>VZTY01016797.1:1016654-1096136 GCA_013400935.1 Turnix velox | reverse complement strand
CCCCAGGTACCCATCATGCTGTTTGTCTTCCAGTCTTCATGTAGGAGGGGTGCAGAAAATACCTGGCTGGCCAGAAAAACCATTAGCCCCCAAAAGTGGGAGGAAGAGCAAGCTGTCAGCATAAGCAAGAACCTTGTGCTCTGCTCTGAGATTATGTTTGCAATGACATATTTGGGTTTGTTTTAATATCAGTGTGATTATTTGGGCTGCTGGCATCCATTTTCCACCAAGATGCACTGAGGTCACTGCACAAAGTCAACAGTGTGTGAGAAGGATGAGGGAGATGCTGTCCCACATGTGAGAAGATGTGGAGCCCGGTTGGATACCCGACATGGGTAGCCAGGGGGAAATGATCGCTGGCTCCAGGAGAGAAGAGGCAACCAGGTGTTGGCATAGTGCTGGGCAGCAACTGCTGGGCTTTTATCAGCGTGCTTAAAATACTTGTGCAATGAGGCCGAGGCGAGGGGAGGGTGTAGCCAAGCGGAGAGGGAACTCTCCCGGGAAGCGCTGCCGAGAGCTCCTCCCGCGCATGGGAACACAAAGGTGATGGGTGGGACCTCGCCTTGACCCTTTGCCAATGGGAACCATCCCACAACCAACCAAACTTTCTGGGCAGGTTTTGCAATTATTTTTTCCCCTCTAGGTATTTGAATTAAACTAATTACTACGTACAATTGTCAAACTGGCTCTTATGATTGAGAAGGAATTTTTTTTCCCTTTCTTTTTTTTTTCTGGAGTAGAAATCCATCCTCTTAAAAGGCTGAGTGCTCTCTCTCACTCTACAGTTCTCCAAGATGTTGCTGAGAAGGATGATTTTTTTTTTTATTTAATGGGTTTAAATTAGATCCCTTGTGTCAGACACCCTCGAGCTTTGGGACACTGTAAATCTCAACTCTGCAGTGTGGCCCCAGCTCTATTTCAAAGCTGCACATGGGATGGATCTCACTTAAGGCAAGACATTTAACTGGGACAAGCCACCACATCAGCAGAAAAAGTCCCGCGTAGCTTTACGCAGCTCTGCCAAGGCACATGCTCACCTTCTTCATCATGGCTTTCTCACTTTCTAAACCTTCCCTGTCCTCTCTTCCTCCCTCCCCAACTTTTTTTTGCCCCTTTTCCTATCCTTGGCATGACCCATCCCATCTGGGTGCCCGTCCTCCCCCACCTCCCGCAGGTTTCAGGGTTGGGTGCTGGCAGCTCCCCAAGCTGGGTGGCTTCATCCCTCCTCCCACCCTCAGCTTTGCTGGAGAGCCCCGGCTTGCCCTCCTTTCCAGCTCACATCCTGTTGCTGCCCTGAGATGATGGTGCTGGCCCACATCAGCCTCACACCCGCGGGGCAATCGCGGGCCCTAATTTAATGATTAGGTCATCGCCCGCCAGCGGCCGCCTTCAAAGCCAGCAAAGGCTGAGCAAGGCTGGGGGTTTCTATGAGCCAAGATGCAAACTCTCCTCCTCCTCCTAACCTTTTGCCTCTGACGTGCAAATAAAATAAGGAAACGTGGGCCCGTTATGCAGGGAGGCTCTGAGGGGCTTCCTCCCTCCGTCCCCTGCCTGCAGCAGGGGGCTCTGTGCAGAAACAAGCCCTCCATTCTTGGGGAAGGACCGGGGTTGACAAGGAGCACTTGTGCTGATGCAAGTCACTTTGGGCTCAGGGCTGCTCTCCCACCAGCTCACGTGCCCCAGCTGAACAGCACGTGTGTGTGGGGCAGCATTCTCCCTTCCTGCCTTTGAAGATGAGGAGGGGGTGTGTGGAAATATCAAAGGGAAATGAATTACATCATTTCCACTCTCTTGCCTTCATTGTAAAGCCCAAGCCACAAGCAGAGAGCGAGCAGCAAACGCATCATCACCAAGGAAGTGACCTTGGATCAGTCCTGAAAGCTGGATGATGGTTGAAAGGGATGGTGCCATCCTATGTCCCACTGCTCCCTTCCCATGACACCTATTTAAAAGGGAAGTATGAGTGACTCAGTGTCTAGCAAGGGCGGACAGGTTATCCCTCTTGCAACACCCCATCCGTTCCAGCTCCACAATGAGCTGGACATACTAGCTTGGCCTAAGCTCCAACTCCTTGGAAAAGCCTCTCCTCGGCCCAAAGGAGAAGTGCCCTGGGCTCCACTGGCCCCAGGCTGGTAAAATACCAAGAAAAGAGCAGCAAGGCTCAAAAGTGATGTGTCCAAGGGCATAGTTCCAACACATGATCACCTAGCGCTGACTAAAAATTGTTGCAAGCTGGTGTTCATGTCTTTGACAGCAGGGCTTTTTTGTAAAGCCTTATTTCAAACTCTAAAAAGTGAGGATTTCCAATGCACCACCAATTCTTACTTTGGAGAGCTGGGCTCAGGCTCACATAGGAAGGAGCCTTTGAGCTGCTGCAGTGGTGGAGCAGCCATGGCATGGTGCCACCCACGACCAGAGAGGGATGGCAGGCATTTTAATAGCTGCATTTCTCTGTGAGACACCCACGCCACCACTGCCACAGCTGCTGCAGAGAGGCAGCTCACTGGGATGGGGCTCTGCTGTGTCAGACATTCCTGCCTTCACCCTGCTCCTTGCCTGGGTGTGCTTAAAGCAAGCACAAATCCATCAGATACCTCTTCCCTCGGAAAAGTTGCAAAGAGGAAGTAGGGTTTGAAAGCAGAGAGCCAGGGAAATCCAGTGGAGACAAAGTTTTCCCCCAGTAGCACAATTCTCCGTGCCATCCCTCCTCAGCGTGCCTAGTTTCAAGCCAGCCATAACTTTGTAGAGCACTTGGCATGCTTCAGCCAGGGATAAAGAAACACCTGGATTTCTATTGCTCTCCTAATGTCTCATGAACCCTGATTGTCCATGCAACCCCACTGGCTGCTTCCGTTCCCTCCCTTCTGTCCTGCCTGCCATGTGGAGCCCATCAGTCCTGCCAAGGCTCACGCTGACCTAACAACATGCGCAAGCGGCAGCGGGGTGAGGCAACTAAACCCATTTTCCTCTCTGATCAAATCTCGCCTCTGGGCTCTAAAAGCCAAGCAATGCTTGATTTTTCCTCACAAAGCTCCTTTGAGAGGAGCCTGGATGAATTCCAGGTTGGCTTTACACTGTAAAGCTGCTTGGTGCCCTTCCCCCTGGCTCTCTCTCCTCACATGAACAATGCTCCAACCCATGAAACAGCAGATTTTCTTCCCTCTGAGCAGAGGGGTTGGCAGTCTCCAGTTTTCACCTCCTCAGGACCTCACCTAAGTGGTCTGCCCAGGTAGAAGTATCACAGTCAGAAATTATGGACTCCAAGCATTTGCAGAAGATATGTTCTTCAGCTCTACAAATAAACTTCTGAAGTGACATTAAGAAAAGCTCTTAATCCAAAAGCATCTCAAAAGTGTTTTATAAACTGTGCAAATTATAACTCCCATGCCTGGTAGGGTCGATGCAGAGGTATCTGCTGAGCTGACTGCAAGGGAAGATGAAGGGTGCAGGCTGGCAGCCAAGAAAGGTGTAGCTAGAGCAGAGAAATTCTTGGATACCTGGTGAATACAGCTTGGAGGGGCAAACCCTGAAATAACTTGAGCAAAAGACATCAAACTGGATTAACCCAGCCCTATTCTGGGTCATGAAGGTTCCCATGACTGTAGCATAGGCACATTTCTTCTGTTGATAAGAGAGATAACCCAGGTGTAAATATTGGTGTGTCTACCACTGCATCTCAGCCCTCTGGAACAGAGAAATACTATAACTCTATGACTGCAACTTGGCCATAATGTAGAGATGGGACCAGTTAGTGCATCAGGCAAAACATGTTTCCAAAGAGTGATTCACAATACCCTCCTCAGATGCCCTAAGTTAAAAGGTGTGAATGAACAGCCTTCTTAGTTATCCTCATTGTGGAAAAGCAGTTCAAATTTTTTCTTGATCATATCTTGGGTTCACAAGCAAAGGAGAGTGTGGAAGAGGTTTCCTTTACTGTGCCCACCACTTTGGATGTCAGAACAGGACTAGAAGCACTGGGTCATGGGATGCTCGCTCAGTATTATAGAATCATAGAATAGTTTGGGTTGGAAGGGATCTTAAAGATTATAGAGTTCCATCCCCCCTGCCATGGGCAGGGACATCTCCCACTAGATCAGGATGTTCAGTGCCTCAAGCTCATCCTGTATGAGCCATCCAGGTCCCTATTCAACTGTTTTGCTGACACCCATTACATGCAACTGGCAAGCCAGATCTGTTGGGCAATTGGGCATTCCCCACAAATGTGTTCAACAGAAGTGGTGTGAAGTGAAAAGTTCCCGGTGGACTCAAAAGTCAGGAAAGATCAGCCTGATATTTTTTGAAGAATCTTACCAGTGTCAGAGGAGGGGACAGCCTTGGTGAGGATGCTGTCAGTGATGGTGCCCAGTGTGCTGAAGGCAAACATCAGTGGCACTGCAATGATGCAGTAGTGCCACACCGTCCTCATCAGGGCCTAAAGGACAGGACAAAATGGACCACAGATCATTACAGAAAATAAGCAGTGGCTTTGTGTCAAGAAACCACCTAATAAAAAACATCACAAGCCAAACCCATGACTTAGGTAAATTGTGGGAGCCACAAACTACATATGACAGTGTGGCCCTGGCCATTGCAGGGTCTTTCTTAGCCCCCCATTTGTCTGCTGTGAATTATTCCAAGCATGCAGTGCAAGTAGCAAATGATACCCTACAATCTGGCAGCACGTTTCTCTGGCACTGCTGTGGGTATTTTTAGTGTCTGGGAATTAGTGACGTCCCTGCACCCTTCCACCCCCCCCATCTGCTGTCTCTTGTCCAACTCCTGAGGAAACGTTGAACAGCAGATGCATGTGGTGTACTTCAGGAAGCCTCCATTACTTATACAAAACAGCCTAGAGAAGGCATTTCAGTTCATTATCATAAATAATTAAAACTAAACTGAGCCTGTCAAAATAAATGAGCGTGGTGCATTGTGTAAGGCGTACCTTTGGGATTTCTAATCCTGCTCTGCTGCTTCCTTGCTAATAAATTCACCAAATTCAGTAATCTGGAATAGGTCTTCTGGCCATAAGTGCACATTAGCGAGGGTAATTAGGGAGAGTAATGATTTTGTTATTGCACATATTCTTAGTGGAGACATCCCTCCAGCTGTTTAATACTGGAACAAAAGCAGTGAAGCTCCCCAAGCCGTGGGGCTAGAGCAGCTCTCAGCACATTCACAAGCCCTGCTGGTCAAATGAATGGATTTCTCTGGGGCATGGAAAGGAAATTCCCCCTTACTTGCAAGTGTCCTGCCCTCACCCATGTCTCAAGGTGTGTTATTGTGGCTGGAAAACACTTCTGCCACTGGTTTGGCCAGAAGTTTCATTCTCTGGAGTTCTCTCTCCTAAGATCTGGTCCCTGCCTCTCGGCTACAGAAGATGGAGAAGCCAAGAGAAATTGCTCACTAATTACTTGGAAATACTGAGGTTTATTCCTAAATCCCTTTGAGACTCACACACAGCCAGGTTTCTCTTCTCAGAGGGGCTCTTTGCCTACACTTTGTTTAAGATCTAGGCACTTCTGATTAAGGAACTGGATAATAAAGACAGAGGAACAGGTATTTGGTACATAAACATTTAGATGGAGAATAATTTCTTGCTTGGGCAAACGTCATTGCAGGACAGACTTTGCAGAGCTCATTGGAAAAAATAGCTTTAACTCCCCCTGCCTTGTTTGAATACCCTCATGGGCTGAAGCAAATGGGCAGAAGAGACCTGAGCCATGTTTGGTTTCCTCCGAACCAGAGGAAATGGCTCCTCACTCCTCTGGGACTTGAAAAAGATGGAGTCAGGCAGAGCTCAGACACTTCCACTCCTCAGCTGCTGTGTAGGCAGCAATATTTTTGACCTGGACAGATCCAATGGCATTTTTCAGGTGAGGGAGGCAGACCCAGGAGTTTCAGCAGACAGCCTCAAAAAGCAAATGCCTGAGAAAAGCAGGCAGTGAGGCAGGACGAGGCACAGTCAGGACCTTCAGACAAAAACTTCCCCATTGCAACTGCCAAGCCCTCCTACACCCCTGCCTACACACTCCTGGCTTGCATCTGCAGATCAGACACTGAGTCTCCCCTCCTCTCCTTTTCCAGGTGTTATTGTGAAGCTCCCAGCCCACCCCTTCTCTTCTGCTACTGATTGCATCCTTCAACCTCTTCCCCAGCTGCACCGTCATCTGTTTGTCTGTCTGCTGCCACTGGTGCCCACCTTCCAAAAACACCCAGCTCCCAGCGATATGAACATGGGTTTCAGTGCCTCTTTTTAAGAGCTACCTGTTCTCCTCACCCACACTTGGGGAGGGGATCTGCTTTTTTTGGAGGCTACATGCAACAAGAGCACAGCATAAGGAATGTTCCTTCCCCAGTGGGGAAGGGATTTGCTTTTTTGGAGGCCAGATGCAACAAGAGCAGCACAAGGGATGTTCCTTCCCCAGTGGCTGTGCAGGATAAAAACCTTCACACATTAATGTCCACATTTCAGCCCTGCCACTGGTGGCAGTAATCCTCACCAAGACAGCAGAAGCCACCCAAGAAACGGATGTTTTCTCGGCGGCCGCTCAAACAGAGGGCTTTTCAATAGGGCGTCTCCGGTGAAGAGGATCACAGCTGCATTTGCTTATGAATAGTTCTCATGGGAAGTCACTGCTGACCCTTGTCCCGAGGCCTGTGCTGTCAGGATGTCCATGGCCCTCTGGGCTTGGCGTAATTGCCAATTCTAAAATAATTTCCCTTCCTGCCTTCCTTCTTGACACAGTCATTAGGCACTGCAAGCCAGGCTATGCTGTGTGTACCTCCTCTTCCCTTTCTCTCCTTCTCCCATCTCCCTTCACCTCTTCCTTTGAGTGAGAGCTCAGTGTACACAAGTAATGTATTCCACATTGTCCCTTTATCTGATGCCCATGGAACTGGGCTTCAGTGGGGAAAGCCAGTCCCAGTGGCTCTGCACCTGGTTGTGGGTTCTCCAGATAGACCAGGTCCACTTTGGTGACTCCTAATTGCTTCCACTCATGCAAAAAAAAACAACAGTGAGATCTTCAAAGCCCTTCCTGTGCCATACTCAGGAGCACCAAGCCCTGTGCAGATATCCCACGCTAAAAGGGCACATGGATGGCAGCCATAAACACAGGATACCAGCCAGGACAGATGCTGCCTGAGCATCTCATCACCTTGCAGCACCTTCATGAGCCCCAAAATCCCAGAGGGGGGGACCACACTCCATCTGTAAAGACAGTCTATCCTGCCTTCCCAGTCACATCTTGGATTGGTGATTTAGCCTCAGATTAGAGCATCTCATCCTTGTAGCTTGGAATCATGAGCCTTAGCACCCTCCAGGACTAAACTCTGACCTCCCTGTGGCTGTGGTGGGGTTGAGGGAATGGCACTCACCCTACCCACGCTGGTGGGAACTCTGGTGCCCCAGTAGCAAGGCTTGGGGCCAAGTCCTGCAGGGAATGTTAAAAGGCTGACACAGCTCAATCACCCTTTGGGCCCCTCTCACTGACGGGGACCGGTGTGCACCCTTCCTTCATACCCATTGTTTAGGCAGGGCTATTGGTTCCCCAAGTGAGGTTTATCAGGACAAACACCATTACCAGCAGAGATGACTACATCAACTCAATTTTCCAGTTACCATTTGAGATCGGCATTGACTGTCGCCCATGCAGACACTGCTGGCAAAGGGGAACATCATTCACCCCAAAAGTAAGGAACAAACTTATTGCCTTGCTAACTCCTTCTCCAAATACTCTCAGCTTGGGGAAATTAGGCAAAAACAAAGCCCCGGAAGAAAAGCACAGAACCTCTGCTGTCTCACAGCAGCCTACAGCCACAGTGAATTTCCCCTCCATAATCTTCATTTACTTTCTGGGTAGCGCAGGAAATGCAATCACTGACAAGACTGAGAGTAGGATTTTTATGCAAATCCAGTGACTCAGGAGGGACTTAATGAGTTTCTGTGCAAGATTTTTTTTTTTTTTTAAATCCTTGTAACTATTACTCACATGGCTTTTTGTCATTACTTGGCGTGGTGCTTACACTGAGCACTGCTCTGTTTGCACAGAGGCCCAGAAGAGATGGTTTCCTCCTCAGGGACCACCCAGCAATGCTGAGGGTGAATTTCCAAGGGATAGAGCCTGCAGACAGGTCTCATGGACCTCATGTTGCTGTGTTTTTAAAAGGCACCATAGAAAATTTGATGCCAAGCCTTACCATGCCAAGGCCCACACCAGCGAAGACAAAGATGCTGAGCCTGAGCAGGGTCCTCTCTGTGCAGTGGTTAGTGAGTCTTCCAATAACCAGACCCTGGACAACCTGGGAGAGAAGCACATGAGGACTTTTAAGCCTAATGTATAACAGTTTGAACAAAGCCAGAAGAGAACTGCTACCATGCTCCAAGCAAAGGAAAAGCAGAAAATGGGCTATTCCCTTGGGTTTGGTTTATTTTTGAGGAAAAGGGACCTCACAGTTGCAATAAATGCCTGGAAGACACAATCCTTTATCTCAAGCATTTTGCATCCTAGGGATAGATCTAGCCCATCAGCTAGAAGACTTTACTCAGGGTGCGTGCCTGAGTTTATCATCACTTTCTACTCACCAGCAGTGATTAAAACTTTCTAAAGAAGCTTGCAAGTAATCATGAATCTTTCTAACTAACTTAGGATGTTTAGTGAAATACAATTAATGCTAAGGTCTTCATTCTTAGCTAGACCTTCCAAAGAAAAACTACATTTGTATGCAGAGGAGGAAACTACCTCCTTTCCTGTATAAATATATATAAATAAATATACAGGAAACAAGTACAATGGAGATGCTACTACCCAGTCCCAGCAGTATGCACAGATATGAAGGAGGGGGAACTGGTTTTACCTATTTTAAATAAAAACTGGGTGAGAGGGGGAGGGAAGGAGGAGCAGGAAAAACTTAAGATTTCCAAGAAGTATTTGGCTTTTCCAGTGCTCTGTAGAGCTAAGATTCCCTTCTTTATTTCTCTGTTCAGCACCTCCCATACTTCATTGATAGATTTAGAGTAGACATAAGAAAGAAATTCTTTACAGTGAGGGTGGTGAAATACTGGAACAGGTTGCCCAGAGAGGTTGTGGATGCCCCCTCACTGGAGGTGTTCAAGACTAGGCTGGACAAGGCACTGGGCAGCCTGGTCTAGTGGGAGGTGTCCCTGCCTATGGCAGGGGGGTTGGAACTCGATGATCTTTAAGGTCCCTTCCAACCCAAACTATTCTATGATTGGCGCATGCAGACATGAGAGAACAGGGGCTGGAAAAGATCACTGTGAAAATGAAGCCCAACAGACTGCATTTCTTGGGAGGGATAAATAGGATCTACTAAGTCTCCTCTCTCTTGAAAGGGTTTGTTTAATCCAAATGAAAATCCCTCTAACACAAAAGAAAAGTTCAAAACATTTTGTTTTGCACAATGGTCTCATTTACATGTCAGTCCAGCCTGCAGAAAACCTCTGTTCTCCTCTTGGACCTGTAATGAAGATAAACCATGCTCAGCCTTGCTGTGTTGGTCTTAAGGGTGAAATCCAAACTCAACTCAATGGTACTTAACAAAGAAGAAAATTATTATAAAGAAAAGTTAATCTATGGCAAGCACTAAAGAAAAAGCAAATTAATTATTAAAATAAAAAACAAACAAACAAACAAAAGTAGACAGAAAGAACAACAGCTACAAATTCATCTACGTCCAACAAGCTACAACTTAATGGGAGGCATCAAAATTCAACTTCTCACTTTGCTTCAGAGCACAAGCCATTTTTGACAGGAGTGCACATCTCACCAAGCAGATGTTCTGGTTCTCAGTAAATGCTTCCACTGTTTCCTTTTTGTCCCTGTCCCCACCCTTGGGCAGGGCTTGAGAGCTCCATTCACATGTGCCTGGCCACCATGTGGCAGTGGCACAGGTCTTAGATGGCTCTGCCAGGTTGTGTCACTGACCGAGAGGTCATCGGGACACTGGTGACCATGCTGGAATGCAAGGCTTGGACAATGCATAGGGTGACATAAGTCATCCGAGCTGAAAGACCTGCCTGGGACACAGGAGGAGACTGATACCAGCCCCAGCAGCTTCTACTCAGAGGGTGGGTGGAGGAGCAGCTGAGTAACGCCTCATTAAGCCCAGCGCTCCTAAAACGAAGAATTGTCATTAACTTTTTGCAACTTCCCAGTCCCTCCCGCAGGCTCACCCCTGCTAGGGCTGTGCTGAGTCACATGGGATGGGGGCTGAGCCCCATTGCTGGGCATGGCTTGACTCAGCGGTGGCATCACTCGAACCCCAGTTCCACTCTGCTGAGGCACTGGAGGAAAGGAAAGGTTTCCCAATTTGCCTGGGCTTGAATGGCATATTTAATCGGGATACATTGTCCCTGCCCTTCTTTGAGTCACTGGCATGTATCACCAGCAACATCCCAAAGCAGCCTGATCTGATTGCTATGGGAGTGGCATATCCAAAAAAGTCTCTAGGTGCAAGCACCTAAGCAGGAGGAACAAGCGCTGCCACAGCAAAGTCAAACTTACATCAGGCAGGACCTGGAGACCAGAAGCCACCAGGGTTGTCTCCACAGTAAGCAGAGCAGGGGTCCTTCTGCCAAGGCTGGGACTCAGCACAGGATTTGTCATCACAAGGACTGTAGCAATACAAGGTAAAACACCTCTGCTGAGCCAACCAATGCAGCAATGGGACTTTTTTGGGTTGGACACACTGAAGCCTCCCTGGTGCGTGTATGGGCTGCCAGACTCCCTCACCAACATGGACATTCCCCAGCAAGGCCAGGAGCCCCAGGCAGATAAGGCACATGGTCTTGATTTTGGACATTATCAACCACCAGTGCATAATGTTTTCAGTCACCAGGAGCTCCAGACTCACTTCTAGTCTGAATTGAGACCTCAAACCCCATTAAATAAAAACTGCAATTTTCCTGGGTGCACTGGTTTGCATGAGCGACAGCCACCTGCACAGGCATATTTGGGAAGGAGGAAGCAAGAAGTGGCTCATTTGCTCTCTTCCATGTCAGGTTTTGAACCTGTGTTGCCATTACAAGGGAGTAGTCAGGGTATCCTGGATAACTTGGCCATTGCTGCTCCCAGGGCTGTGGACAAGCAGAGGCACTGAAGTGGCAGCAATAGGATTCATTCTTATTTTTATTGTTACTGGGGTATTCTGGGCTTTTCCCTTGTACTAAACCTCCCCTTGAGACAGACTCCGATGGGCCTTCCCCTCCTGCATTTCATTTTGCCTGGATAGCGCTTGCCTTTGTAACCTGACCTCCTTTGAAGTCGGGGAAGAGCTGGTGTACCTGGCTGGAATGCCTTCTGTCATCAATAAACAAAAGAGAGAGGAAATTGTTTGCAAGTGAAATAACAGGCACTGCCCGTGGCTGTGTACACATGTCACAGGATAAGCCAACTCATCTTTTTTTTTTTCCCTTCCCCCTCTCCTTCTTTGAAGGCAAATAAAGTCTCCCAATAAATGCATAAGAACAGCCAAATCACTCCTTGTCGTTATGCTGGATTCTCCAAACAGAGGATTCGTTACAGTGGTTCAACCAATCATGTAGAAAAACAGTCTTTATAGTTGTATCTGATTTCTGGGAAGGCAGAAGCCCTCATTTGCTTAGAAAAGTCAATTGCCCATTTTATTGCTAACCTCATTAACAAATTTCAGGATGGAAAGTATTGCTGCTGTTTGAAAGTTTAAGGTGCTAGTTTTCAGAACGTTCACAAATTTCGTTAATAAATTTCAGGAATTACTTGCAGGATGGAAAATATTGTTGCTGTTTAAAAGTCTTCTGCAAACTAGCACCTCAGACTTGCAAAGGGTGAGGCATGACTAGCCTTGTTGTGTGGAACTTCTGCTTGGGCAGGACCAGCACCCACAAGTACCTAACCTTATCAATAAAGGTTAAAGGAGTGACACAGATGCTTAGCTGGTCCTCAGTGGACACAGAACTGCTTCAACAGATTTTTCCACCAGCACTAATCAAAGACTGACAGAATTCAGCAACCAAATAAATTCCCTTTCACCCAACAGTCTGGTCATGGACAGACAGGAGAATGTTGGAGAGGCAGGTGCAGCAGGCCAGATAAGCTGGTACAGTCTAGTAGAGAAGATGCAGGGCCCCATCACCAGCAGAGACAGCATGATTCACATCAGAGCAGCTTCCCACACATCGGACCCTTATCTCTTGCCTTTGAAACTGTGCCAGGTTGGCAGTTCCCAGGGTGAGTGCAGCCGGCTGGGAGGGGGGGATGTGCAGGTGGGCACCAGTGGGACAAACTGCAGGGGCCAATCAAAATGATGGGGCTCTTCTGCATGGGATGAAGATGGTGCAAAACCTTGGGTGGGGGGAAAGGGAGCAGTTTTACTGATGCAATAATGCCAGAAATTGCTTGGGAAGGAGTTGAGGTCTTGCAGAGGAGCAGGAGGGCTGTGGGACTGGAAGGAGAACAGGCAGTGAGGACCAAACTGCTGAAGGCAGCACTTTGCCAGACAGGGGGAAGAGGACCATGTGTTTTGCAAACTCCAGCCTAATCACTTTCTTTCACTCTCCAATCTGCCTCACTCCAGAGATTCAAATCCTTCAAAGCAAGGAAACTGGAGAACTTTCTGTTTGTTGTTGCAAGGTCCTTTCACTGAGTGGGTTTTTCCCCTAGGCATACCTGGCTGTAATTAAATCTCTGTCTCTTTAATCATCTCTTTTGCTGTGCAAGTAGAAAAAAAAGAAGAAGAAGCAAGAGGGACAGACTGGTGATAAGATGATACGCAATGTAAATCTCTCCTCCAGGAATCTCTCTCATCTTTTCAGGATCTCTCCGTACCAACTTGTCTCTCCAGAAACTGCACAGCTAGAGGTGGAGTTTGTATAACAATATGAATTTAAATGCAGTATATAGAACAGATGTCTTATGATTTCTTGATCCTCCGGGTAATAAATATCTACCTCTTTGTCCCACACAGAGTTTTTGTTTGGTACATTTTGCTTTGTGGGTTTTTTTTTTTTGAGAAAAAGTTCTTAGAGGAAAGCTTCACCCACCCCCTCCTGTGGTTTGAAATCTAAGCATCAGATGTGACTTCAGATATCAACCAAGGCCTCCATGGATTTCACTTGCCTAATCCTCCGGCAGCATTTTCCAAGCCAGATACTATGCCTGGAAGTTTTCCATTCTATTGTGCTCACAACTCCAAAAAAAGCCAGAGACTAGGCTGGCTTCTGCCCATTATGCAAAGTTAAATGATTTGAAATTATTATGAAATTAATTATTCTCTGAAGGGATGCTGAATGGCACCTCACACCCCCAGGCATTCAATATGAGAGAAATATTATTTGCACAGCATGCGAGAAGACTCTGGAAGTCCAGCCCTGGAGGACAGAGAGATTGTGTCCCTGATGGGCTTTCAAACCTCTTGCCTAGAGGTCCACCAACAATTAAATAAAGGTGCTTTGAACTTATCATGAGCAAGGGATATGCAGCTTAAAATGCGTGGTGCTCCCAGCCTTTCTCTCCTCATTTCTTTATCTCCCACTCGACTCCTTCTGGACATACTCTGGCACAGCTTTACGTTACCAGGATGCTCCTAGTATCAATGCAGAGTCCTGAATTGCTTTAATTATCTGACATTTGCTATTTTCATTTTGTTATTAGACCTCTGCCTGCTCCAGCCTCAGTCATATTCCATTTTCTAAGCAATGGCTTTTCCTCATCAGACAGCTCTTTGTCTAAATGCTACAGCATTGCAGTCCTGAATGCCTTTTTCCTTCTCTGACCTTGCCTGGCTCAGTCCTAACCCAGAAGTGAGTCCCCCTCCCACCCTTACTGTGCTTAAGTCTGTCCCACATTTTACAATATCTTCTGCTATTGGATGCTCTGCTATTTGCCTAACCATGATCAGAAAATTAATGCCTGCTCCTGGGCCTCTGCTTCACCCAGACAGTTGGGAAGGCACTCTTCCCCATGTACAGATACTTCCACTGCAGCTTTTACACTGCAACAGCAGAAACATTTCTTTTGGGCAATCATGTCTCCATGAGAGAGGTTGGGTGCAGCAGCAAGGCAACCTGCATCCTCCATGCAGGGGTACAAGTGGCAGAGAGATGGGGACATGGGGTGACCATGCCAGGGACAGCCCCCTCAGCAAGGGGAAGAGGATGCTGGGGATGCTCAGTGCCATAAGCAGTGGTCATTGGTGCTCCAAGCACAGTGCCTGCGAGGGAAAAATCCACCTCTAGCACCAGCTGAGCCACTTTGCTGCTCCAAATGTCATGAACTGTTCCCACAGGGACAATGCTGAAGCTCAAAAAGGAAGCAAACAAGAGATGCTCTGGGTAGCAGCCAGACAAAGCTCATAAGGAGACCAGGCTCCAAAAGCCAGCTCTGAATCTGTCTTCCCAGATGGCATTCAAATGTTGAAGGATCTGCAGCTCCTAAAGTAACAAAAGAGGACCAGGCACAATGAGATGAAGCTAGGGAACCTTGGATGGAATCCCTCAGGAAGGCTATCTAAATCAGCCAGGCTGACAGTATCCTAACTAAAATCCTCTACCTACAAAGGTGACAAACACCTTGCCTCTTGCAGGGTTGGTGTTTCTGTGCTGATTTTCTTGTGCAAAGAGGTGTTAGAGATACTGATGACAGAGTTGATTACTTAAAATTAGGTGGGCTGACCCAAAGGCATTCCAGATCTTCTCTCTAGGTGCTCTGCAGCTGGCTTGAATGGGAGTAACAGTGAGAAACAGAGATGTTTACAGTGCATTGGCTGCTTCTCACCACAGTAGGTTAAATAAGGCCAAGAAGTTGAAACATTAGGTTAAGCAATTGGAGCATAATATCCTTGGGGCGGTAGAGGAAAGCAGAAAGAGACCATTGCTATTCAAGTCATCCTGGGATTACTGGTTGGGCTGGGAAAGGAGGCTGCAACATCACCTTCTGTGCTAGAGGAAGGTGTTAATTTTTAGAAGATATCATTAAAAACATAGGAACTACAATAACACCAAGCATTGATACTACTAAAAGCTGACAGGATTGACAGACCAGGTAATGCTTTTCTTGTTGCATGGCTTTTGGAGAGAGCTAAATAAAGGTCTCAGCTAAGCCCTGCTGCTTGCTGTGTGGTTCCTGGTGTGGCTCTGAAGCTTCTTAGTGCAACCATCATGTGCTGGGAACCAGTCAGACCTTACAACAAAGTGCTGGGAGTACCAATCAGCCTTTTTCTGCAACCACCCAGGCACTATGTTCAATGTCTACAAGGAGGTTTAAAGTACATAAGACATGACTCTTATTTTTCCCCTAATTTCTGTGACATTTCATCCAATCTATAAAAGTCCTTAAATGTGACCCATTTTCAGATACAAGGAGGGATGAAAACAGGATGGGAATATTTCCTATAATAGGAAGGCTGAGAGGAAGTCTAGGAGAATGGGAGAAGCCTCACAATATTTTATGAAAATAGGGACAAGAAATCAAAGCTAAGGATCTGGCTGACAAAATTCATTGAAAAGGTCATCATATCCCTTATGAATAAAGCTATAAATTTACTCAGTGAAGTGAGGAAGCAAGTCAGAATATATAAATGACTGTTCACCCATCCAGATTGGTGGAATTTACTTGCATTTAAATCTGCACTTATACCTCCAGCTGTATCAATTTAATCTACAACAGAAGCAAAAGCATTGGAAAGGTCAGCTGAGGCATGATGAAGACAAAGAAGTGCTCTGGGGCACAGGAGGACAGAGACAGCACTCATTGCTTTCCCTGAACACATCTTCCACTGGAGTAGCCCCAACAGAAAATTGTGATGTGTAATGATAATTTAAAAGCCAGATGAAGAGAGTATTGTTTGGATCACAAACCATAGCAGAGCCAGGAACTGCCAGTGGTAAGGAAGAAAGAACAGGTGACAAAGCAGAAAGCAGTTCTTTGCTGCTACCAGGAATCAGGAATGGGCTTTAAAAAAAAAAATTAAAAAATCCTGTATTTTTTCCCCTTTTTCTTTTTGACATTCTTACAGCAAACCCCAGTGAGGCGCCACAAAGAGGAGAAGTTTCTTTACTGTATGACCACTTCATTCCTCCTATATTTCTGATGTCAAAATTCATGAGCTGCAGAATGTGTATAGCAACAGGGACAGAAACTGCATATATAGATGAAAGAAAACTACCTGGCTGATAAAACCTAGTTTCTGTGCCAAATGTCCTGAGGCAAAGACTCCCCAGCAAAATTGATGCTGCACCTGAGCCTGAAGGCCACTGCTGAGTTAGAGTGTGGTGATATGAATGATTTGACTCTGTGGGATGAAACCTTTTGACTATGGGAATGGCCAGTCCTCCGGATAGCACCGTCATCTGATTCTTCCTCATGAAGCAGAGTGAATGCTGCAATTCCCGTATCTTACAGAGCTGTTTCTATTTGTAGGATGTACTGTCACAGCAGCCTGAAGGCCACTGCTGAGTTAGAGTGTGGTGATAGGAATGATTTGACTCTGTGGGATGAAACCTTTTGACTATGGGAATGGCCAGTCCTCCGGATAGCACCGTCATCTGATTCTTCCTCATGAAGCAGAGTGAATGCTGCAATTCCCGTATCTTACAGAGCTGTTTCTATTTGTAGGATGTACTGTCACAGCAGCCTGAAGGCCACTGCTGAGTTAGAGTGTGGTGATAGGAATGATTTGACTCTGTGGGATGAAACCCTTTGACTATGGGAATAGCCAGTCCTCCGGATAGCACTGTCATCTGATTCTTCCTCATGAAGCAGAGTGAATGCTGCAATTCCCGTATCTTACAGAGCTGTTTCTATTTGTAGGATGCACTGTCACAGCAGCACAGGTAGCCTTATCTACAGGAGTTTCAACCAAGCTAACCTGGAAAACAGTACTAGTGAGGGCAGACAGACATCCTAGACATAACAGCATCCAAGCTCCATCTAGAAACATGCAACCACTCCTGCCCTGGCTGCCCATGTTAGCTCATTTAATACAAGCAAGCACAGTATTGCTATGCTACATCCCCAGGTTTTATTTCAATGTAGACCTAAATAACAGATTTAACTGATAAGCCTCAGTTAAGAGCATAGCTGTTGTGAAGTTCCTCTGTATCCAAAACAGGAAGAAGATACCAGGAGGTACTAAAACCTGAGTGATTCCTGCAGATCCTGGTCTAGGAGGAAGTATGCAAAGACTAACACAGGGAAAGACTCTGTTAGCAGTTGTATCTGGATCATAAGGATGCTTTGGGAAGCTGCTGCTGATTACTCCCCTTGCCACCCTCTACCCTTGCTGTATGGCAGCAAACTGGTTTTCTTTCTGACAGGCTTGCATGGGAGGACCTATCCAGCTGGTTGCAGATGTTGAGCTCACAGGACCAGCTTGTCAAGTCCAGTCTGCAGATTCCATTTACTGATGTATGGCCATGCTCATCAGCTGCTCTACAAAGGTGCCCAGATTTGATGAGTCTGGGACAGAGCCCAGGTGACTAGTATTTCTAAGCCAAATCCAAATCACAAGGAAGGAAATAAAACTTCCCAGTTAAGAAGCTCTTCAAGATCCCACAGGAAGTCTGTGGCAATGCCCAGGAAATGAAGGCAGATTTAATAACAGGACCACCCTTCTTCAGGATATTGTTTAACTTGCATTCCTACCTTGAGGCTTGCTAATAACCATCTGTTGGTCTGTCTGCAAAATTATCAGCCTCTTCCACTGCCTCCAAAAGGAAAACAGTGCTATAGTACAGCATCTTATTTTTTTGGCCCTCCTACTGCCTAATTCAGCTGACTTAACCTTTTCCTCATTTTGCAGCTCTCCTAATTGTGTGTTACTGACTATTTTTAATTTTCCTCTTTCAAAGTGCAGTTTTGCTGTGCTTGTTTCCAAATAGTGGAAATAAGATCTTCCTGAGCACTAAAGGTATTTGTGGAAACACCAGTAAGACAGTCTGCTTATATAGATTTACAGGGTACTACTAAGTAATGTAAACCAGATGACCCTCACTAAGGAAAACTGCTGTTGGGGCACTTCAGCTTCGATGTAAGCTTTGTTACAAAAGTCAGGACAATGTATCAGGCCAAGGAATTTTTAGTTCCTTTTAGCAGCTTAAAGATCTGCAAGGAGGGACCAGGTGAAGAAAGCTTTCAGGACACTCTTTGCTCTGCTTTCTTCCCTTTCCTGGCAAAGTGAGGAACAGAGTATGTTTGGAGTAATTTCTGTGTTTTGAAGACAAATGCTACATGGCAGAGTTAGGATGTGCCCATCAATATTACACCAGAATTTGGGAGAGCTGTGTCAAAAAAACAGTGGCATGTCAAGAGGGGGACTTTTACTTCACTTACCATCTGAAGGACACCAAAATATGACATCAAATATCCAGACTCCACTGCTTCCAAGCCAAAGAAATCCATAGAGATGATGGAAAACATTACCAGGAACAAACCTTGAGGGAGGGTTAATGAAAAGCGTACATCAGTATACTTGCACTGCATATAGTGGCCCAGACCCTGCTCCCAGTCATCTCTAGTATGAGTCAGTAACTCTCCCTGGGGTTAGTGGTACTGGATATTAACAGGAGTAGAATCCTATTCAAAGACAGTGTCATAATTTAATCTTTAAATGTTAACATTTTAATCCCCCTTTCATCTTTAAAATAATGTGACTACGTAGGCTGTAAGTTCAGCTGTTTATTATAAACTGGTAAATATTTTTATCACCCAAGCCAGACTAACCATTAAGGCAGTGAGAAAACATTTGTTCAGACAAGACTGAAACCAGAAAAATAATCTGATTGGATTCCTCACCCCTTTTGCCTGACTTTAGATTTTCACCATGAGGAACGCTGCTGGGAAACAACCTGTTGACATCAGCCTAAATACAGCAGTTTCACTGCTCCTCTGGCAGGGACTTGGGTGACATGTGAAATTGATGGCTCTCCTGGACCAATAACTTTATCATCACAAGCAATCAGGAAAGCAAGGACAGAAACAGTACAGGCTGGGTCTTCTTTTCAATTAAGGTAAATTCTGGAAAGCATAATGGAAAATGTCCAATCAGTGTCCCATGAAAATACTATAATGTCTGTTTCCCCCATCATCACACACACATAAATGCAGACACATGTACACACGGTCCCATCTCAGATAAAGAGACATCTAATTAAAAGTATTTTGGGAAAACACTGCTGTGTATGAGGTAAGGAGGCAACTGCCACCCCTGGTGCCTCACGCCTTTCAGACGGACCAAGACAGTACAAAATCAGAACTCCCTGTGAAAATCCCTGCAATGAGCCAGTTTAGAATCATGGAAAAGTTTGGGTTGGAAAGGAGCTTAAAGATCATCTAGTTCCAACTCCTCTGACATGGACAGGGACACCTCCCACTAGACTAGGATGCTCGGTGCCTCACCCAGCCTGGCCTTAAACACTTCCAGGGAGTTTGAGAGCACTGATCCTGCTAGAGAGAGGAGAAACAAGTAGATGATGTTTAGGGGTTCTGCCCTTCCTTGTAGGATCATCTGAGCTACAAAGATGGTAAAAAGGGAGCTGTGGTCCTCTTTTTCCTGAGGAAAACAGAGCCCAGAAGTCAACATGTGAGAACTAAAAAGACAGCTTGTGGCTTGGCAAAGTGAGATACTAATCCTGCATCATGGGAAGGATCTTGCTGGAATTTCCTGGGAGCATGAGGGGAATGATCTCGACTTGCTAACTAAAACGCTGTGGAGGACATGAAGCTTAGCAAACTAGCACAATTCTAGCTAGCACTGCATCCAGCAGTCTGGCAGCACTGATACCAGTGGAGAATCTTTAGCAGGAAAGATCTCCCTTACAGCAGCCCATGCCTTTGCCTCAAGGGATCACCACCTCCTCACCTCAGGACCTGCCACAAAGCTTCCTGAACCCTACCACTCATCAGAGAAACCTCTTCCCCCCCTAATGGGGGTACCTGCACCCAAGCTGGCCCCACAGCATTGGAGGGAGAAGTGGGGGATTTGGAGTAGGAAGACTGTCCTTCTCTGCTACTCTCCAGATACTTGGAGAAGGTGTCAGGGAGCTGGGGCTTGTGAAGATTTATGGCTTCACCACACCCCTCCATGGAGAGCACCCCATCGTTATCCAGCTACTTTGAAAACGTTTTTAGCTCAAGCCAGCTTAAGTTAACATGCAAATAGCACTGTTTACTCACAACACACAAAGCAGGCAGCAGAATTGCACATGTTTATAAAAGGCACATGTGAAGAAATGAAAGAAAAACCACACTTCATTTCACTTGCAGGAAGATTAGATTGAAAAAAGCACTTGCCCTTCATCCTTCTACCCTGCTGCAGGTACCACCTAGGAGGAGCTCAACTTTCCTACATACGTGATGCTTTTTCCTGGTACTGCATGCCAATTTCCACAGCTCCTCTCCCCTTTGAAGTCCCTCACTGTGTTAAGGAAGATTTGAGCTGATTTCTTTCAGAGCAGGGGGATAGGCTCTACTCTTCAATTAGTGTTACACATTGCACACCTCCCCTGGAGGTGCAAAGGTCTCTTCTTTGGATGAGTGTCACCCCCTGTGTCCACATGGTCACCTAAAGCTATCTGGAGAAGAGAGACCTTCCTTTCACTCTTTCAGTGACAATGAGGGTCTCTCCCACTGGCAACATGTTTCTTGAAGACAGCTGCAAGGCAAATCCTACTTAGAATTCAGAGGATTTTTATGCTCATAGAAACAATAATTTCTCAAAAAGATCTTGTGTTCCATCTGGGCAGGCTGCAGGATGGCTTAATGTAGCCACATGAGTAATCTATCTCCTCCTGGAAGGGTTTATTGTGGTGGTGGGTCCCAAGGCTCTTCTGGGGAGATCAAAATGCTGTGCAGGAGCTGCCTGGATGAGCCTCAATCCACACTGCAAGGCTCACGCTTTTCAACAGGAGTTAAAAATAAAATAAAGGGAAAAAATACAGTCAGAAACTTCACCCTTTTCTTAGGGAGAAGAGAGTGAGGGAGTCTAAACAAAGAGATGAACCTGCCACCAGAGAGATGAGTAACTGGCATTAACAGCAAAAGGCAGCTAAATATTTCACAAGATGTGATGAAGATGAGGGAAAGCACCAGAGACAGAGAAGTACAAATAACATTTTCCAATAAACTCCAGGATTACATTTCTAAAAGCAGGCTGTGGCTTTGGGAGGGCTAGTGCAACTAACCTTGATGAAAGGTGTGAAAAGGTGAGTGTGACCTCTGGGAGATTGTCTCATCTCTGCTACAGTGGATAGCAAATGCTATGGGACACATGTCAAAGCCCTGCCCTACACGTGACAGACAGTCTCTTTAAAAATGGCATGGAGGTACTAAAGTGACTGCATTAAACTCAGGTTTTTCAGAGGGACTGAGCAGGCCAAAATTCATACAAGCAGCTGTTTATTCATACAAGCAGCCTGGTGATTTCTGATCAGAAAAGGCTATGTTTGACATTTTTATCCTCATGCTTTCCTTTCTGTCCCTTATCTACCACAGTGCAATGAGACTCATGTTCCCAGAGTCAATGGAGGATGAAAATTGTCTGTGCTGGAGTGATCCATCTTGTCCATCCCTTGGTAGCTGCTCTCCTGTAGGAGGCACAGAGCCCCTGATTCTGCTTTTATGCAACCCAGGGAGGAGTTTCCCAGCCCCACAGTCCTCTCAGAGAGGCTCTTTCAGTCTCAAAGGCTAATTTTAGACAATAATGAGACCCATAAGGAACAGAAGATTTTCTTCTGTGTAGATCATAAACTTGTTTAGAAAGTAAATAGAGAAAGATCTTTAATTTAGGTGACCTAATTAATTATACGGATGGACCAAGAGATGAAAGGTGAATGAGCTCATGAGGAGCTCAGCCTTCAGTTGTGAGCTCTAGAGAAGCAGGGAATGACTACATCCCATTTCAGCAACCTGACGAGAGACCTACAAAAACAATTAACTGGGATTTTATTAGCTTCCCACTATAGTGCAGGTGATACCCTTGCAGCAGGAACTCCTCCTCAGCTGAACTTATTCCTGCTCTCACTGAAATACTCCTAGTTAGTAACAGAACTATTAGCCTATGTCTGGCCTTAAATCTCAGCTTCGCTGTCTTCATTTTCTTTCCCTGGGAGTTCCCTTGCAGTTTTGGTCAGGAGATGTTTATTTTGGTTGGGTGCACGTTTTTGCTGTGCACAGGAAAAGAACACCTTCTGCTGTAGGCAGGAATTTGCATTTCAGCAAGGATGACTACAACAAAGTGCATCTTGCCTGGCTTTTGGAAAAAAGGATAGCACACAGGAAATTACTGCGGAAATTGCATATGGATGTGGTCTTGGGGTGGCATCTTCAAGCAGAGAAATGAATGGTACTTTGAACTGAGATTCAGCAAAAAAAAACCCTCTTAAAACATCACCTGACTATCTCACTATGTGATATGCTGCCATTTTATAAATACTTTTTAAAGTATTGCTTTAAAAATTTAGTTTCAGAGGAACCTTAATAGTGCACTGCTGTGTCATTGAGACTGTCCCTGCCCATGGCAGGGGGGTTGGAACTAGATGATCTTTAAGGTCCCTTCCAACCCAAACCATTCTATGACTCTATGACTGTGTCCTTTTGCCACTGGTGAGGGTAGGACCAACTGACATTTTGATCTAAGATTAAAAAAAGCTGGCCAATGCCAACTATGCACAAAATAAAAATAAAGCCACCAACAAATCAAATGAACGCTTCCCTGCATGTCATTCTACAGCTCCAGATGGACTTAGTCCTCCAGAGCCTGAGGAAGGAATAACAGATGAACCTGTCCATGCTCAGAAATTTCACCCCTTTCCAATTCAGACACTCTCCACAGCAAAATCTACTTTAATTTGTTAAATGAGTTTACAGTTCACAGATTAGAATTTAATTTGCAAATTATGTTTCACGTTACTTAAACTTCAAGGCACAGATGAACTAGAAAAAGATGTAAAGCATAAAAGCTGAAGTGCCTTAAATCCTCTCTTTAAATCCTTATTTAGAAGGGAATTGCCTTAGTTTGTTCAGATGTGTGCTGTGCGCATATTTTAATGTATACAAAATCTAATCCTTAAAACTCTAATCAAAAGAAAACACAATTTTGAGTTTGACTGGGAAAAGAGCTGTGAAGAGACTGCAGAAGGGCAGAAAATGTCACCTTTCCTTACACTACCACTAACAAGGCTGACACACTGGATTAATTTCTAGACAATTGAGTTGGGGAGGTGGGGAGGAGACAGGGAGTAGACAGAATTGAAGATGATTAAATTTTGACCAGGGCTACATACAACCAGGCCAATTGGGAGATGTGAATTGTCCCAAGACAGCAACCAACTATAAGGGAGCAGGGAAGCAGGCAGATTTTGGCTGGGTTTGAGATAGCAGTGGGTTCCTACTATGACACAAAAATCAAAGCAGAATATATAAAGTATAGAAAACAATCACCACCCTCAACATGCAAAGGAAGAAATGCGCTGTGGGCTCCCCATCAGCAGTTAGAACAGCCACAGCCTCTCATCTAGAAATAGTTTTCAGTTGTTCAGAAAAAGTTTAGGGTACACGTATTCCTTAAAATCATTAAATAAAATCTAGAAGAACCTCAGTGTTTCTGTAAGAATAGAAATGATTGTCTTCTGCTTTGAAGAGGTTACAGCCTAAATAGAAATGACAGACAAGAGGAAAAAACAACCAAGGGAGTGGGTAGCAAGATTAAGTGATTTGCCAAAAGTCACAGAAGCAGCCTGTGGCAAGTAGTCTGTTTTACATTAAGTCACAGGTTTTTGACCATATGTAGTTGAGAGCATTTGAAAGAATCCAGAATCAACTAAGGAGCTGCTCTGTAATAAAATGCAACATGCTTTCAGTAACTTGAGACAAACCTGGTCTTCCATGTATGTTATCTTATTTCAAATGCATCAGTAATCATGGGCAAGGGGTGAGATTTACCTATGGGAAGTCCAGCAAAGACCTTGACTAAGAAAATTTCCATGACTCCTGGAAATTTCATTAGGCGTAAGATTTCTCTGATGCTGAACACACTGCCAGACTGTGATGTGCCTACAAAAGATGACATTGATTAATACTCCATTTATACAGGTTAGAGGCAGGAAGTAAGAGACTCTCAGACTGTCTGCTCAGGTTCAACACCACCTTTCTGATAAGGTGAGTCTCTGCAGAATCAGCTTTCTGCTGACAGCAGGAGATTGGGAGCTGATGCTGGGTCCGAATGCAGAGAACAGTGGGACTGTCTCCCATGCTGGGCTAAAATAACTCCCCAGTGAGGGGGTTCTGTACAACTTTTTGCCCTTAAATACAAACCTGAGTACTTTAGCAGGATCCTTAAATTATGTCAATGCCCCATCCCTATCCATATGCTATTTATCAGTACTACTAAATACTTACTGTTCTCCTTCAAGTGTTGGTCTGGCTTTGGTTTAGCCTCTGAAGGGATCCCAAACACTGCTATCATGGTATTTATGACATTTCCCACCAGCCCGACATATATAGGAACAAAAACACTGCAAACAGAAAAAAATACAGGTAAGTGGATAAACAGTATAAAGAAGACATTAGTATCCACTTTTATAGAGATATAAGCAGGTGGGTAGATGATGGTAAAGCAGTGGATGTGGTCTACCTTGATTTCTACTAAGCATTTGATACTGTCTCCTCGCAGGTAAACTGAAGAAATGTGGTCTGGACCACCAAGTAGTGAGGTAGACTGTCAACTGGCTGAAGAAAAGAGGCCAGAGAGTTTTGGTCAATGGGGCAGAGTCTAGCTGGAAGCCTGTGTCTAGTGGAATCCCTCAAGGGTCAGTACTGGGACCAGTACTACTCAATATAGTAATCAACCACTTGGATGAGGGACTAGAGTGCACCATCAGCAAGTTTGCTGATGACACCAAACTGAGAGGAGTGGCTGACACATCAGAATGCTGTGCTGCCATGCAGTGAGACCTGGACAGGCTGGAGAGTTGGGTGGGGAGAAATTCAATGAAATATAACAAGGAAAAGTGTAGAGTCTTACATATGGGCAAGAACAACCCCCTGTATCAGTACAAGCTTGGGACTGACCTCTTAGAGAGAAGTGTAGGGGAAAAGAAACTGGAGGTCCTGGTGGACAGCAGGGTGACCATGAGCCAGCAATGTGCCCTGGTGACTAAGAAGGCCAGTGCTATTCTGTGGTGTATTAGATAGGGTGATGTCAGTAGAGAACCTCTCTTGACCTACTTCTCTTCTCACCATGGCTCTGCTATGCCATGGTGAGACCTCATCTGGAATACTGTGTCCAGTTTTGAGGCCTTCATTTCAAGAAGGGCAGGGAATTGCTTGAGAGAGTCCAGTGCAAGAGCCATGGGGATGATTAAGGGATTGGATCATCTCCCTTAAGGCTGAGAGAGCTGGGTGTTTTTAGCTTAGAGGAGTCTGAAGGGTGACCTTATTGATGTTTAAAAATATTGAAAGGGTGAGTGTCAGGAGGATGGAGCCAGGCACTTCTTAGTGACCTCCAGTGATAGGCCTTGGGGCATTGGGTGCAAGCTGGAACACAGGAGATTCCATAGAAATATAAGAAAAAAATTTCTTCACAGTGAGTATGACAGAACGCTGGAACAGGCAGCCCAGAGAGGCTGTTGGGTCTCCTTCTCTGGAGACATTCAAAACCTGCCTTGACATGTTCCTGTGTGACCTGATCTAGGTGTTCCTGCTCCAGCAGAGGCATTGGACCAGATGATCTCTCAAGGTCCCTTCCAGTCCCTGCCATTCTGTAATCTCTGTCCTGCAATGGCCTGGGCACCTGGATGAGGAACAATCATGGTGCACAAGGCTGTAAGAGAGCTCACATCTTTTCATGAAGGCTTTGAATATGACTACAATTTGAAATTTCCCCAAAAGATGACTATTGACATCAGGATACTTTTAATTTGCATTAATTATAGAGTATATTACAATGCTTTTTAATCTGTGTCATGGAAAAAGAGCCCCTCTTGATTTAATGAAGCTTAGAAATCTTCCCACAGAAAGCACAGTATCTGCTTGTTAGGAGTCATCTAATCCTCCTTCTAATCCCAAATTTAATTCATCTAGGTATCATTGTACTCTGAAATTTCTTAGTGAAAGCAAATGAAGTTTAAGGAAAATGAACATTAAGTATGGCAGAATACAGCCCAGCCTAAAACCAGAACTGAAACCACTGGAGATAAAATGCCATTTGAAAAGGAGACGCTAAAAACAAATACAATTCACAAAACCTTCTGAGGTGGTGAGTAAACACCATGTTGACTAATGCACCTACTTTTCTCCAAAAGTGCCCAAAACCAAATCAAAGCCCCAGAAGTTGGATCTTTAACAGAAGTCACATTCTAGGATGTAGACAGAGTGAACAGCAGTTATTAACAGCATTTATACAATGATAAAAAAGGAACAATTAGAATTTATCTAAAGAACCCAAACACAAACCATGTTAAGGTCAACAGTTGCTAATAAGTCTTCAATCACCACTCTCCTCTTGAAAGGGAAGATCAGGAAATTACTCCTCCTAGTCTTTAAGGGCATGTGGGCAGATTTCAGACTCTGCCAAACCCAGATGGAGCAAAGTCCAGGGCTGAAAGTGTGAAACTCAGGAGAACTAAGCCAAAAACAAAGGGAGAAGCATGTTTTGCCTCTAACAGTGAGAGCAATTATCCGCTAAATGAGGTCATTAAAAGTCTTCCCCATCATGGGAACCTGGTTAGTCAAAGCCTTTCATAAAACATGCTCAAATCCTACTGCATGACAGAGGTTTGGGGTGAGAATGCACAGCAGAAACATCATGTCATGGAGGGCACAAGACTCCACTAGTGTCTTAGGGGCATCAAAACGTAAACACCTTGGACTTCAGAAAAGCAATTCCTACATTTCAGCAGGAAAGGCACTGGAGCTGTGTGGGTTCATGCAGAACTAGCGGTGGCAGTACAGACCCTACATCCCCAGCAATCTAATGCTGAAAAAACAGGATGCAAAAGCAAGTTGCAAGACATAAGCCAGTGCTCCCTCTGAGCCTGCTGATAAAGAACTGCGTATTCCTGACTTTTTACTGCTGCTTTCCTTGTAAGACTGTGGAAGTGTCCATGGTTTTTCATGGACACTTGGACACTTTCATGAATAATCACCAGCACTAATTGTAAAAGCCTCAGTTTTCTTCTTTGCTAGGCAAAGGTGTGGTCTGAATAATTCCTGGAGTATGATTAAAGTCCCAGGACAGGACAGTCAAGGACTAAGAGGCAAAGAACCAAAAAAAGCATCAAAGAGCAAATATATATATATATATATACATATACACACAGACATATATACTCCTGCTAATAGGAACAGCCAAAAACCCAGCTGAATTTTTAAATTCTCATTAATTAGCATTAATAACAACAAAGTCAGATAATATCTTCCTGCAAATGGACTTAGTGTGTTAATTTAGACCTGCTGCCTTCCATCTGCCAAGCTGTTCCGCTAATTATCCTGGACCACAAAATTAGTCATTTACCGGATCGTGATTTTTTTCTGTTTAGTGAAGCAGACTGTCACTCTCTAATACAAAATCATCTGCCAAACAGATCATAAACTACTGAAATCAACTTTGGGGGCCCAAATTTTTATCCAAGAAATCCAGAATTCCTAATTTACAATGAAACATGAAGTAAATTTACTAACAAAATAGAAAGGATAAATCAGAGTTAGTCACCGAAGCTGGATTAATAGGGGTCTTGGGAGGTTTCTCTACTTCAAGCTTTCATTAGTCTATGGAAGAAACACATCACAAAAAATTTCAAGATACAGAAAACTTCCTATCTTTTTCTGAGGTTTTCCAGAATCCCACATGCCAATGTAGATATATTTTACTCTTCAAATCCAATATGAAAATTATAGTAAGCAATAAGGGAATGTTCCCCTTAAAAGACTGGTAAGCAAATGGTTCTACTTCATTGCAATCATATGACCGATAATTCATATCTGTGAAAGGGAAAGATCAATCTTAGCATTTTACATACTTGGGAAAACCTGGGTTTGCCATAAATGATTCATAGCATTTTGTATGACTGGACTCTAAATTCAGAGAAATTCAGTAAAACGTGGAGCTCAAAACTGTGTTTCCCATACAATCCTGAAGTGTCCAAAATCATCCAAAAATCCCTCCTTTTAACCACAGTTTTCTGTATGCACTTTATCCTTTTTCACATATTAAGCATTATCATGGCTTGATGAAAAGGTGATGAAGGCACATCCATGGGTCAGCTGCTCTGTTACTTTGTCCTTTGCTTTGGCAGTGACAAACTCTGGAAGTGGAGATAATACTATGTCCAGGAAATCATCCCTTACATCTGTTTCTTTGCCTGTTTAAGAAAGATGAAGTGAAACCAAGGGTGATAAAAATATCATATTGAAACAGCAAGTCATTAATTTTTTCTGATACACCTTTACTTCTTTTTTTCTGATGTTTCCACGACTGTCTATGAATTATGCATGACACCACCTCTTGTACCACACCTCTGGTACATCCTCCCACTCCTACAGTACATGAATTCTAAAAGCCAGTGTGCATGTGCTGAATCATCAATTCTGGCAGCAGGGAAGACAAATACTAGTGGGTTGAGCTGACAATAATCTTGCAGTGATGGTGACAGGAGACTAGAAACCACTGAATTTGCTGGAGGAGCTGCTGAAGTTGTAAGGATGCTGCAGGATCCTCAGCTGGAGCTCCTCTTTGTCACTGAGGACAGAGAAAACTACTCACACTCTGCATGAGAGGGAGGTGTAGCCCTGCAGAGGTGGGTAGGAAGGAGGCAGAGGTGGTTTGGATAAGTCCATCAAGCAACAGGAGGGCAGGAGAGGGTTTGCACCTCACAACAGCACTGAGGAACAGACTTTAGCAAGGCATATGATGATGCTGTTGCCATCAGCAGAGTAAACAGCTGGAAGTTAGCACTGCTAACCTCTCTGCTCTGCTTGCTAGACCCTCTTCTGCACATTAAGCAAGTAGAGAACCTGGGGCTAAGTGAATTCTCTTATTTCTTACTCATTTGATGAGCAAAAAGTTGTACAAACTACAACATTTAATATAAAGGGGAGACAGTCTGACTACTGAGTGGAGCCAAATGCTGGCAGTGGGAATGATCAATGGGTTGGCAATTCCTGCTGTGCAAGACCAGGCTCACAGGCACTCACCTTTTTTAGTTTTAAGACTTAAAATTGAAATATCATTCCTGCTGAAATCAGTGGAATTACTGCTGCCTTCAATTTTGCCTGACTGGCTTATCAGGAGGAAGTTTCGCCAGGAAGGGATGCGGTGGCACTATTAAGACAAATGAGGCACATTAAGCAGGTTGCTCCTGTGGGACCTTTTCCTATACTTTTCCTCTTCCTGCCCTCCCCCTTGTCCCTCCTGCCTGTCTGCAAACCAGCCATGTGGAGCGAGAGTGAAGCCTGCCAAGACCAGCAGCAGATTTCCTGAGTGGGGTGGAAGAACAAAGGACACGGGCAGGACTCATACAATTAAATTAAAGGGAGCAAAAGGGCACAGCAGCTTCAGCAGCTGACATCATTGTGCACCCTCTTCCAGCTTCCCACTGATTAATAAAGGTTAATAGCCTTTACTGTCCTGAGCTTAACAGTCAAATTATCTTGGGTAACTTCACAGCATCATAGAATGGTTTGGGTTGGAAGGGACCTTAAAGATTTTCTAGTTCTAACCCCCCTGCCATAGGCAGGGACACCTCCCACTACACCAGGTTGCTCAAAGCCTCATCCAGCCTGGCCTTAAGCACCTCCAGGGAGGGGGCATCCACAACCTCTCTGGGCATCTTGTTCCAGTGTCTCACCACCCTCACAGTAAATAACTTCTTTCTTCTATCCAGCCTAAATCTCCCCTCTTCCAATTTGCATCCATTACTCCTAGTCCTGCCATCCTGTACCCTATTAAAAAGTCCCACCCCAGCCTTTCTGTAGGTCCCCTTCAGGTATTGAGAAGCTACTATTAGGTCACCCCTGAGCCTTCTCTTCTCCAGGCTAAACAATCTGCATTCAAGTTTTTATCTGTATGTTTTAAGCTTGGTAGTTACAACTCCTTTGCTTCTCTTGCATCTGGAGAGAGAGTTCCTTCCTGACTTTTGCCAGCAGCCTTCTTAGCTCTCTTCTGAGATTTTCTATTAGCAAAGCTTCTCTCAGGGTGCCAGCTACGACCACAGCTGCTTGCTCTTTATCTGTTCTCAGCTGTACTATGAAAGGCAGGAACAAAATAGATCTTCCTGTCCCACACAGGACTGTCATGTTCCAGGGTCCTGCTGCCAGGAGGGAACAGAGCAGTTGGCTGCAGAGAGCAAAAAACCTGACTTGAAGAAGGACAAGTTTTTACTAGTTTTTGCCAACAGGAGCTGCTGTGGCTTGCCCTGACTTGAAGTTTGGACCAAAAAACACGAGCAGAGGGACCTGGAGGCCAGAAGCCCACAACATCAGCCAAAAGCCACATAATGATGTAATGGAAGTCTCTCATTTTAATTTTCCTGAGGTAATTAGGCAAGTATGGCAGATGCAGTAAAAGCATAAGAGCTTTCAAAGGTTTCAAAAAGCAGGATGGCCAGCCCAGGGCACACTCACCACAGGACCAATGGTGTGGCCAGGTACAAGGCTCAGTTGGTAGTTTGTAGCAATGGGACAAGTGGGTGACAGCTAAGATTGTCCATCTGGAAACTCCATCTTTAATGCTGGTGGGAAAGCAGAACTAATGATGAAACTGTTAAGCATAATATCATGGTAAACAGATTAAACCCAAAGAAAATATTAGCATTCAAAGCCAGCTGGAGCCTGGCTGCATTTCTTCCCATCTAATGCTTAACCAGCCTCTGTATGTATTTGCAGGTAACTGTGAATCCCAGTGTGCACCATGGTTCCCCAGGGAGGCAAAGCTTTATGTTACTTCGCAACCTGCTGCCATCAGGGTCAATTTAGTATGAGGGAAATGAAAGCAATCAGGGTTCAGCTCCTGAACCAAGACATTATGTGGTAACACAGGTGACAGCAAGGGCTCCTGCAGCTCCCCACACCCTGGTAATGATATTTTGCATCTATCTCTGCCCCAAGTATAGCAACCCTCTGAAGTCAGAGGAGGCACATGCAAAGCATCAGAAAATCTGGCAAAGTTTATAGTAAATGCAGCTCTTGAGAAGCAGGTCCAGGCCAAGCAAGTATTTGTGGGGCTATAGACACAGATATATATGTATAAACACACGTTCAAAGCATTTCCCAGTAGCTTTGCAGTAACACCTCCAGCAAAACTTCCATGAAAATGTCAATCCCACAAAGGCATCGGTACCATGTGGAGACCAGGCAGTAGCACAGGAGCAGAAGAGAGGCCACTGACTAGGCTTTTGCAGACAGGTAATATTTTCTCTGGTACCTACCAGCCACAACCCCCAGGACAGCGCCAAGGAGTGACAAGTGCCAGACCCTCCTGCTTCCATCAAGGAATCATAGCATAGTTTGGGTTGGAAGGGACCTTAAAGATCATCAAGTTCTAACACCCCTGCCATGAGCAGGGACACCTCCCACTACATCAAGTTGCTCAGAGCCTTGTCCAGCCTGGCCTTAAACACCTCCAGAGGGGGAGCATCCACATCTCCTCTGGGAAATCTCTTCCAGTGTTTCACCACTCTCACCGTAAAGAATTTCTTTCTTATATCCAGCCTGAATCTACCCTCTTTCAATCTACATCCCTTATTCCTAGTCCTGCCATCGCTTATCCTGCCTTTTTGTAGGGCCTCTTCAGGTATTGATAAACTACTATGAGGTTCCTCCCTGAGCCTTCTCTTCTCCAGGTTGAACAACTCCAACTCCTTCAGCCTGCCCTCATAAGGAAGTCATTTGATCATCTTCATGTCCCTCCTCTGGACCTGCTCCAACTCCTCAATGTCCCTCTTATGTTGAGGGCTCCAGAACTGGACAAAATACTCCAGGTGGAGCCTCATCAGAGCTGAGGAGAGGGGCAAAATCACCTCTCTTGACCTGCTGGTCACACTTCTCTTGATGCAGCCCAGGACTGGGTTGGCTTTCTGGACTGCAAGAGCAAAGTGCCAGCTCATGTTGAGATTCTCATCCACTGACACAGGCTACAACAAACCAATATGGGATACAGTTTTGGACTCTGACCTAAATTCTAGTCCTTGTGACTCCCATTTTTGGTTTTTCTTCCTAAAAAGGCTGGGACAGACCTCAGAAAGTACCTAAGGGTTGATGCCAGCCAGGAGACTGCATTCAGGCTGTGTGCACCCCAAGATGGTATCAATCACTTTGTGATTAGCATTCCAGCCACAGAGCCCTGCTCTGCAAAGCCCAGGAGAAAGACGAGTGTGTAATCACACAATTAGATGCTGCGTCAATTACACCGATTCTTTCAAGCAGGAAGCAGTTCCCAACCATTCCCTTGAGGATTAAAGGATCAATGTGTATTTCGGCACTGAATGGGATTGAGTTTGTTTTCTTTCTCTTTTTCTTCATAAAGTCAAAGTTGAAGATGGAGAGAGTGCAAATTGTTTTTTAGTGACTCACTCCCACTTCAAAACAGCACAGCATAAAGCCGGCATTCACAGCCGGCCCAGATTCCTTAAAGAGCTCTGAAAGGACTCTCAAAATATTTCTTTGATTGCAGTCCGGCCACACTATCCACTCACACTCTTAGAGGGGGGAGCAATGGGTGAAAAACAGCTGGTAAATTAAAAAGAGAAGAAAAGCAAAAAGCTGAGGGGACAAAAATAAGTTCAGGAGAAACCATAACACCAAACCATGCTCTCCAGCAAATAGCTTCGGGATTCCTAAGAAAGTGAGCAGTGGCCACTGTGTCTGTGATTACTTAGTGGTACATAAACTTTGTGCATAACTCATTATAAATTAGTGATGATTTCATTCAAGGAACTTTGTTTTACTGCCTTGACAATACCTGAAGAATGTATTTCATCTCTGACCTATTGTGATCTGGTCTATATTGTTGGGATTTCTCCTGAAGATAAAAAAGCAAAATATTTCACCACAGCTTTTTAAGGTAACAAAACCACAAAACCCCAAATTAAAACCAAATTCCTTGAGCCTGAAAAAATTTCACATTTCTTATGACTTCCATAAAAATGTACAGAGATATCCTGGCTTCCACAATCCAGGGCATGAAACAGCCCAACAACACAAATAAACTCAGACAGTCCAGCACTCAGCGGGCTTCAGGGCAGCCCTGCTGGTGAATGTTGGCCATTATCATCTATCACAGTAGGGGTCTTTCCCCCCAGTTCTCCTGTCTGAGACATGTGAAAATGGTATGTGAAGGAAGGAACACAGCTGAATTAAATCCCAAGTGGGAACAAATGCAGCATCCAAGGGACACATGCCAGAGAAAAATGCTTTTTTGCACTTGGTTCCTTGTGGTCAAATAGAAGGCACTATCTGACCACAAGAGGTAGAATGAATTGCCCAAGATAAATCACCTGTATTTCACTGCCAGCCTTTCAAGACCTTTGGTTGCAATTTTGCCATTATTTCACTGGGAGTTTGGGATTTCTCTAGAGCCAGACCATAAAACAGATGCCCATCCCCACCCCAAGAATCAGCAGGAAAAGGAGGGTGTTCACTGCCTTGATGTAACTGGAAACCATGACCAGGGTGCCCTGTCTGCCACATATGTTTTAGATGTGGAACAGCAGAAGTTGGCTGCTGATGCTTTGGGGACAGCAGGAAGCTCTTTTTCACTCTGGTAAACTTGACATCATTGAAGATTTTCCAAGGAGGTAGTGAGACTTTGTGTCCACACCCTCTGTGGAGCCCCTCACAGGGTGAGAATGAGTCACCCGCAGCAGACAAGTGCTCATTCAGCTACTTATTTCTAGTGACAGCCACATCTGGAAAATTTGGGTGGTGGGAAAAGGGAAAAAGATGAACAAGGGCAGGAGCCTCCTGAATCACCCATTTCTGTCAGAGTTAGGGAAGAAGAGGATAGCAAATGATACAATGGTTTGGGTTGGGTTGGAAGGGACCTTAAAGATCATCTAGTTCCAACCTCCCTGCCATAGGCAGGGACATCTCCCATTAGATCAGGTTGCTAGATCAGCCTAGCCTTAAACTCCTCCAGGAAAGTGGCATCCACAACATCTCTGGGCCTCCTCCAGTGTCTCACCACACTCATAGTAAAGAACTTCTTTCCTCAATACAGCCTCAATCTACCCTCTTCCAATTTGCATCCATTACTCCCAGTCCTACCATGCTGGCCCCTATGAAAAAGTCCTACCCCAGACTTTCTGTAGCACCCTTCAGGTATTGAGAAGCTACGAGGTCCCCCCCTGAGCCTTCTCTTCTCCAGGCTGAACAACCCCAAATCCTTCAGCCTGTCCCCATAAGGGGGGGGCTCCAGCCTTCTGATCATCTCTGTGGCCCTCCTCTGGACCTGATCCAACAGATCAATGTCCTTCTTATGTTGGGGGCACCAGAACTGGACACAATACCCCAGGTGGGGCCTCACCCAAGCCAAGCAGAAGGGCAAAATCATCTCCCTTGACCTGCTGGCCACACTTCTCTTGATGCAGCCCAGGATTTGGTTGGGCTTCTTCCACAGGGAAAATCCTCCTTTGGCAGCACTCCCTGTATAAGCCATGCTCTGTGTGAATGGATGAGGATGGCTGCCCATCAGAGGCTCTGCAGCAACAAAACTATCTGTTCCCTGCAAATGCCTGCTGCAGAGAAAATCCCAGCAATGAGAAGTAGCTAAAACTAAGTGCTCCCTGCTGCAGCCCTGGCTGAAGCACAGCAGATCCCACTGTCAGGGTGTGAAGGGCATGTCTGTGGCAGGACGCTAATCCCCAGGCAGCTGGAGCAGCCTCCCCGCGCCAGCCTGTCCTGCTGCCTCATCCAACCCAGCTCTTCTCAGGAACTTGCCTAATTGCCGGAAGAGGCCTATCAGTTACGCTTCAATAAGAGGTGGGCGGATTTGCATGCTTTGCCCATAAATCCACCACTAATTTTGAGTATCATTTATTCTCCTGTGCACTTTTCTGGCAAAACACCCTATTTCAAAACAACGCATTTTGCTAATTCAACGCTTGCACTTGTGTGTGTGATTATTGCTTTCCCTCATCACACAATGTCCAGGCGGTTCCATTGGCATCTCGGTGTAGCAAACACCTGCACATTTACATGAGCTTATGAAAAATCATAGAACAAAATCATAGAATAGTTTGGGTTGGAAAGGAGCTTAAAGATCATCTAGCTGCAACATCCCTGCCATGGGCAGAGTCACCTCTCACTAGATCAGGTTGCTCAGTGCCTCGTCCAGCCTGGCCTTAACACCTCCAGGGAGGGGGCATTCACAGCCTCTCTGGGCAACCTGTTCTAGTGTTTCAGTACCTTCACCATAACGAATTTCTTTCTTATATCTATCCAGAATCTTCCCTCTTCCAATTTACACCCGTTATTCCTAGACCTTCCATCACATTCTCTATTAAAAAGTCCTCCCCCAGCCTCTCTGTAGGTCCCCCTCAGGGATTGAGAAATCACTATGAAGTCCCCCCTGAGCCTTCTCTTCTCCAGGTTGAACAACTCCAACTCCTTCAGCCTGCTCTCAGAAGGGAGTTGCTCCAGCCCTTTGAATATCTTCATGGCCCTCCTCTGGACCAGCTCCAACACCTCAATGTCCTTCTTATGTTGAGGACTCCAGAACTGGACATAATACTCCAGGTGAGGCCTCGCCAGAGCTGAGTGGAGAGGTAAAATCACCTTTCTTGACCTGCTGGTCACACTTCTCTTAATGCAGCCCAGGACTGGGTTAGCGTTCTGGGCTGTAATCACACACTGCCAGCTGATGTTGAGTTTTTCATCCACTGACATCCCCAAATCCTTCTGTTCAGGGTTGCACTCAAGCCACTCTCCACCCACTAAGCAGCATTCCCCAAAAGGTTTGAGCCAGCTGGCTGGCTAAGGTGTCACCCACCTCATGCTCTGCAGTATCATCCTGTAAGTCTAGAAATGGAGGAGTCTAGACAAGGACCTGTATGAGCTGCACTCCCTGAATGGGGGCTTGCAACATCTGGCTTTGATCCTAGCAATGCTAATACTGGATGAGCTGGCGCAGGTCAAGATAGACATCAGAAAGTAGGTGTAAGCGGTCAGTTCTCACAAGAGAGGCCTCCCACCAGTGAGGCTGGGACAGGTGCTGCTCAGTCTATCTGCAAACCATCTGGAGCAGCAGTGAGGCAAGAAAATTTGCTGAGGATGTGCAACTGAAAGCAGTAGGGAAAAGAGCAGCTGGTGAGGAATTGCATATGGACCCTTACAGGGAAAAGAGATTGCTCAATAACGTGGCAGCTGGAACTCAATGCAGATTAGATTTAAAGTTATGCATGCAGGGAAAAGAAGTCCTAAATTTACCCCTGGAAGGATGATTTATGAACTGCTTATTATTTGTTACTCAAAGGTGAGACCTTTGAACTACCAGAGACTATCCCACAAACCCATCATCTCAGTTAATCAAACTAGGGATTACCATGAAATAACAGCAAGCAAACAGAGAAGAGAACCTCATTAATCCACCGAGCAAAATGGTTCAATGACACTTTGAACAGTGCATGCAATCTTGGTCCTCTCCTCTCAAAAAGGTATTTAAGTGATGGGGCAGCCTCAGATGACAATTGATGGAGACTGTTCTTATGCCTAAGGAGGCTGACAGCCTCCACCTCAGGAAGATGTCAAAGGGACATCTAATAAAGGGGGGACTTGGAGCAGAGAATTAGGAAGCGACTAACCTTGTCAATTCCACCACAAGAACTGGGAAGCATCACATGAAGCAGCAGGAGACGGGTTCAAAACAAAGACCTCATGCTTCACATAATGTGCAGAAGATTAGTGAAGTTTGTTGCCACTGGTGTTGTAGAAGCAAATGGTTTAGACAGGTACAGGGACAGAACAGACAAGCACTTAGAAAAACAACCCATTGAAGGTTACTGAAAAGTCACAAATCATATCCGTTGATGTCAGGAAATCCCCTGAGCTGGAAATAGTTGGAGGCTGGAAAAGTAATTGGTGAAGTATCATGCAAGTTTGTCCCGCTATTTCTCTTCCCTAAGCTTTTTACTATGATTTTTATTGGAGAAAGGATACCAGATCACACACAAGTGCAACTTCCTCTGTAGCAGGAATCAGATTCATATCTTCCAACACCACATCACAAACCAGACAGGCTCATTTTTGCTCATTTTCTGGAAAATACTTTTGCCTACAATCCTTACACATTCCAGATAATAAATGACAATAACCACAAATCTCACTTTGCATTTGGGACACACTCATTTGGCAAAGTGTAGTGTTACATTTCATTCCAAAAAATGTTTATGCATCTTCTCAAATGACTGCTTAACCTAACACAAAGATATAACCCTCATCTCTTAAACATAGATTTTTCCCAGTCTACTTCTTGGATACTCCAACCATATAAAGTAATAATAGATTTTTGGGGTTTCCCCCCACCTTCTTCTTTAGCTTTGTTTCTTAACGGGTGGCAAAGCCTTTAAATAATTATTTTTTTTTTTTTTTTTAGATTGTTAATTAAGCAATGAAAACTGCTCTTCCAAGCCTAGAATGTGGTAAATTATTAAAACGTTCTGGTTTGGGTGTGTCATGAGGTAAGGACTCCCACGCACAGCCTGGTTAGAAGGTAAGCAGTGCTTGCTAGACTACCCAGTGACTCACCACCAAACGCATCGTTAATCATGTGTTACAGCATGTCTGACTTCATAGAGTACCGTAGGTGGTGTGAAATAATCCTTGCATGAGTTCAAGCTTTCATGAGGTTGCAATGCTTCAGACTCCAAAAGACTCAGCTGGGCAGGAAACTGTTGAGGATTTGCTATTGTAACCTGGACTGCACTCCCAGCAAGCACATCAGGTCTTGGCTCAGAGCAGTTGCTTTGGAGGATCCACAAGTCTGGCATCAGCTGGAGTGGTTAACTCTCACCAATCATGATGCCCTCACTTACTCAAAGCAACACGTGGGCAGAGCTGAATTTTGCTGCCCAAGGATGAGGGGTGGGGTCTGGTTAATTCCTGCAAGGGGAAGAAGTAGGATTTGGCTGGGAAGGAAAGCATGAGGAGAGTTCTGGCAAGTCAGGACAACTGCCTTTGCTGGCCCTAAGGAGACAGGGGATGACTGGTACTTCTAAGATGACTTCCCTCACTTTCCAAAAAAAGCCACAGATGCCAGATGTTCTGCCTTTCCTCAGTGGGCACATCTTCTCAGCACTCTGGCACAGACAAGAAGACAGTGGGTGCAGAGTCCCATGCCGCAGGCAGCTACCTGTTTTGCCAGTGATTGGAGTTGTCCCAGCAGCAGCCCACCAAAGGACTCAAGCTTGCCCATCTCTGGGTTGTGGATGCTCCCTCTCTGTAGGTGTTTAAGCCCAGGCTGGACAAGGCACCCCGGTCTAGTGGCAGGTGTCCCTGCCTATATCAGACGGGTTGGAACCAGATAATATTTAAGGTCTCTTCCAACCCAAACCATTCTATGATTCTTCCTCTGCCAGTCCCTTTTGTAAATAGGTCATTGGTGAGGCTACTTCAATGATCCATGAGAGCAGTCCTTGTGTCATGCCAAATGAAGGGCTCTGCCCACACCCCACACCCAAAGGCTAACGAGTTGGCCAACTGACACTTAAATTTCATGCCTTACCAGGACCACATTCACATGAATGACATTTTTTAAGCTATGTAATCCTTGGCAAGACAAATTACTTTACCTTGAGGTAAGTAACTGTAAATGCAGTATCCAACCAAAGGTACAGCACAAACTGATCTTGCCTCAGAACAAGCAGTGGCAGCCAACATCTCCTACCTCAAGGTGTGGAAAATCTTGCTGTGCTGCATGAAAGGGCCCCAGCACCTTTGGTCTAGTTAGAGCTCTCAATGAAATGGTACACGTTCTGGCTAATTTTGTACAGAAGTAATCCCAGAATGCTAATAATCAAAAGTAACAAATAAATACAGAAATGTCACAAATAAAACATTTCACACACCAGGCAGAAGACTTCTCAGCATCCCACTCCAACCTCTTGAGTTTCACAACAGGCCCCTTGAACACAACCCTTTCTCCAGCAAAGACAGGGCCCCAAGGCTGTGGTGTAGCTGATTTGATTCTGTGAAGAGTTTGACCCCAGAAGGAGACATCTGCATGAGAAGAGTGAGTCATGCCATTTCAATAATGGGTGAAACCATTAATTAAAGATGCACAGTTTGCTTGCTTGGGCAGGCTTTGTATGCACAAACCAGGAGTGGTCTCACTGTTACTATATTTACTGAGCTCCCCCAATTAAGTACTTTGTTTCTCACATCTCATAATGACAATTGTTTCTGCATGTTTAATATATTCAGCAAGAAGGTGCTTCATATTTGCAAATTGCAGTTTTCTCCCCTACATAGATTGCAGGACAAATACCAGTCAAGGAACAGCGAAGAAACTTTGCACAGAATGATCTGTTCTCAACAGCTTTATTTAGTGTAGTAGAAAATTATTTATTTGGGTTAAAAAATCAGGTTCTGTATTAACTTCAGCTGCTTGCACTTTTTGGAGCAACAAATTAAGAACTGATTTAATGTATATCACACCAGTCAAATATAATATCCACTATGTATCATCTTCTATAGTTCAGTGGATTCCAGCACTGCTAAAGCCCTGCACGACAACATCCTTTCCTGCGGACCTGGCACAGCAGTTGCATTTTGAGCTCAGCCTAACACACCCTTGCTCTCAGTTGGAGGCACCCCCCTCAGGGGGGGAAAGCACATTGTTGGCTCTCCACGCAGTGTTTCATCTCAGCCCCACTACTGAGACCACCTACAGGGATGCCAGTTAGTATCAGCTGCATTATGCTGAGCTGGTATTTACAGCAGTGTTTGGTGGGAACCACATCTTAGGCAGCCTCATGAGCAGCCTCCCCACCCAGCCGTGTGCTTACTGCAGGAGCCTGCTCCATACACCAGCAAATGATGGCAACTCCTTGCTACTTGACAGACTCATGTGGAAAGTTGTGAGCAGATCATTTACTGTACTTTTAGTTGGGTTTAATTGCAAATTAGCAGCTGGAAATGAGGAGAGGAGAACAGCACGTGAGCAGTTTGTGGAGGGGTTTGGAAACCTCTCATTATACATCTCTGCAGCTCCAATGAGAGCAGTGCTGGCCCTTTGCTCATTTGGGGTTTGCTTTACCTAGAAGATTTTCATTTCAAGATGCCTTTTGCTGCAAGAGCCAGAGGCCACACTCTTCTTTGGCAGGACATCTTAGGGAACATAAACATTCACAGGTTCACAGAATATCAGGGATTGAAAGTGACCTTGAGAGATCATCTAGTCCAATCTTCCTGATGGAGCGGGAACACCTAGACCAGGTCACACAGAAAGGTGTCCAGGCAGGTTTTGAAAGTCTCCAGAGAAGGAGACTCCACAAACTCTCTGGGCAGCCTGTTCCAGTGCTCTGTCACCCTCACCTGTATTGCACAAGCTACAACTGCGCAACCCAAGGCAGCAAAGAGTCGTGTTCTTTAGTGGCCAGCAGCAACCACAATTCTAGACTGGTGCTGGTGATATCCCAGAGCCTTGCAGAAACTGGCTGCTTTCAGACCATCTGCACAAACAGACAAACCAGTTGATGAGGAAATTAATTACCTTTTGAGGTGACTAGTGTGTTGTATTTTTTTTTCTTTTCAGTGCACAATGAAAAAGAACTGTATTTTTTTTGTTGCACTGAAACTTTATTTTCAACAAGGAGAAAACATGAAAACCCAGAGCACAGAATGCTGCCAAACCTACAGGGTGTACAAATCTACAGCACCAGGGGTGTCCAGAGTACAAGGATCTCCAGATATGGATGTACAAATACAAAAGTTATTACATGAAGCTTTCCTTTCGTACACACAGTGACAGACTGGAAGCGGTAGCAGCAGAAGAACTCACACTTCAGACATCCCCAGACCTCCCTGCTTACTGCAGGGGCCTGGACTATATTGTTGCAGTATAGGCACAGGCTATAAAGGGTTAACAACTGCTCAGCTCAGAACCTGAGGCAAATCTTATCAAGCCACCTGACGGCCTTGGAGCTTGCTTGTGTCTTCCACTGTTTTGGAAAGGAGTCCTCGATGGTCTGGGAAAGATCGAGGGAGTCAAGGAAGAAACAGATAACAGGGACTTGTGTGCAGCTGTGTGTTGGCAGAAGAACTCTAAGAGGAGGGTCTGATATTAATGCAAGAATGTAACTTGTAACCAATCAGTATGTTAGTAGCATTGATAACTAACCGTCACTGTATATAAGCTTGTCTCATGCTCACAATAAACGGATTCTGGCAGATCATATTGATCGTGGAGGTCAGCCCCTTCTTACACCAACCGTTCATTACTTTACTATATGACCTTTGAAGGTTCCTTCCAGCTCTATGATTCTATGAGTAACAGTAGTGCCAACACTTTACATGTACCCACAGGGAAACAAAGCACAGAAAACCAAAGTCTCCCAGTAAGGTCCCATAAAGATCATGGTGGGAAAAAAAGCTTTAAAAATCAAATCTCTCACATGCACATTTAGTGCTCAGACCAGTGGACCACACTTTACCTCTCCTCTCTCTTTCCCCTAGAACCACCAAAAGCCTTTTCTGCAGTCCCACCCACAATTAGTTGGGTTTTGCAGCACCCTGGTAACACATCGTAGCACCGTTTACTCCAGCATCTCTGATGGGGAAGCACACAGGTGTACATTCTGAAAGTGTCTAACATCCCTATTACTGTTTCTCCCAAGGAGCCTAGCCAGTGTTTGTGGGTCCTCTCTACAGGAACCAGCTGTCACAGAAACAGGCTTTGCCCTGGGGACAGACACTGGAGCCCTGACTCAATTAGAACATAAATTTGAGTCAGTGGAAACTTGTCTGAGGAAGGACTGAGTAAAAGCCGCAGGGTCAAAGTAAAGTAAGCCACACAGATCCTGTGGAATTAGTAAGAAACACCACAATCCCAGCTGCACCAGGGACATCAGAGAAAAGAGGCTGGAAAAGATCAATGGGTGGCATCACAGAAAAGATGCAATGTCAGTAAGAGCTGAAAATGGTTTGTGGGATGAGGCCCAACATCAGCAGTGTAGATACAATGGCTGCCAAATGCTATCAACATGGCAACATCCACTACAAAGAGCTCAGACACAGAACAGAAGTAACAGATAATCACAGAATGGTTTGGGTTGGATGGAATCTTAAAAATCAACTAGTTCCAACCCCCTTCTATGGGCAGAGACACCTCGCACTAGAGCACCGGGTTGCTCAATGCCTCATCCAGCCTGGCCTTAAACACTTCCAGGGAGGGGGCATCCACAACCTCTCTGGGCAACCTGTCTCAATGTCTCACCACCCTCACAGTAAAGAACTTCTTTCTTATATCCACATTAAATCTACACTTTTCCAATCTGCAATCATTACTCCTAGTCCTGCCATCTGGTACCCTATTCAAAAGTCCTGCCCCTGCCCTTCTATAGGGCCCCTTCAGGTATTGCTAAGCTAAAGAGGCATGGTTTGATGGCAGGAAAGGACTCAAAATTAATTTCTCTTTTGAGTAGCAGCAGTCGAGCAAAAATGTGGTACAGATTCAGTACCAACACCTTTGTCTTTAATCTATTCTTCAGACTGAGGCTATTAAACTAGCCACAGGCAAAGGCAATTTTTTGCTAAATGATACAAACTAAGCACAACTTACTGTACTTACAAATATACCAAACAAACCCTGCATTTCAACACAGTTGATAATGACAGTTCCTAAAAGCAAAACATCACAAGGAACTATGAAGGAACTATGGGAGTTTTTTTGGTTTGCTTTAAATCTGGTTACCATTTGCCTTTAATTTCTTACATAAATCTATTTCTTGTAAAATCCAAACATAGCCAAAAAAGAAAACAGAACACTAAGAGATCACTAAACATGTGGAAAAAATTATCCCAGAGGGAATATAAAAGCCATCTGCCCAAGACTCCTGCACTGATCCTGCAGACATAAACAGCAGGAGATTGATGCTCTGGTGTCAAACAACAATGAAGTGGTGAACGCTGGTCCTGGCTGGCATCAAAAGAAACCACATATCAAGCCGTCCAGAATTATTTAGCTAAGAGCATATTAACCCCTAGGCTAACCAAGACTTTATCAGTTGGAAAATCCCAATCATGAGTGCTAGCTGCAAGTAGAAATCAACAGGGAAAAAAAAAAACAACAAACGTGGAAAGACTGGGCAGAATAAGCCTGAACATGTTCAATTTGTCCTTCCTGTGTTACAGTTATATCCTCATTCCTCGGAGCAAAAGGCAGTTCAAAGGGACAATAAATCCCTTTTTAGTCTTATGCTTTGCAGGAACGTCACTGCAACGGAACTGAGGTGGCTCCCAGAGATAAGGCAACAAAAGACATTAAACCCTTCCCTACAGCTACCTTTGGTAAAATATCAGCAAATACAGGCACTACTTCAGATGTAACTACAACATTCTGCTGAGGAAATAGGATTTAGTGGTTTGAAACAGAGATGAATTTAGTATACTGCTCCTCAAAGCTTGCAGCTGCTTCTTTCCTTTGAATTACAGGAATATGAGCCTCTATGGCTTGTACTAAACTACATAGTATGGGATGGATAGTATTTCATTGTCAGGAAATTCAACTGTCCTTTGGGGTACAAGTTCATACATGCTTCATGCAAATTCCAAGAAATTTGGGATGAAGCACTATAGATCACGGAATGGCTTCGGAATGAACAAAGTGCAAGGGACCAGTTAGAGCAGCTGCCTAACAAGGGGGGTGAGCATTTCCCTTGAACCCCCTCATCTAGATAGAAAAGGCACAAGCAAACAGGACAGCTTAGTGCAACAAAGAAAAGAAAAGCTGAAAGGCAGGGCAGGGAGCGCCCTTGGGATGGACCCCGGAGGTCTCTGAGGACTCAGCCACCCCGTCCTGTCTCCCAGCTAAACCAAACCAAACGTGCAGGGCTTAATGATGGTGCAGGGAACAATTAAGTTGCAAAGGGAAAATGGATTTGCAACTGAAACCATGAAATGTGACAGTTGCAATCAGAGACATGGATGAGACAGGCAGAAATAAGCCCCATCATCTATTACCAAAACACACAGAAACCATAGAGGACTTGCATTGAAATGTTGCTATAAAGTGAAAAAACGGCTTATTTCAAAACTAATTTTTTAATATACTTCACCAAGACTTTCATAGTATGGAGACAGCCCTGCTCACCACACCACCTATGTGGTCTCATTGCCAACATACATTGGTGTAACAGAAACAAACTTCAACTTGGTCCAGGATAGACATCTTTTCTAACTGTAACTGAGCTGCATGAGAACTTAATTACCCAACTGGAAAGTCATAAATACTTCAGACTGACTCAGTTTGGGTGCGCTGTATTTTTTTCCAGCCTTTCACTGTGTCATGGAATTTCTTTCCATGACAGCCCCTCGGAAAAGGGGTACATGGCTGAAGGAGTCAGCGGTCATGAATAATCAGGGAGGGACTTCTCCAGAACAAGACAGTTAATGTGAAAAAGTCTTTCTTCTGGGGTGACATTTGCATGACCGAGGGATGACATAATAAGTCTGCAAACAAAAAAGCCTTTATACCTTCATGGCAGCTTTTGAAACCTCTCCATGCTGGCTTGATCCTTCCCATTGCATTTTGGGGGTAGGAATTTAAGCCCTGTGTGCACCAAGCCAATTGCTGTCTTCACAGCCGTGCCTTTATCTCATTCTTTCTGGCTAACGCAATCCTGTGACCCATGGTTAATGATCCTATTTTACAGGGCACAACACTTGGCTGTAGCATTGGAGGGATTTATTTCTGCTTTGGGAGGAAGGGCTAAGAACAGAGGAGAGCCCAGGAAGACAAACTTGTTTGCATAGGAGCTCCATCACCACATGGCTGGAGGCACCAACATACAGTGACAGAGCAGAAAAGTTTCAAATGGTATTGCCAAAGAGTCAAAAAGCAGCCAAGACATCCCCCTGAAACAACAACAACAAAAACGTAAAATCTAAGCCCCTGTTAGACACTTAGAAGTTGCTGAAGTACAGCCAGAGAAGCTGCATGCCAAGACACATCCTTGGAGAGGCAGTTCAAGGACTGTGGGTACCACTGGGGCACTAAACCACAGCTGGAAACTCAGCCAGGGTGTAAAAACACGGATGAACAGATTGAGGCAGAAATAATGTCTCACTTCCAGCATGGGCATTTTGCCAGATGTGGACTTCCGCTGAGAATTAACTGAAATACCTTTGAAATTCTGGACAAGCCCCTTAATTTTGCTTTTAAGGAGAGGGCTGGGGGAGTGAGTCAGAATCAGGCAAGTTCAGACCCCCACAGGATGGAGGCTGGGGGCTTTCAGAGCTTTAAAGCAGACACTACAAGGATGATGGATGCTGGACCAAGCCCAGCCTTCCAAGCCTAAAGGGATTTTCTCAAGCTGCCGGGAGCAGGAAAACCATTTCCCACCAGCATAGGAAGTCAAGCGCTTGGCAACAAGGGAGGCAGCTCTCCCACAACTCCGGTTACGCAAACAGCTGCCTTCTGCTAGGTTTCAACATGCTCAACTGCTCCAAAAATAATTTCCTGCCTGATTTGATACCATTAGCAGGAGCAGAGCGCAGCACGAACGGTCATGCCGCTTCACGCTGGATCCTGCTAGCTGCTGGTTTCTAGTAAAAGCCCCAATTCATTTTTTTTGGCAGAGGGGTGTGATTATGCAGGAGGAAAAGGTGAGCAGGCTGATGGCATAAGACCTTTCCACTTCCGCTGCAACACGTTTTGACGCAAACCTGGACAAAAGCACCTGCCACCATCGTCCTTCTGGGCCTCTTTCCAGAGCTGAGATTTTCCAGCCCTCACAGCTCGTAATACTTATGGCATACAAACAACACTCAGCAGCCAAGCAGCAATTGAAGCCAGCATGAAGTTCAGTAACAAAACCCATTACTTGATGGGCAATCAGGAGCTGTGCTGGTCCCAGACAGAGTTGCTGGAGTTCCACTATGGCACCAGTGCCAGAAAATTAACATCACACCTTCTTTCATTCTTCACTAGATGTCCTTGTGTCCCCTTTAGGGGCTGGAGTTGGAGTAATGCCAGTCCATCCTAGTGCTTTGGGAACAGCAGCACTTTCCATTCTTATCTGGACTAAAATTTGGATAGCTAATTTCACCCTAAGGTGCATCTGATTTCCTGTTCCCAATTCCCAGCCCAGGTATCTGCATGTGTCTTCCCCCAGGGGCCTGCCTTGGGGAGACTCCTCCAGGGACCTTCACTAAAAGTGCTTTGGAAAGCTCAGAAATTACAGCAAGTTAAAGGTGCCAATGCTCAGCTTACCAGTATTTCACTCCATAGTCCATGGACCACAAACAGCACAGCACACCAACCCTCCCAATTCATGGCCTAACACAGAGGTTAGCTGGTATCTTCCAGATGAAGTCCATCAAGTAACATCCAGAGAAAAAAAAATGAAGTAGCAAAGCAGAAATGGCGGCAAAGTGGGATTCAGAACTGTTAGCAAATTGATGTCTGCAAAAATCAGTCTATCTTAAGGTAGAACAGAGTGCACACTGACATGAAGGGAAGCTCCCCAGCAGGGTCTGAAGGTCTGGTTTAGTGTCTGTGGGGTTTTCCAGTACTGCCTGGCAGAAGAATAAATCCTCAACAATATCAGCCAGATGATTTTGTGTTGCATTTCTCCTTCTCCTACACCTTCAAATCAAAGTTGTGTAATTACACTCATTTATGCTTATGTGTTTTAAGCCTAAAGACACCACAAGGTACAATTCCATCTGACTCACTAAAGCCTTACCAGCCTTTCTTTCTACAATTATTCTTTGAGCCAAAGAAACAGAAAGATACCCCTAGCCATGATAATAGGAGTATAAGGGGTGATGAACTGCTTTTGGGGAGCTTGGACAGAAATTAACCCTGGAAGGCAAAGCCATGAAAAGAGAGGAAAGGTCCTGTCAGCAGCCCTGAACTGGACATCCAAATGAATGTCAGGATGACATCCAAAGCTTTCACATGTGAGGCAAAATATGCATCTGAGCTGACCCAAACACCAGGTCACTGTCACATTAAAAATGATTAACTGTGGAGAAGGTGGCTTCTTGGTTGCTGGAGGACTTGAGCTGAGTGGGAGGACAGGACTGGTGGGAAGAGTGTGCAAGCTGGTTTCCATACTCAACTGACCCATGTCTGCAGCTGCTGCTGCTCCCACAGCCTGAGGGATTACAGATAAGCAGCAGTTCAGCTTTTCCAGACATAGCACAATTCCTGTTTACAGCCTCTGGGCTAGACTTTTCAAAAGAAGGAGCTGGGTGTCTACTCCTGCAGGAAGCCAGGTGTGTAAACAGTTCAATTAATACACCCAGAAAACTGAGCTCTAGCACAGCAAAGAGAGATAATGGAGACAAGCCAAGAGCACATGAGTTGAGGAAAGAAAATACTTTTACAGAGTATGCCTAATTAGAGATGGGCCTCTGCCAAAAGTTCGTTTTTGAACACCTGGAATAGCCCTGGGGAGAAGAACTGTAACCTGAACCCAGATCCACTTTTTGCAACTTGTCCCTCCCCAGAATGAACTGCAACTCAGATTCAAACCCAACCACTAGACGGTTTGAGCTGCAGGTCTACAAAAGTCTTAGCCTGGAGAGTAGAATCCTCCCTATTAGGCTTATGGCCAAGCCATTGCACTCAGGGGCTGGTGTCCTCTGTCCCTCTTGCTCCACAGTGCTCAGAGCTGCTCCAGGGGCCCACTCTGCCCTACTCCAGTGCTAGACTTGGCAGCCCATGGATCACTGACTCAAGGTGCAGATGCCCATTTGGGTATCTAATGGCACATCCTCATTTGTTTCAGTGGTCATGGCATCCCTAGCACCATGACCAAGCTCTGCTCCTCACTGCACTCCCTTCTCCCTGGCTGAAGCAAGAAGCCTAACCCAACACAAAGCCACATGGCTCCATTCATCCCAGCAAATCAATTATTGATAGTGATCCTCGGTTTTGTGCCCTTTATGAGTCCTTGTAGAAGCAACAGACTCTTTTCTCCTTTGCAGAACAGTTCTCTAGTACTGAAAACTAAATCACTCACAATGCATCATCTTTTCTTTATGGTAGAATCACATTTTGCAAAGAAAGCACAGCTCCATCTTCATAAAACTGGCCTGTCACAGGCACGTCATATATTTCTGACAGCTTGCAAGGCTGACTAAACATTTACTTTTGGACAGCTCATTTCCAAAGCCCAGAAATAGATTCTCATCCACAATAAAAGAGTGCCTGGGTGTGCCATCAGATGGCTTCATTGCCCTTTTATAGCATGCCATTTGCATTCCTGCTCCTTCCCCCTCACCACTTGCCAGTGCTGAGGCTGCCCAGTGCCAAGCTCACTGATGTGTCCCCATCTCAGGACAGACCTACAGATAGGCCTTATCTTCCCACTGGATTATTCTTGCTAGGTATTTGGCAGACATTTTTCCATCATCTGACCCTGTTCCCTGTTAGGCTGAAGTAGGTGATGGATGCATGCATTCCCTTGATTGTTTCCCCTTTCCTGGTGGGCATCCAACCTCTCACCAGCACAGAATGGGATGAATTGGCACAGCTGGGATTTGCTCACACTGGATGCTGTAATAGTGCCTGTGTTTTGGAAACTTTTAGAACAATTTAGCTCCACAGCTATTCAGAGCAGCTTCACACCAAGGTTTTCTAGCTATAGCAGAGTCTTCTCAGCCACAACCGAACCTCCATCCCCAAGAAATAATAAAAAATAATAAGAAGGCCTCATACAAAAGCACAGGAAAAACTTTACAAATCCTTCAAGGGCAAAGAGACTTTGCCTGAAAAGTGCTTGCCATATACGGTAGTCAGGCAGAATCAAAATGATGCAATTTTTGGTAAGGTGGGCAGATTGCAATCAGGCAATTAGACATCCCAGGTCATGTAATCACACGCAACAAGAACACACGTGGGTGTAGAGCAAGGCGTGAGCCTGGTGTCACCGACCACAGGCTCCTCCGGTTACCCTAAGGGATTTGTTTTGAAACAGATGGTTTCAAAGTTTCTTTTCTAAACATCAGTAGGTCCATATGGAAGTAGGTCTTCTGCCATGAAAAGTTAATTCCTGGAAGACTGAAAAACGTCAGCCACCAGAACTGATCTATCACAGGATCATAGAATGGTTTGAGTTGGAAGGGACCTTAATGATCATCTAGTTCCAATCCCCCTGCCATAGGCAGGGACGGATCCCACTAGAAGAGGTTGCTCAGTGCCTCGTCCAGCCATCTGTCTTGTATTCAAGTATATCTGGACAGTGGGAAAGGGGAGGAGAAGAAACCCACCTCACACAATACAGATAATCTGTTATACAGCTTTGTATCAGGAAAGAGCCTTGGAAAGCTTCTGAGCAGACTCAGCTTTGATAACCATTACTGTTTTTTATCTCCCCTTTTAAAGCCTGAGAACAGCATTTAAAAACCTGGCATCCTGTAATCATTACTCGGATGCTCCCCAGATGGCTTTCCAAGGGAATTTCTAATTATTGAGGACTTTTTTGGTTGATTGGTTGTTTTTTAGAGTTTTTTTTAAAGAAATATCCCACAGGAATACATTAGGTTTCTGGAGGTTTCCTTCCTTCCTCTACAAATTTCTGTACCCAGGACTTGATTTAAAAATCAAACTCAAAGGAAACACTTCCAATTACTTCAGTACATCTCAAATCACATCACCTGGGGGTAGAGAGAAATGAAACAATTCCCATAAAAATAAAGACGATGCAGATTACAAAAAGATTCACAGTGAAGTTTTGTAAGGAAGTAATTAGCCACAAAGTTTTCACCTACAATATAAAGGAATGAAGAAACATTTAGCAAGACTGAAAAAGTTAGTGCTGCTTACATACCATAAAGGATTAGATGCAAAATCTCCCCTCCACCAAAAGTAAAAAATTGAAACAAAAGCAACAATTGCTGTAATAAGAAGCAGACAAGAAAGGCTCAGATGCTCAAAAATACTTTCAGATCCTGAACTACTTAAGTGGACCAGACTTACAAAAGTGATAAATTCATGTTCAGTGAAAATCCACTTTAAATGTGTCCAGTTGGGAGACTGAAAGAAAATCCCAGTCATCTCTGGAAAGCCTGATCACTGTGTTACTGTGCTTCTGCTTTAGAGTTGGAAAGCAAAAACCTTTATGGGTTTGTAAAGCAAAGCAAATTATTCTAACGAACTCACTGGGTCTCTGTCTCTCCCAAGCAATACTTAAATACAACAAGATATACTATTCCTCCAAAGCTGCTGCTTCATATCCTGCAAAATGGAATACAGTCCTATATGGCATGTTGCTCTGCCTCCTGTAAACACCAGCTGAGCAAATTGGGAGTGCTTCTGCACGTTCTAGGGCAGAGACCCACTGCAGGGTCAACACACAGGTCACACCACTAGCACTGACTTCCTCTTGGGCCAGAGGTGCTTTGAGTATTTGCAGCACCTCCGGCTCAGCCTGAGCAGTTGGGAGCTCACTATTTGAAAGCTGCAGAGAACATTCCTGATGCTGGAAATGCCATCTCCATGTGTTGTAATAACCCATGATTTGTCAGGTTAGAGAGACAAGTCCCAGCAATCACTGTGCTAGCCTAGAGATGGCCATTCAGAAACTCCTTTGCCCTCTGGCGGTGTTCACGGCCAGGATGCCTCACATACCTTCAACTCTTACAGGCTGGTTCTAGTGGCTTTGAGCAGGGTTTCATAAAGAGCCTGCAATGAAACAAAAAGCCTGGGTAGGGCCACAGAAGCTGGTATGGTTCACAGAAAGGTCACACCCTTTCATTTCCCTCCCAGCATCCTATCTGAGCAGCCTGGCCTTCACCCAGGAACAACAGGGTGCTGCATCTCCCCATTCACCCACCAGTCTCCTGCTTGTCCCATCAACCCAGCAGCAATGATCAAGAGAAGCACACAGAAGGCTTTAATACTCAGTCCCAAACTCCTCTGAAATAGCTGCTTTTCAACTCATCCTTCAGAGCAGCCATATTTCAGGCAGGAGAATGACAGGGTAGAGCAGCAGCAGAGGATGTGCTGTCCCTTTCCTCCCCAGTAGTAAATACTGCTCTCCAGCACAAGACCCTTGATGCCCCAATACAGATAAAAGCGCTAAGCAAGTCTTGATTCCCCCCAGTTCACCATTTACAGGCCAAATCCACAGATTTCTGTTCACCACAACCTCCCCTCTCTCCCTTGTCTGACAGTCCTTCCCACACAAGCACCACATCCTTCCTGCCCCAACCAAAGCAGATCAAAATGAAACATAAGCATGACCCTTTGAATCTAAAGGATTAGGAGATGCAAAGGAAAGAACTTTCCATGTAAACATATGCAGGCATGAATGAAGAAAGGTTGTGGCATCTCCACATTGTCCTCCAAATCCCTCCGCTAGTTAGTTCTTGCTGGGCTCCAGTCTGCAGCCCTGCACTTCAGCCCTCTACCTCTAGGACTCCCCACCACTGAGCTCAATGGCTGGATATGCTGGGTTGTTTCTGGGTTGCTGTCTGGGCTCACGAAGACTCTGCCTGCCCAGGACACCAGGGAATGAAGAAGAGGATGCATCCATGAAAACTGGGTCCGTAATCCACTATGGCAGTAAATATTTGCATGAGTGCACTTGATGACAGAGAGAGCCCTCATCCCAATGATTCTTTAATCTGAATAGCTATATTTCAAATATAGTGGGAGAGGAAAAGAAAACTCATTTTATTGCTCCATATCATGTATGAGGAACACCACTGCAGAGGGGTGAGATGACTGACTTATATCACAGGAAAACCACAGCGGAGCCAAGTCTCAAACTTCAATTCAGGCACTTAACCACCACCTATTCACTACTTTCTATTTCCTGTTAACAAAGAAAACTGTATTTCTCTGGATTTCAGTCCCCAGCAATACTGATGTACTGATGGACTTGCTGTCCAGGTGTGAAAGATACCATGAGTGGGAAGAAGGGATGAAGCTCCACTGAATCATGAGCTGATGCTGCCTTATTGTGCAACCTGATCTGTGAGAGCCACACTAGCCTGGAGAAGAGAATATTCAGGGGGGATCTCACAGTAGCTTCTCAATACCTGAAGAGGGCCTAGAGAAAGGCTGGGGCAGAAATTTTTAATCGGGTCCAGGATGGCAGGACTAGGAGTAATGGATGCAAATTGGAAGAGGGGAGATTCAGGCTGGATAGAAGAAAGAAATTCCTCACTGTGAAAGTGGTGAGCCACTCGAACAGGTTGGCCAGAGAGGCTGTGGATACCCCCTCAATCCCTGGAGGCATTTAAGGCCAGGTTGGATGAGACATTGAGTAACCTGGTGTAGTGGGAGGTGTCCCTGCCTATGGCAGGGGAGTTGGAACTAGAAAATCTTTAAGGTACTTTCGTACCCAAACCATTCTATGATTGTATGTTCAGCCCTCCAATGCTACCTCTGCACACATGGAGACAGACCCAAAACACCTTCTACCATTCCAGGTTTGGTGGGTTGGTTATTTTCTTTCATTGTTTTCATTTTTACACATATTAGTTAGGTCCGTTAAGCCAGGTTTGACAAGAAAATCAGCCACCAACTTAACACAACCAACCTTGCATGAAAACGTCAAACAACCAGGCACAGAAACCCTGTGCTTTCAAAGCACTGGCCGAGGGGAGTGGTGTTCAAACATCACTAATTGTTTAGTAGAGGTAACTTCACAAACATACACACTTTTGATTGCAATCTAGCCACCACAAAACAGGGTTTCGCTCATCCACCACCCCCTCACTTTCTGACTCCAGGCATGGGGTGGTGAGGCAGGGCAGCCTATCCTGGTGCATGGCACAGTGAAAGCTGGAGAAGGCAGCAGGGTAATTTCCTTAGCTTCCCCACAGATATTTTTTTCATCCCTTTTTCTGTCTCTCTGCTGGAGTAACCACTGCCAATGCACAGAAGGGCACCAGGCAAATCATGCCAGGAGTCCTTCTTCCCATGGCTCTGATGCAAGTCAGTTCCCAGCAGCCCTCAAACCTCATCTCTCTGTCTGAACAGCACAAATTATAGAATCATAGCATGGTTTGGGTCAGAAGGACCTTAAAGATCATCTAGTTCAAGTCCCCCTGCCAGGGGCTCCCATTAGAGCAGGTTGCTCAATGCCTCATCCAGCCTGGCCTTAAACACTTCCAGGGAGGGGGCATCCACAACCTCTCTGGGCAACCTGTTCCAGTTATAACCTGTTTCATCATCCACATGAGGAAGTTCTGTAAGCTTTCTCCTTTATTTTGTTTTAAATGCATTTTCATCATGGTTTCCCCAGGAAGATGAAGAAGATAACCCAAAAGGGCAGAGATGCCTGGGAGGAAAGAAGGTGCTGTGAGCAGAAGGGTTAGGTGGACACTCCCTGTGAGCTGCACTCACAAATCCCCACCGAAAGCCAACTGGGAGTGGGATTTTTGAAGGAAAATGGGGAGCTTATGACAAGGCTGAGGAGGGGGCTGCCAAGGAGCACCTGGTTAGCTCAACCAAAGTCCAGTCCTCCTCAACCACATCCTTGAGGGCAGCCACAAGGCACTGGCTGTCCCTACGGTGAGCTGCTGGATCCTGCCCTGCACTCTGCTCTTCCTCCCTTGGGAAAGGGCCCCACCTATGGGTGACGGACTGAAGGGGAGATCTCGACCCCATTATAACTCCTCCCTCCACTGGAGAGGATGGAAAAGCCAGGTTTACAGAAAGTAAACTAGAGGGAACTAGAGCACCTTTGTTTGCAGTGTCAGCGTGATGTACCTACAGGTAAATATTAGAAAGCCAGTGGACCCAAATCTAAAACTGGTGGCTTAGAAATGATAGGTGGAGCAGAGGTTTGCAGGAAGGAAAGGCTGGGGATGAGCTTAGTGCAGACCTGTCTGTCACATGAAGGCAGCACAGGCAGGGGAAACTGCTCAGGATCTGCATCCTGATGACTTCTGGCATTGTCACAATCCAACATCAAAATCCAGGACAGTGAACCATGGGCCAGACTTGTTGATGGCCAGAGCTAGTGGTTTGGGATTCAGGTGTTAAGCAAGCAGAAAGCCTGTGAAGTAAGCTGTTCCCTGAGCTGTTCCAGGTCTGCTTCAAAAGGAGGCAAATGGTGTCACAGATGTGCCTGTATTTCTCCATCAACCACACAGAGTCTGAACAACAAATTTAGGCGTAGCTGCCTAAGATGAGGTCAACTCCACCCAAAGTGCATCAAGGCATTTCTCAGGTTCAAGAATAGGTTAAACAAGTCATCAGAACTAGAACTAGAAAACAGGTGCTGGGAATAGAGGAGAGAAGTGTCCTAGACCTGAACCAACAAGTTGTAGAGGGATGGTATGCATGATCCCCTGTTCAGAACCTTACAGACAATATTTGCAACCATGGCTTCCAAAACTGGGACTGGTATCATGCAGAATATACGAGAAAAATAATCTCTGGGACCTGCTTAGTTTTGGATTATTTTTCACAGAAGGCCTCAGTTGAGGTCCTCTGTGTCTTCCTCAAATCATGAGCTCCCTGACAAACAGTCCTTTCACAATTCCCCCTCCACCCCCTTATCTCTCCCAAGGCACCACAGAGCTAGATGGACAGTGACCAAACAGGGTGCAGCTTGTGGATGACTTTCTGACAAGCAAACATTGCCTCCCTCTTCCCATAATCTCTTGATAGAAGGAACAAAGCAAAGCCTGTACCAGCATCACCAATCCAGGCTGCTTGGCTGATCGACACCATCCCAGGCAGAGAAATACCAGTTTCTACTGGAAGGGAGCAGGAGCAGCTCCCAGAAGCAGAATGCCTCGCTTTGTCCCAAAACAGTGCACAGCCCTCTCACCCTTTGTTACATTCCCACCCGTCTTCCCGACTCCCAACCTTCAGCCCTTTCAACACCCACAGTTTTTCCACTCTGCTGCAAAGCAATGAGAAATTCCCCGCCAGAGGACATTGTTCAAATGAGTTATTGAAAAGAAAAGCAATTCCCTACTCCGGGCAAACAAGCTCCTTATTTTTTCCACTTGAGGAAGGAGGATAATAGCACAGCCAAAGAAATAAAAAATTATCCCCAAAGCCTGTTGTAATAATATTAAATAAGAAACCAAATGGGCTTGGCCAGGAAAATCCCAAGTTCAAAAGAATGATTGCTCAAAGAGATTTAAGCCTACAGCTGAATCACTAAAATGAAGGAACCTCTCCCTGTCCATAGAAAGCAAACAAATCTTGGGTCATGCAGCAGAGCTTCTGTATGTCCTTGTTAGAAAGAAAGAAGAAAGAAGCCAAATGCAATTAATCATAGTTGCAGAAGAAAGGATGAGATCTATATAATTAGGTACCTAGGCTCATATTTCCACTTCTGAAGACTAATCCAACCGCCTGCTTTCACCCTTCAGCCACAGGACTGCCACAGAAGTCTGCTACAAATACCAAAGCACTACACACCAGAGGTACAGACTCACCTACAGCATGTGCTCCCCTAACAGCTTTGCACTAAGTGTACAGGGAGGGGGAACATTTGCAGAGAGTAAACTGAGCTCCTTTTCCTCATCACCTTTAGTGGAAGAGCTGTCATGGAGCTTGCAGTCACTCCAAGAACCTGGAGACCTTGGTAGAACATCAGGAGTTATTTTTAAACTAGGTATTTTATATCCACAGTCCTGATACAACTGACCAATGACCAGAAAACAATTAAAAAAGAAAAAAAGCATACAAGCATGAACATACATTTCAAATGGTTAAGATTACAACTGCTTGTGCTAATAAATGTGCTTATACCTCATCCTTGGGTGGTGAAAATATGCCTGACCACGGCCCAGCCTATGGAAAGCATGTTCTTCACAGCTGTACACACTGTTTGTACAGAGATGAGTGCACAGGGCAAGGTCTTCAGCGATTAAATTCAGTAGGATAAAACCAGCTGGTGAGCAGCTCCTTTAATTGAAAAAGGCAAAAGTCACATTCCACAGACCAAGTGTGTCCAAATTTGACTGAAAGTAACAATTTCCTTGCTACAGCTTCATTTGAAGTTTTGAAAAGCATGGAGGGGAAATAGAGTACTCTAGGGAGAGGCAGAGAAAGGGCTGGAACTGGTGACTACAGCTTAGGAGTGGAGGTCACAATCTGACATCCAAATAATTCTATGGAAATTGAAACAAGCCATTCAACGTCCCTGTGGCTCCCTTCATAAGAAAGGGTTGACAAATATTATTTCAACAATGAAAACAAAGGCAGATCAACTCTTTAGGTCAAGTATATCAATGGTAAACACAATAAAATGGAATAATACCAAAATGACATCAGCTGAAGAACTGAGACTGATTTCTACCCCCACTCTTGCATACAAACCATTGCTAACATATGAATAATGTTGTCAACAACAGATGGGGAACACTGGCCAACTTTGTGGTAGGGAGAGAGAAGAACACAGAGTGGACAGAAATCTTCAGCTTTGCTCTTTCATGACAAAGCAGAAATGCTTATTTTCAAAGGAAGAAAACTGGGTCATTCTTCTCCAAAGAAAAAAGGAAGTGATTGCGCAGCTCCAAGTACAGCTGGAGCCTCCCTGCACAAATGTGGGAAACAGGGAGAGATGATTAACAGCCAACCTGTGGGATACAGCACCAAAGCCAAGGAGCCTCGGGTACATCCATAATAAAACACCCACTCCTTTCCCTCCAGGTCAAGGCCACAGATGCAGCCAGAGGTGCTGGGGATGCTCCAAGGGCTGTTTCACAGCACAGAGCTGTCTTCATCTGCTTGCAGGGCTGAATTCTGCCTCATCACCAGTGTCAGCCAAAACACTAAAAATCATAGAATGGTTTAGGTTGGAAGTGACCTTAAAGACCATCTAGTTCCAACTCCCCTGCCATGGGCAGGGACATCTCCCACTAGACCAGGTTGCTAAATGCCTCATCCAGACTGACCTTAAACACCTCCAGGGAGGGGGCATCCACAGCCTCTCTAGGCAACTTATTCCAGTGTCTCACCACCCTCACAGGAAATAACTTCTTCATTATATTCAGCCTAAATCTCCCCTCTTCCAATTTGCACCCATTACTCCTGCCATCCTGTACCTTATTCAAAAGTCCTTCTACAGCCTTTCTGTAGGTCCCCTTCAGGTACTGATATTACTATGAGGTTCCCCTGAGCCTTCTTTTCTCCAGGCTGAACAACCCCAACGCCTTCAGCCTGTCCTCCCAAAGGAGGTGCTTCAGCCCTCTGATCATCTTTGTGGCCCTCCTCTGGACCAACTCCAATAGCTCAATGTCCTTCTTATGTCGAGGGCTTCAGAACCTCAAGAAGTAGAACCTCAAGTAGATTGTGTCTGCAGTCTTTGCAGAGAAATCTGACAGAAGAGCTAAGCACTGTGTCAAAGCAAAGATGGGATGTGACTGCAGCAAAGGTGGCAGCCAAACAGCTGTGGTGGCCTCCCTTTGCAGTCCCTTAGCTGGGAGCTCCTGTTTATAAAATCAAATCCACTCTCTGCACATCAGGCTCCTGTCAGCACTCTGGCGTTTGTCCCTTCTTAATGGGAGCTCCTGCCATCCTTCTAGGGGGGTGCACAGATGTTGAACGGAGTAAAGCAAATGTTGCCAGCAGCCAGAGCGCTTTTCCCAGTCCTATTATGGAACAGAAATGCAGCCCCGAAAGCACTGCGAGGGATGCTCCGGCAGTCGGGCACGAACTACGAAGCAAAGCTGCCCTCCTCCGGATGGAAGAGAAACTACTTCCCGTGATGGGAAAGTCATAGAATCATAGAATGGTTAGCATTGAAATTGACCTTAAAGATCATTTAGTTACAACCCCCCTGCCAGAGGCAGGGACACCTCCCACTAGACCAGGTTACTCAGTGACTTGTCCAGCCTGGCCTTAAACACCTCCAGAGAGGGGGCATCCACAACCTCTCTGGGCAACCCGTTCCACTGTCTCACCACTCTCACCGTAAAGAATTTCTTTCTTATATTTGGCCTAAGTCTCCCCTCTTCCAATTTGTATCCGTTATTCTTAGTCCTTCCATCACATATCCTATTCAAAAGTTGTACCCCTGCCTTTCTGTAGGCCCCCTTCAGGTACTGATATTTTTCAGGTACATGGCCTTCATTTCCCATATTTACCAGCCACATTGACTGCTCTCAGTGCTATCCTGCAGGAAAAAAATGTAAGAAGCTTTCAAAATATGTAGCAGCCCGGGGAGGCTGGAAGCATCCTGTTTTGCCTGACATCCAAAAGCCTGGCTGCGTTTGAGTGTCTGTAAACTAATTAACCGACAATTTACTCCCCCTGCTGATTTTTCTGGTAACCAGCAACTGATGCATGCACCGGGAAGTGCAATCCCGTAAATGTTTGCTAGACAACAATGCTACTTGAATGATGATCTTTAAATATAGACACATAATCAAAGATTAATCTGAGACAGTTAATACACAGAAGGGCTACAAACACTGTATTTTGGTTAAAAGTAATACTTACTAAGTCCCCACTCAACCATCAATGCCTACAAATCCCGAATTAGTTAATGTTATGTACATCTCCAGTTCTCATTTTATCTAACCATGTAACAACTACAAAAGGAATCCTCTTAGCCACCCTCGTGCCACAAAGAACAGGCACCAATCACAGAAGAACTAAAGAAAACTTTTTCAGGTTTTAGCCAAAAGCAAAAAACCTCCAGTGATTGTTTTCAGTAATTCATTTGGCACAACACTGCCAAAGTACAGTAGCAAACCTATTTTTCAGAGGCTATCCCCTGAGGCAGCAAGGTTATAGTCCTCTATTCAATTAACTTTGCAAGGACATTGATCCCTTCCAGAACAAGCCCATTCTCCGAAAACCAGAACTTCCCCTCATGATCTTTAGTCTCTGTCCTAGGCTACAGAGCAGCTCTAGTGTTCACAAAGGTTGAAAAATGTTATTTCCATGCTTACCTGAATCTGCATAAGCAAGTGTCAATAATAAATGAAGTAGAGCAAAATAAACACTCAAAAAGTTCACAAGTTGGGAGATTTTTTGTCCCACAGGGAATCTGACAGGAAGATTGCAGCCACATGCACATCCCTGCCTGCAATGTTCTTTAATATACCACAGCTTTTGAGCTTCCCTTGCTAGTAATGAACAGAGGCAGAAAAATTCAGCAAAAATCAGGCATTTCTTTCCTATTGCAGCACATAAGAGAAGGCAACAGCCAAAAACAACATGCCTGGTTTTAGAAAGAAAACAGAGAAGCAGCAGGCATGTGCTTTGTCTTGTCGTGACAGGGCTAGATCTCCTGACTCTCTTTCCTCACAATCCCAAGCTTCTTCGCCTCTTTCCCAAGATCTTGCTCTATGCTGAGCATCCCTCAGGCACATCGATTTCCCTACAAGTTTCACACTGCTCTAGATCTCTGCAACTCAGTTGTACAACACCATCTCTTAAAAGCAGGCTGTGCAGTGCACTGCTTTCAGCACACTCAGATCCAAACAGAAAACTGCGAGGCAGACTTGTTTCTTGCTTTGACTTGTTTTTAATTGCTTTGAGTGGACAGAAGATGAGATTTTAAACAAGGTCACCTTAGAAACAGTGAGAGCTGCTCCTTGCAGCAGTATAGAGAGCAAAATTTTGAGTTGTGGTATGATCCTCTGCTGCCACCAGCAGCGAGATATCATAAAAAGCTGAGGGGGAAAGCAACTCCCTTAATAGTCAACAGTGAACAAGTGAGCCACTCACCCAAATTTGGTGGAGAGGACACCTCCGAGGGCAGAGCCAATGATGATGCCTATCCCAAAGCAAAGACCGATCTTCCCCAAAGCATCAGCACGTTGAGAAGGAACAGTCATCTCTGTAATAATCTTCTGAGCACCTGCAGAGGGAAAAAAAAGCCCTTAAAAGAAGCTTTTTACAGGGTCCGAGCAGTACAACATCCTGGTTGCAAGAAAATCACCCAGAAATTTGGGATAACACTGTTGCCCACAACTGTGCATCACTTGTGTTTGAATGATGATGCCCAAACAATTTGCTCAAGGTCATACAAGAAGATCGACCTGGAATTTCAGTCTATTAGCCCTGTTTTCCTGCTCCTTTCCATAATCAATGTACCTACTGCTTCATGCTCTCAAAATTTCATCCCTGATGACCACCACATTTTCCTCCTGCCTTCCTTCATACTGTCGAGTCTGTTGACTTCCAATGACATAAGAAAAAATTGAGGACTCAGGCAAAAGAAAGCCACTTAGCACTGACTGAGCTTACCTGGCAGACCATGCATGAACACAGTTGGCAGCCTGGAGAGAAAGAGAAGAGGGATGCTCGTGGAGATGGACACAAGCAGGAAGAAGGCAGTTCCAGAAGCACAGGATAGAATCAAGGCTGCTCGTGAGCCAAATTGATCAGCAAACCTGGTAAAGAAATGATACAAGGTTGTCAGAAGTGGAACTGTGCAAGTCATCACAAGCATGATGCACCCACATGGAGAAGGTGCAGGACCATCTCAGTCTCATTCAACTGCCATGGAAAGTGCTGATCAGATTCTCAGATATGCCCAGTTCTCAAAAGAGAATTAGATATTCAAGAGAAGCTCAGCTCATTGGGTTTGAGAGCTGGACAACCTCTCTTCATTGCTGACTATCAGCAGTACAAAATTTAGCCTGGAAAAAAGAACAAACAAACTGAAAAACATCAACCCAAAAAACCCCACCAAAAAAACAACCACAACAAACCTCCCAAAACTACAGGCCTTCCATGGACCAGGAGTGCAAGGACCAGTGCTGAAGCACCAGCTGCCCACTGGGGAACACTGGCACAGACACTTTGGGGTAATAGGGGAATAAGTCAGCAACCGCCAGCACTCGGCCCATTTCCAGACCCCTCATAAGCACAGACAGTATGAAATGAAGGAGACTTAAACAAGTACAATGAATAAATCTGGTTTAGTTCAGAGCTGCTAAAGACTGGAGGCAATTACAGTAGCACAACTCAGTAACACCCTTAAGATCATTATTTCAGAGTATGCTCACTCTCATATTTTACTTTGTGACTCTTAGAGTTGGTTCAGACCAGGAAATTCAGTTCATGTTCAATGGTTATTGAAGTTATTCTGATTTCTTTACAGAGAACATTCAAATTTACATAAAGAAAACAGATAGCTTTCTGTTTAGGTTACATAAAGACTTCACAATAGACACTCAAATCTGCTTCTTTTTGAGGGAACCAGACCAAAACAGGCACATCAGATTTTGGTTTGCTTATAGATGCATCAGCTTTTATAGATTCATACAAGCCCAGCATTGTGTTCAACACTGATGTAGGTACAGTGAGATTCATCTGTAGAAATAACACAGCTCTCAATTATTTTCATTGACAAGTCTACTTAACATTGTAGAATACCCAGGGTTTTAGGTCACAAGAAACCTGGTCACAAGAAACCTTTTTACTTCAGCTCCTCCTTCCTGCATTTTATTGAAGTTGCATATTACAGTTAGCAGTTTGCAGGTTACACATGGCTATAAAATGTTTGCAGAATTAAGCTCTGAAGACACTGATGGTTTAAGCCTGTTTTCAGTATACTTTTCTGCTTAAATGTGTGTCATTAAAATATAGCTTAGAATAAAGGTTGCTTCTATGTTGCAGGACTTCCAATTGCAGGATTTATTTTTTCCTTACCTATTTATGAAATCTTCAAATATTTCAATAGGACCAGAATTATTTTTTAATAAAACATAATAAGCTAAACATATACAGCTATGAAAATAATAATGAGAATTGTTCTCACTTACCTTCCAAAAATGGGACCTCCTACGAGCTGGAGGACACCAAAGATTGTCTGGAGGTAGCCAAATCCAACTGAATCCAAACCTAGGCTCTTTGCCAGGTACTATTGGAAAACAAAAAACCAAAAAAATAACAAAACAACAGGTCATAGGAAATTAAGTATGTCATACCCTTTCATAAAAAGCTTAATGTCTAGGTGGAGAAGACTATACTTCTTCAGTTCCCCATAGCTATAGATGAAGTGACAAACACCAGCTGCTTAAAAAAGCCCAAAAGACTCTGTTGCAGGCTATCTCCTAAACAGGATCAGGAGAACGGGATCAAAGCCAGCAACTTTGCACCAGGTGACAAATCTGACTCACCCTTTACCCTTGCAGTCCAACACAGATGAACATATTTAGGTATTGCTAAGGGGGATGAGTAGAGTCCTGCACCATGATCCTGCACGTAGGTCAACCCAAGCATCACTCAGGAGATCAATGCAGTAAGGTCCTGGAACTGTTGTGTAATTGAGCAAGCCAGAATCAGTTCAAGTATAACATGGGCAAAACATTGTATTTACTTATAATCTGGCCGGTACGTCCAAAACCTGAGCTTGTACAATACCATAGTACCACAGATTCACACCTTGAAAAGCCATGATTTAAAAAAAAAAAATTATTTAAAAGTTGCATACTCAAAGGATGGCTATTTCTGATTCATGTTGTTTGCTGCTGTCTGCTAAGAGCTGCTTAAACTCTCAAACAAGTTAGCTCTCAGTCAACATTACCAGTCAACAGTCAGCTGAATGTGAGCCAGCAGTGTACCCAAGTAACCAGAAGGCCAAGAGCATCCTGGCTTGTATCAGAAATTGTGTGGCCAGTAGGACTAGGGAAGTGATCACCCCCCTGTACTGGTGAGGCTGGACCTCTAAGACCGTGTTCACTTTTGGGCCTCTCACTACATGAAAGACACTGAGATGCTGAAGTGTGTCCAAAGGGCAACAAAGCCCTTTGAAGGGTCTAGAGTACAAGTCTTACAAAGAGCAACTGAGTGAGCTGGGGTTGTTTAGAGAAAAGGAGGCTGAGGAGAGATCTTAGCACTTTCTAAAGCTACCTGAAAAGATGCAATAGGAGCTGGTCTCTTCTCTGAAGTGGTGAGCGACAGAACAAGCAGAAACATCCTCAAGTGGTGAGGGATAAAACAAGCAGAAACATCCTCAAGTTGCACCAGAGGAGGTTTAAGTTTGGATATTAAAATTCTGCATTGAAAAGGTTGCCAACCATGGAAAAGGCCGCCCAGGAAAGTGGTTGAGTCACCATGCAAGGGAGGCATTTAAAAGCCACGAAGACAAGTCATTTAAGGATATAGTTTAGTGGTGGACCTGGCAGTGTTAGGTTTATGATTGGACTGAATGATCTTAAAGGTCTTTTCCAAGCAAAATGTTCCCATGAAACCAGACAGAAGAGTCCAGCAAGTAAGAAGTAATGATTCCCACTCACAGCTGGTTTATTAAGCCCCCAAGAAAAAAGCCACTTCTAATCTGAAATCTCCTATTTTTGCAGCCCGCTTGTGTCATTGTCCCACTGAAAGCAGGAAGATAGAAACTGCATCAGCTTCACCAAGGGTCATCAAGCCAGGAAAAGACTCTGCAGTACAAATAATAAACCAACTTTCACTATGTGGACATATCCCAAACACAGTCATAGCTTGGTTACTGGGTAGGAAAACTATTTCCCCTCTCCTGCTAGAAATACTCTTCTGATTTTGCTAGAATAGTGCATGGCCAGGCATTGAAGGCAAGACAAACTTAAAAGCTAGACACTGTATACTCACAGGCATGACTCCCATCTGCATGAAGAGAAACGTCAGTTCTAGGGTTGCAATCAGGTAGGCAACAAAGATCACTTGTCCCCTCTTGGCCTCTTCCAAGCTTGTGCTCTCCCCCAGGGTCTTGGTCCTCATTCCTGAGGGTTCTTTCTCACCTCCAGATCTTGCTTTTGCACTCATGGTGCTCATGGGCTGGTTTACTGCAGACTGAGAGGCCAAAAAAAATTACAGGAAGTTGCTTTCTAGCTGGGAATATGGAGCATAGGGAAGATGCAGAAATCAGGTGAACAGTTCAAAGCTTATAGTGTGAAAGGTGTTGAGTCAGCATGACCAGGATTTTTTTTTCTTTCTTTTTCTCTTTCTCCTCTTCTTCACTTACTTGCTAGGTGGGATCTAAAAGTTGCCACACATCAAATCACAGATCCATTTCTTCAGCCTCATCCCAGGTGGGCTCATTGCTTCAAGGAATTTCACAACATAGACCGGCTAGAGAATCCCAGCAAAGTGAAAGTGGACATTGCCCCAAGCAAGGGCACGTGATAAATCTTTAGCTCTTTAACTGTTTCACTTCTTTCACTTCTGCCTCTGGTGGTTCAGAAGAGATGATTTTGATTTTATTTTTGAAGGTTTACAAGTGAAGTTTACATTGGAACACCTATTTCTTAGTCTTTGTGCCTCTTGTAGAGGATTTATACAGATTCTCAAAAAGGATAGGTCTTAACACAGATTTACTCTCATCAGAAGCTCGAACTGAGCCATTTTCCCCTGCTTCACAAAATGGTGCAAGTTTACAAAAAGACTGAGCTAGCTAATGTTCACACATGACTCTCCTCAGGCTACAAATTAACAGCCAATCTCAAAATTAATAAAAAAGAAAAAAAGTATTAAATCCACAAAAAACATGAGGCTGACTACAAACTGGGGCATTACATAAGCAAGACTTATTACTTAGGGTTGCTTGCTTATTTACTTAGGGTTCAATTTCTTTGTCTGCCTTCTTGTTTGCTTGAGGGTTCACTTGTTTGTTTTCTTACTTGTTGAAGCCTGGATTTCCAGTTGAGCATTACCTTTCCTTTCTTTTTCTCTTTAAAATAGAGATGCCAATGCCCTAATTTTGTAGGATCACAGGACTTTTGGTAGGAAGGTACCTCAGAAGATCTTGTCTACCCCTGCTTGAACACATCAGCTCAGCTATGGCTTTTTCTAGATAAGCTTTGTAAATCTTCAAAAAAAGAGATCTGCCCTCTCCCTGATTATCTGGGAAATGTCCAATCTGAATGTCTCAAGCTACGAAGTTGTGGCTTTTGTCCTTTATGGTATCACCTGCCACTACCAAGAAGAGTCTGGCTGCATCAGCTCTGGAGCTGCTCTTCAAGTAGTAGCAGGTGGTTGTCAGATCACCCCAGCCTTCTGTTTGCCAGGCTGAACAAGTCTAATTCCCTCCACTTCTGTAAAAGATGATGTATTCTAGACACCTGATCCCCTTTTTAGCCTTCCACTGGGCCCAATCCAGTTTGCCCACAACCCTCTTGAACCCTTTGTAAGTTCAGACAGAGGATGAGTAAAGAAGCACCTTTAAAGCAAGACATTCCTACAGCAACAAGAGCACTCAAACAGACCAAACTCACAATGCCCTAGAAATCACATTTGTTACAGAAGAATGAAGATTACCCAGTGTGTATCCCAGTTTAGCAAAGGATCATTGCTCAGCATTTGGTTCATCTCAGCGTGAAACAATGGATTTGCCTGCACTGTGAATGTCCCACAGCACAGCACCAACATTGTCACTCCCTGCTTTATTATGGACAGGCACAACGTGCAAATTACCAACATTGAATAGAAAAGTTAAATTAATGACAGAACTTTGTTTATGGAGGTTTTGAGACAATCAAGAAAGCAACTCATGCAAATGCAATGTAAAACCCTGCTTACAGGAAACATTGCTGACTTGGCCTTGAGAAGTGTCAGTATTTTGACTGGTGAGCTTGTCCCAGCAGCAAATGAAAACAGAACCCAGCAAGGCAACTGAGGGAAGAAATGACTTGCAGATGCAGTCACTCTCCATCAGATACAAACCTTGTCCTGTCCAGGGGATGCAGCACAGACACCTAAGTAGCCACGTGCTCTCACTCAAATCTAGCTTCTTTTTATTGGCACCAACAAGGGAAAATGAGTTAAAAAAATATAAGGAAGTTAAATTTTCAAAAATCTAAAGGCTCCTTCTAGCTCAATTACAGACTGCACCACAAGCAGCACTCAGTCACTGAAAAGCCATCTTTAAAAAATAAAGATTAGTTTAAAACCTGGAGAGAAATAGGTTATTAATAAAAAATTCATTTTCTGGAGTAGAATACATAAACTGTAAAAACATAAACTGATATGTCAGGAAGATTATGGTGAAAGCAAGCAAGGAGATAAATGTTTAGTGATGAATGTTCAGATTAGGCCATTAGCTATGCTTTATGCCTTGATACATACTCTCAACATTTTTTAACAATTTGTAGTTGCCTTTCCTGAGGCCTATTTATCTGGTGATCTCTGGAAAAACATAGTAGGTAATCTGAGAATATCTTTACCAAAACCCAATAACTTATGAAGACTTACTGTTTATGTTGACTTGGGCAGAAATTTTCTCTTAATTCACTGGAAATGGGAAGCAAGGCCAGCGTACACACAAGGAGGGGAAATCCACCCACAGCAAAATCAGCACTTGAAAATATTGGTTGAAAAGGGATAAATTATAGGGAAATAAATCCTGAATCCTTCTTTCAACTTGTACTTTTTCACAGAGGAAACTTAATATGATCTGTAGCAACATGAGGTACCTTGGGTGGGATTCACCTGTCTACAGAGAGTCAAAACAAGGTTAAAGCACCAAACGAGCCTTGAAGAGGGATGGAAGAGCAGATGTGCTGCCCAGCAATGAAGGGCATCTCTCAGGTCTCAAATCCTCCATGAACATGAGCTGGCTGGTCTCTCCAGCTACACAAAGAGACAGAGGGCTGAATCAAATCCTGCTCCAGTGCAGAGCAATGATAAATCCTTGCCCTTGTGGGTAAGCACCAACACTTATGGCAAACTCAGATGGGAATACCATGGAGGGAACTGCTGCCTCTGAGGTCCAGCAAAACTTTAATTTCTCTTTGCCAAGATGAACTATTTCTATGGTTTGTGTGTTAGATGCCAGAAGGGACACAAGGTGCAAGATGAATAGTTTCGAGCATAACTCAACCCCCTGCCCGAGAACCAGCATAATCCTTCCCCTCCTTGCAAGAGCATCAGGAGGCCACTGCATAAAAACCAGTGAAGAGTGCAAATATTTGTACAAGGAGGGACAAACCCAAAAAATCTTTATGGAGACATACCCCTGAAGGAGCTATGGTCCTGGTGATGTTTCTTAAGTTCTGCAACATAGGAAAGGAATTGGAAGAACTATCTTGGAGCAATTCCCCAGTAATGGGAATACTGAATTGTCATAATGAGGGAAACTACTCAATACCAGTCATGGTCGGCAGGAGCCATCAAATCCACAGGATCTGGCCCCATGCCTCTCTTCCCCTGACCCCGAGGAAATGGGTCTCATTTGTAGTCTGGTGAAAGATTTATACAGTTAAGCAAATAGGAGCATAGACAGCCCACTATTGCCAAAATTATGTCCTGTGTTTGTTGACTGATTTATTCTTTTGTCTAATTGTGCTCACAAAAAAAGCAGCTCACTAATGAATGGAAAAAGACTCTACATGGCCAGCAAAAAAAAAAAGGCCATGTTTAGCTTACAAAATAGCACAGTCTTCAGGGATTTTCATAAAAACGACGGAGACAGTCCAAATCAGCAATGAAATCAGATTCCCAGTGGCTGCTGAACTCTTTTGGCTCTTTCTGTGCTTGTATTAAATTGCAAAAAGCAATTATTTATAATTTGTTTTTATAAAAATGCCAGTGCACTTATTCTGCCTGGCAAATAATTCTGCAAAATGGAAAAGGCTATTGTTCATTCTTTTGGTAAAGTCTTTGTTACTTAGCATATTAAACTGCAAATCACATTTAATCTGAAATATGGCTGGTTGTTATTAACTTTTTAATGGTAAAGTCCCAAAGTTCCAGCTAATATCGAGACCCTGTTTGGTGCCATGCAAACACAAAAGAGGGTGAAACTCAGATGAGAGAAAAGAAGCAGATCCTCCTTGCCTTGCAGATAGGACCCTAAGAGACAGAGGGGTTTAATAACTTCCTTGAAGTCACAGAGGAAGTCTGTGGAGGAGGCTGGAGTCAGACTTGATCATCCTTTGGATGCTAGTCCCATTGTTTAACCACAGGGCAGTTTCTCCTCTCTAATATTCTGGAAAAATTAAACCAAAAGAGAACATTTTTGAATGCTGGAATTTAACAACAAAATATGCAGATGGTGCAAAGACTGTTAATTGTAAAAGAGTTTTGGGAAAATCCTGTGGCCTGAATTGGGGAGAATTATATCAAGAATAACAGGACCAAATAGGAAGAAAAAGCTCATTTCTTTGTACCCATCTTGTCTCACTGGCTTCAGCAGGACCTGACTGGAGCAGGAACCTCCATGCCTGCTCACACCAACCAGCACTCTGCTTGGGAAGATTTCAGCTCAGCCAGAGGACTCTCCTCTAGAGTCATCTCCCAGCTGCTGCCATTGCTGCTCCCCACTTCTACTCCAAAATGTGCCCTGAGCAAACACAAAACTCTCACATTTCAATAAGCTACTGCTACATGGTGGAGAAGGGTTGCTGGGTGGCCAGCAGAGCAATCCACAACAGCCAAAAGGCAGCAAATGCTGCCAGCCTCTGGTGGTCTACTATGCCAGGACACTGAAGAATTGCCATTCTTCCTCCTAATGCTCAAGCCATACTTGTTTTAAGGAATCATGACATGTCCATCTGTGTAGGAAAAGGTAACTAAAGAAGTGGTTATACCCTCAGCTGCTGAGCAGGGTCCAGGTAAAATAGCACACACCAGTAAGCAATGGTGATGGCCCATAAGTGATGGATACTCCTGCTGCCTATGTGGTTGTGTCTTCAGCTCAATGGCATGCTGGCGTGACTGACTGAAGACAACTTGCTGCTGGATAATGGATGAACCCTGGGCTCCAAGATACACACAGTGTGTTGGAAGTCCAAGGTTTAAAGCCAAAGAATATGCTGGATGTGACAAAACCGGATACACACACACAAATAAAGCCTCATACTTACCCTGCAATGTGCAGTATTTCATTCAGCTGGTATTATACAGCCACCTTCTGGAATTGCAGCAATGTCTGGAATGCAAAAGCTGTTTATTATTAAATAACATTTAAGCCATTACAATTTATATGGGAATTATAACTGATTGGGGCTGTATGGAGCTTCTTGTTGTGGTTTGCCATAGGAATGCTGCAGATTTCCTCTGCACACATTACATTCTGCACACAATGGGAGCCCCAGACATTTTCAGCTAGTCTCAAGCCTCCTGCATTTACCAAAACATTTTCCTGTGTGAGAATCAAACAATTGTCTGATTTATAACTCTCAAGCATTCAGGAGGCCACCAGCAATGCAATCTAACAAGAATCTCTCTGTCAGTTAGCCTTCTGACAAAGCTACACACAGCACAAAATATGGGATACATGCTCAGTGTTTCTCCATAAAGCAATTAGAGACAGGCAAAGTATGTGTCTGTAAAACCTTGGGCATCCCAGACACAGCCTCCCTGCACAGAGCAGGGTCTGTGTTACATCCTCAAATAAATCCTTACCAGCTCCAAGCCAGGGGGAACTTTCCTTCCATCCTTGCTCCATTTGCCTGGCTGATTTCTCCATACAGACTTGGGAACAACATGGGATATGGAGGAAGGGGAACAGGTGCCCCTGTGCCCAGATGGCTCTATCTACTAGGTGGGTAGGTGACAATTCTTCACTGTAGACATTGCTGCCTATGGATGGAAGAGGTGAGACAAAGGATGAAGTAGGACTTTTGAATAGGGTACAGGATGGCAGGACTAGGAGTAATGGATGCAAATTGGAAGAGGGGAGGTTTAGGTTGGATAGAAGGAAGAAGTTCTTAACTGTGAGAGTGTTGAGACACTGAAATGGATTGCCCAGAGAGGATGTGGATGCCTCCTCCTTGGAAGTGTTTAAGGCCAGGCTGGTTGAAGCACTGAGCAACCTGGTTTGGTGGGAGGTGTCCCTGCCCATGGCAGGGGGGTTGGAACTACATGATCTTTAAGGCCCTTTCCAACCCAAACCATTCTATGATTCTATGAAAGGTACTCATATTCATGCAGAGCTGGATTTATCAGCAGCAGAGAAGTGCACAAACATGGCCAGACCCCCTTTGATGTATCTGGGCTCTGAAGTACTCTCTCAAAAACTCACTGCCTACAGTAATTCTTTGGAACTACTTTGAAAAAATGGAAAAACACCAGGAGCTATGAATGAAATTTATCTTTCTGTAAAGAACAGGAGCAAACTTCCCTCACTGTTAAGATCTACTCCTGGCATAAGGAGCAATTTAAAGTGGGACAAGTGGCACACAGACATTTTCCTAAGATAAAATCCATAAGAGCTATTTATTTTTTAAAAATGTTGAAGATAATTTTTAAAGCCTGGACACAAGACAGCTTCAGGCTTACAATGCCCCTGATCCTGCCACTAAATGAAGGAATGAGCACTTGCCTTGGAACTGCTACCAGAAAAGGAGAAAGACCCAGACCCTTCTGCAAGGACTGACAAGTGTTTATGCCTGGAAAGAGCAGTCAGTGCTTCCAAACTTGCCAACAAAGGACAAGAGTTTTCCAGCACCAACTGGGGGTGCCTGCTAGTCATGGGAGAGCTAGATGATGACTGTGACAAGGATTCACTAAACACTTGTGTTGCAGTATTTGTATTTGGGGTTTTTCACTTGCTGCCTAGGTCAAATTCAAGGCTGGCATAGACCAGCCTGCATAGTTTTGGGCTCAACTTGCCACTGTTGGTACCAATTGGCATTCACTAATCTTTTCACACCCTGGAGAGGCTGGAAAAAACCCAGGCAGAGCTCACTTGGTCCACAGATTCCATTTCTGGAACAAACAACTCCCAAGATCAAAGTTTTATGCACTAAAAACAAGATCCACCATCTGGCTTTTACAGAAATCAAGCATGTCCTGCTAATTTTCAATTCAAACTAGTTGAGAACCAGTCTTGCCAAAGAAGCAATTGCACTCAGGCATTTTGCAGATTGTTAGAACATTTGACACAAAGAAAAAGTGCTGCTAGAAAAAAATAAGTCTATCCCAGCTCACACAACCAGACAGCAACAGGATTACCTCTCTAAAACCACCCCGGGGAAGGTGCTCAGAAGAAATTCCTCTGGCTTATTACATTGGCTGGGTCCTGGAGATTCCTATTAAAACTGACATCAATCTACTCAGCAGTTCTGCCCAGGCTCTCTTCTCATTACCTTCAAGATGAAACAATAAGGATTTACTCCTTTTATTTATTGCCCAGCCAGGGAAGTGGTAGGCTATATTTCTCCTGAGCCTCAGCAATTAAATCACTTGCCAAACTCAGAGAGCTCTGCAGAGGTGAAAAGAAATCCACCTCAAATGTCACCAGAAGTGCCCTTGGAAGCCACAGGACTACATTAGCAGGTAAAGAGAAAATCTTACTTAACAGTTGTGGTGCATGAAAATGAAAGTCTTTAGATCAAATTTGCAGGCTGATACTTAAGAATACCAGACCCATTCTCTCATCTGCAAATGGAAAGAATTTGATCTAGAAAGAAAAAAAGACTCCATTAACACAGCATCTCCAGATATAGTTTCTTCCTTGCAGAGCAAACTCACTGCCAGGTGGTCACTGTCAGCTTCAAATTATTTCACCTGCTTTACATTTGAACACAAATGATGAGCAGTTGACTCCTCCTTACTTTGAGAAGAGCTGCAAGAGCTGCATTACTTGGCTCTAAACTGAAACCCTGACACCTATTCACCATGAATTTTGCCTCCAATTTCCACGCTGCTATGATTTAATGGTTACCTAGGTTGAAAGGGACCTTTCAGATCCTTTAGTCCAACCATCAACCCAATTCTGACAAGTCTTGTACCTGGACAGGACACTGAACCCTTGACCCTCAGATTAGGAATCTTCAGGTCTTTCATTGCTTTTAATGTTAGAAAAACATTTGTTTCAGACTCGCTTGGTCATGATTATGCTTGAGAATGTGACTCACAATTCACATTACATTAATTTGTACCAGATAATTTTGAAAGGCTTTCATGTGCAACTGTATGCTCACTGGGAGACAGTGAGATGCACAGCACCAGTATCTGTCTTTAATTGCACTTTTATGAAACTAAAATGCATTTGAGAGACAGGTACATCTCTCCATGTGTGATACTCCTGTCCTTGTAGCTTTTTCCTGGTCTCCACCACCTACCAAAGGACACTGCAATCACATGTAATTAAAGCAGTGACCCAAGGTAGCAAATCCTTACACCTTCTGGTCAGGCCTCAAGAACTGGTTTGCTGAGAAACAGCTGTGTTGGTGGATGTAATGCAAAACATTAAAAAACTGTTTAAGCCAGCATTACCCATGGTCTTCCACCTCCTCTGCTCTGCTCTGCTCTGCTAGGGGACATGGCATCTGGTTCCTTTTTGGATCTGTGGAATGCTGAACAGTAGGATTGGTGCTGATTGCTGCTGTAGATGGCATATACAAAAGCTGCTCCATATATACCTATCAGTTTAAATGCAGACCCATAAATAACATTCCAGCAACAAGGCACAGCACAAACTGTTTTACATGACATGAATATGTTTATAGTGCCCTGCTGGATCCAGGTACAATTAACTCTCTGCTCTATGTATTGTGGGCTGGGCAGTCTTAGTTAAACTGCTGTAAAACAAATGTGAAGGACTCTCACAAAGAAACTCATCAAACCTCTCCCTTTGCAGGTTCACCACTGCCTGGGTTATGTTTGGTTCACATTCAAAGCCTGCAGCAAAAGTAAAGCTATGTATCCAGCAGGGAAATTATAAAATGATTGCTTTTCAAGATTAAGAGCCAATAAAGTATAAGTGCTGTATCTTCAGAAAGTTACTACTGTCAAAGCACATTTAAAGCTTCAGGGGAGAAGATAAATTAATTAAAGAATACAAACAAGAATCCAGGGAGTGGGGAGAAATTATCTCATTGTGCTGTGTCATCACATGATATCTCAGCACCCCATCACAGGGAGAAGAGTGAGAGGCAAATAAGAGGGAATCCAAACTGGGGAGTGACAGAAGGAAAAGACAGATCCCGCAGCACTGTATTACTTTGCACAAAAAGCTGTAGAGGAGACAAACCTCCTGGGGCTCCCCCTAAGGCATATCAGCCCTACATGAAACCAAGTACATGTCTTGAGGACAAATGCATCTCCTTTTCGTGGACTTCAAGGGTTTGAGCTACCATTGAGTCACTCTCCATCATATTTGAAAAGTTATGACCGATTGTTGAAGATTCCCAGTGACTGGAAAAGGGGAAACAAAAGACCCATTTTTAAAAAAAGGGCAAAAAGAAAGACCAAGGGAACTGCAGGTCTGTCAGTCCCACCTCTCGGTCCAGCAAGATCATAGATCAGACTCTCCTGGAAACTACACTAAAGCACATGGAAAACAGAGAGGTGGTTGGTTTTGTCCTGGGCTATGATTCTATGATAGCTTCACTAAGCACAAATCATGCCTGACAAATTTGATGGCCTTCTGAGGCAGGGTTACTGCTCTGATGAATAAAGGAAGAGTGACCAATGACATCTACTCCATCGAGGGATAACATTTTAAAACTGAAAGATTTGCATCAGACATTAGAAATTCCTTACTATGACAGTGGTGAGACACGATAAATGGTTTCCCAGAGAAGTGTCCCTGATGAGTTCAAGGCCAGGTCAGGTAAGGATTTGAGCAACCCAATGCAGTGGAAGGTATCTGTGCCTATGGCAGTGGGCTGGACTAGATGACCCTTAGAAGTCCCTTTCAATACAAACCATTCTACAGGAAGATCGGTCTCCCCTGGCACACCTTAACTCCCAGCTCTGTTGGAGGGCAAGTGGGGAGTGTGTTACCAGCTACAGGTCAGCCCGGGGCTCCTGCCATGCTTCCCACGGCGTCTGAAGTCCACGGCTTAAACGCTGACGTCCCCGGGAGCTGTGTAAGGCCTCGGGAGCTGTAGAACAGAAGAGGAAGCGAACAAGTCGGGGGGGTTCCGAGGTGCGGGAAGACAGCCGGGAGAGGGCGGGATTGGAGGAAGATGGGGAGATCGTGCTGAAAACCCACTCCTACCGCGGGTCGAGCTCCCGTCTCTCCCGGACCCAGCCGACATTAGAGGGCACCATTGTCCCACACATGGGGGTAACATCCCGCGGGCAGCCCTGGCGCCATCGCCCTCCTTCAAATCCGTCCCCTAGCGTGGGAGGAGCGGGCCTTATTTTGGAGCCAGGCTGGGCAGGCAGAGGAAGGCAGAGGATGCACAACTGGCTCTCGGCTCCCCTGCCCGAGACTCGGAGGGACCCCCTTTCCCCCCGTTAGCTCTGAGGAGCAAAGGAAGGAGCTCAGAAATGGGGAGGGTGGGCAAGGCCAGAAAACTTACACTGAACACCTGGGGCGGTTTTGTGTCAGATCGCTGGGGCCGCAAGCTCAGGGCTTTGGCCAGCTCGGGAGTGGGCAGGATCGGTGGGCAGCGGCAGGGATTAGGCCACGGCAGGGGCAATTACGACTCAAGATTCATTAACTCTCCCTTGTTTTTAAGGTCTCTGTCATCAGGTTTCTTTAGATGGCCTCCACACCTTGCAAGCCTGTCAGTCTCATAGTCAGATTTCAAGAATCTGTTAGTGGTTTGTTTGTTTTGGTTTGTTTTTTTCCCATATTCTTACATTTTGTTTCTTCTAGGTGTGTGCTAAGGACCCATCTGAAGATACACCCGACGCACTCACTGCTGCTTGTGGGCTTGTTTTTGAAACAGTCACCTCCTCTCTGCAACAGTCCAGGCCATAAACAAGTCAGGACTAGTGCAAGACTACCAGCATTAAAAAAAACCCTGTTTACTTAAGAAACATGAAACCAAAAATAAAACCTGCTTAATGGCCCCTTCAACCACCACCCACCTCCAGAAAGTAGAAATAACCCACAAAAAGCTACTCCAAAAATAATATTATCATGGATCAAGGCAAAAGGCAAGGGCAATGTCAAAAGAAGCAAAATACAAACCTTTCATTTGATATAAAGTGTGGCAACAAACAGTTCTTGTGAACATGGAGACATGACTTTCACAGAAATGATACCAACAGCAAAGCAGGGAGTATAACTAAATGGAGTATTGAACAGCTGCTCAAACATGACTACACAGTCAGCAAAAAAAAGATTGACCCTTCACAGGTACATACTGTGAGCCCCAACTGCTGTTTGCTCCCCACCATTCCCAGCCTACTTTCTGAATTAACAGCACGGTGTCGATAAGGATCACCACACCACGGTTCACAGACAGCATCCCGCAACCCAGTCAGGATCCCAATCAGTCATGAAGGGCCAGATGGCAAGTGGACTTCATCTAGTAAAACAACATGATAGAAAGATTGTGAAGAGAGAATGCAACAGCTTCTCGTGTACTGGCAGGTCCATCAATAGATCAGGCTAAATTCACTGCTACCTTTGTGCTGCTCTCAGGATGCAGAGCAGCTGGGCAACAAGGCTAGCTCTCCCTTTAACAACCAAGAACAGAAAGAAAAACCAAAACAATAAAGGAAATTAAACTGAATAAAGCAATTATTTCTGAGATGTTACTTTTTCTTTTGCATATTACTGAGAACACAACATAAAACAACTCAAGTTGAATTAAAACTACCATGATTTTTTCAGGATTCTGTTCAGATAACCTTTTCCCATTTGAATCCCTGAACTTTACCTAGCTTTACCTAGGTAGGAAATGGAATAAATCTTTTATGACCATATCAAGAAATGGAAAATTCTGAATGCACACCAGCTTGAATAATTCTAAGCATCACTTTGCTGATGAAAGCACCTCGATGAGAAGTTTTAGCAGTCTGTATTAACTTGAAATTTAATTAGAATTGGTTTCTTTAAGCAGGATTCCAAAGTATCAAGCAAAATTGCCACTGATATAAATGCAAACCTGCAAATTGCTGGCCATCATGGGCATAGTAAAAAAAAGCATGTGGGAGACAAAGGACCGATTGGCACTTCATTTATTGGTTTATTGGTCTGTGTCTCTGCTAAAGGAACCAGGGAATACAACGTGTTCTGAAATGAAGCAATCAACATGTGGATCACGCAACATTTTAAGAATTCCGAGTTAAAAATTGTTAAGTATATACAATAATGTTGTATGAAAGGAAACGAGAAGGAAGCAAAGTACAAACCTTCAAGCCTCCAAGGTCCAACAATGGTGTTGCTCATCTAGCAACATGCTGAGTACAATTCCTGTGGGAGATGTCCATCTCAGAAGATAGAATAAGGCTCCTACATGACACCATATCATGGGGACCCATTCACCTCCATACACAAATGTCTCAAAAGACCCTATTTTCTGAAGAAGTTACCCTGGAGCTCTGCAACCACCAACCCCACCAGAATGATAGTGCTGTGGCGCTCTCTTTTGTTACCTTCATAACATCCTATCAAATATCCTTTACACCTTGCACTGTTTAGAGTGTAAGGACCTCTCTTTTATCTGCTAAGCCATCAGACTCAGCCCTGGCTTTGATGGTCAACCTGGACTCATTCCAAACAGGAATAGTTAAATGCAATAAACCTTCTGCAGTCATGATTCCTTTGCAACGATGCATGAGCCATAAAGGGCTTTGCTTTACCTCCCCTCCCCTTTTTGAAGCAGAGCAGCCAGCAGGAATACATGCTAGTTAAAGACATTGTTTCTTCTCACATAAACAGACACAACCTGGATGTTTTGAGGAACGAATGTTTCGTTCTTATGGGGCATTGTTCTAACCACAGTGGTAATTATTCTGCTCAGTGTTCTGGAGCAGGAATTTCTAAAGAGGCTAATGGGCTTGGTGGTGGGAGCCCTTGGGTAAGATTTTGTGGCTCATGTTAGGCAAACTGCAGATTGGGAGAATCACAACATACCCCTCTGGCCTCGGAGTTTAAGGATTTTCTAATTGAGAAACATCTCTACATGCAGGCAGTATTTCCTCCTCAAATAGGCTGGGTGCACTCAGCCTCTACAGAAGACACTGCTAGAATTGGCTACTGTGCCCAGGGCTACCACCACCAGCTTACCACCATGAGGGTATAATGGGACAAAAGGAAAAGAAAAAAGTCAAAGATCTGGGGAGCAATGGCACTGAGGAAGATGTGCTGGTAACCTCAAACTCCAGTTACTTTGCCTCCTCAAACACCAGGCAACCCCCAAAAATGCTTCCCTGTTCAAATGGTAGTTCCTAGCATCCCTCAAGCACTGCGTAAATATTGGCTAACCTCTGCTAAGGGTTTGGAAGGACCAGGCTGTGGGTTTTGCAGAGGGAACGCCCACATCTTGCGAACAGCAGGGATGTTTGCTCACTCAGCTCCAGGCACAGGAATGTATAAAACCAAGGAGGCAGAAAACAGGAAAGGCGGCCACTGGCCTCACCCGCTGCTGGGAGAGGACGGCAGCAGGTTAGTGAGGGCTCCTCACAAAGAGCCCCTGTGTCTGCAGGGTCCTGGACATTGCTATTTGGCTTGCATGTTGAATAGAGGACACTTTTCCGGCAGGTTTCTCAGGGAGTTTGAGGCATTTTCATAGAATCATAGAATGGTTTGGGTTGGAAGGGACCTTAAAGATCATCTAGTTCCATACCCCTGCCATGGGCAGGGACACCTCCCACTAGACCAGGTTGCTCTGTGCCTTGTCCAACCTGAACACCTCCAGAGAGGGGGCATTCTTTACATACTATGTTCCTTTCTAAAAGCAACCCATCCTGCATCCCAAGAGGTGCATCTGATGCCCGCTGAGAGGAGCACCAGTTGAGCACTATGCCATGCTCAATGTGTTCACCAACCATCCCAGTTTGGCCTGGGACCGAATCCTCCTCTCCCTGGCTGAACCTTTGCTAACTGATGCTCACCTCCTGCTTTTATTTTATTTTAGTGATGAAGAACAAAGAAAGCCTTCTTATGAATATGAGTGACATTCTAATGAAAGGTGTCTCTGATATGGTGGTTGGAACTAGATAATCTTTAAGGTCCCTTCCAACCCAACCCAATCTATGATTCTATGATATCCTTTGGGCCAGGAGACCTCCACATGGCCACCCTCAAAGACCGTTTTGGGAAGGAAAGGGCAGTGTGGTAATGTTTACCTAAAATTGCCACATGGGTAGGTTGTGGTCCAATTCATGTGGGAAATCAAGAATATCTGTTGAGAACACCACATCTAAACAAGGATCTTTAACAAAAATGCTTTCACATATCCTAAAATACCCGTGCTACCACTGTTTGTGAAATGAGAGTGGTGACTCTATGCCACTGCTTGGCTAAATCTTCTGCACGGCAGGACTCTGGGCCTGCCCTGGAAGCAAGCAGGGCTCTGCACCCTGAAGACATTCACTGCGTCTTCTCTCAACCACAAAGCTACAGATCTTTCCCGCTGAGCAGTCCATCTGCTCCCACAGATGTCAGAGAATGATTTCAGAAGATCAAACCTGCTGTGGCATCTTGTTGCTCATCACCCCGACCACAGAAAGACCCTTCCATTGCAGCGAGTTACAGCTCATCTCTGCACCAGCAGTGGCCAACCCTGGGTCCATGGATCCAAATCCATGGGCATTACTCAGGAGCTGTCCCAGGACCCTCACCAGTGTGGCAAGGGCAGGAGCAAGTCCCTTTGGCTGCTTCATAACAGATGTGGGCTGACTTTGTAAACAACATAAGGAAAAGGACTTACTTTGGCTCAGCTGGAGGAAAGGAAGGGCTTCCCGCGGGTACAAAGACTATCACCCCTCTTCTTGATTCTGACACCTGCCTGCAGTCATCATTGCCCTACCACTGCTCCCAACATAGCCAGCACCACCCTAGGAATTAATTTTATTCTCTCTAGGGAATAAAACCACCCAAAGTTGTCTTTGCTCAAGGGTTTGAGTTTCCCAAAGGCAAGAGCTGTAGAGACACAAAGAGCCAGGATATCCCCGGATTTGCAAAGTGAGAGAGATCCGTCTTTTCCCTTATTGTTTGTAGATGCAAAGCTGACCGTAGTAACAAGCCAGAGGCATGCATCAAAGTTACAACGTTCTGGGCCCAATTTTAGCACCCACCGTGTCAATTACGCCCCCCCTCCCTTTCCTTTCATACTCCTCCATCCCAAAACAACAAAAGGCAATGATTGCAGTGACCTGCAGAAAATGTAAAGCAAAAGCCAGCTGATCCCTGGCAATACAATAGCGAGATTAGCTCATCTGCAGCGAACAAGCACGTATTATGTGGGGTTTAAAGTTGGAAGAGGAAAATGCTGTGGTTTTCATGTATTTCTATTCAGTGAGGCTGCAACTTATTAACTTCCATGCAGCTGAGAAGCCCTATTTTTAAAAACAGCCTTCAGCTTGTTTTGAAATCTGCAAGCATCTCGCTTTGTTTTGCAGCAGCGTAATAAAAAAAAAAAAATTAAAAAAAACCACAAGCCAGAAACGATCCCGTTTCCCTCCACCACGCATCACCTCCCCCGCCCCTCACGGATGGTGAAAAACCTCCCCTCGGGAAAAATATTAATTAAAGCCAAAAAAATAGTGATAACAACGCGCGCACGCAACACCCCTCCGCGCTAAAAAGGCAGCCCCAAGGTGGAGGGAGGGAGTCGGGGG
>VZTY01016797.1:1005716-1016344 GCA_013400935.1 Turnix velox | reverse complement strand
CGGAGGCGATGTCCAACGTGCACCTCTCTGGAGCCGCCGCCCTGGAGCGCCTCGCCGCCCGGCGAGCCCTGGTCGGGCATGGCCGCAGCCCCGTCTGTAGGACCCTCTTCGGGCCGGTGGATCACGAGGAGCTGGGCCGGGAGCTGCGGAACCGCCTGCGGGAGATGGGGGAGGCCGATCAGCGCCGCTGGGACTACAACTTCCAGACCGATACGCCGCTACCGGGACCCGGCCGCCTGCGCTGGGAGGAGGTGGAGGGCGCCACAGTCCCAGCTTTCTACCGGGAGACGCTGCAGGTGGGGCGGCACCGCGTCCCCTTGCTCCGGGCACCCGCCTCTCCGCCGCCGCCACCACCTCCTGTCGCCGCCGGCAAGGGACCCGGGGGGCGACTGAGCCGGGAGAACCGCGCCGCGCCCCGCCGCCGGGACATGCGGCTCCGCCGGAGGGGCCCGACGACCCGCATCACAGGTGCGTGAGGGGGGGAACCGGGGGAGAAGGGATGGCGATGGGCGTCCTGCCGCAGCGGCTGACGGGCCCTCACCCTCCCCTTTCCCCTCTCCGTCCCTCATCCAGATTTCTTCGCGAGAAGGAAAAGGCCAGCGGAGTCCAAGGCGGCGGCGGATTGCCCCGCCGGCTGCCCGCCGTCCCCTGCCGCCGTGCCGGCTGAGCAGACCCCCCGCAAGCGGCTCCGGTGAGCCAGGTGAGGCGCGCCCCGGGGGTGCCCGGGCGCTTTTTGCGTGGTTCGCTCCTTTATTTTCCCCACCCACTTTTTTGTTTGCCTAATTATTTTTGTTTTTCTTCTCTTTTTTTCTTCCCTCTTTCTCCCCTGCCCCCAGACTTTTGCACTACGGCACCCACGGGAGAAGCGCGCCGCCCCCAAAGGCGCGGCGCCCCGAAGGCGCGGGGGGCCAGGGAGGGCGGTGCGGAGAGCCGGGACCTCCCCGCACCCGCCCGGACCGGGAGCGGGACCAGGAGCGGGAGCGGAGCGCCTGCCCACCGGCCGCGGCCGCGCACGGAGCAGTGTTAACGTACGACTGTGCAATGTATAACGTTCTATATAGAAATGTGTTATGCCTAATGTGAGTACACTGGCCAGAAGTGTAAAGCTTTAAAAGTCATTTATACGAAATGTTTAATCTCTGCTGAGCGAACAAAAAAAAAAAAGAATGAAAAAAGAGAAGGAAAAAAAAAGCAAGTGTATATTTGTACAAAACTTTTTTTAAAAGTTATACTAACTTATATTTTCTATTTATGTCAAATGTGGATAACTTGGACATCCAATAGTCTTTTTTTCATTTGGTTAAGCCAAAGGGCACTATATTTGCTTTTGTTATTTACAAAGTGTAAATTTATTTTTATAGTGGATTTTTTTTTTTCCATTCGCAAGATGTAGCTATAAATCAAAATATTTTTAGACTTTACTTGAAGACAAATCTGTTTCAATGGTTCCTGAGCCGGTCTGTACCACTGCCATTGCAAATAATGCCACAATTTCAGTAATAATAAATGAAAAATAATTTTTTTTTTATAAAAAGGGGAAACCTCTTCAAGCCTGCTTGGTGTGTTTTGTGCAGACACGCTGGAGGGGGAGGGTGTGAGAGCCCTGGGGAGAAAGGGGGGGAGGCTGGGCCAGTCCTGCTGAGGGGGGGAACTTAGCCCTGCAGCGCTCTGAGCCATTTGAGGGAGTAGAAATGGGGGTGGGCTCCTCCCCACTGCCTAAGCACCCGGCGCGACCTCTCTTCCCCTTGCGCGCCCCGCGGAGCAAACCCCGTCTGCAATTCGAAGGGGAAAGGAGGGTTTTTTTCTGCCTTAAAAACAAGTGTTCCGGACTTCTGCTGAGCTTCATCAAGTGCGAGGGGAGTGTACACCCCCTACCACACCCTGAATTCAGCCCTTCACGCTCATAGTTTTTAACGGGTTTCCACACTTCCTTACCAAGGCTCTATGTGCCCCTCTGTGAGGAGCTGGCTGTGCTGCGAGAACCCCACTCCCAGCACCGAGACTGGGCTGCTGCCTCTCTTTTCTCAGGGACAGTTTGTCGGGGGGGAGGTGCGACTGGTGAGGGTAGAACAGAGCCCCACCGTGCCCTCGGCGGGCTCAGCAGTGGGGTGATGCCCCTACCGTCGGGAAACATGGAAAGCCCCTTCTTTCTATCTCGTTTCCAGCCCTGGGCTCTCAAACCCTGACCCGAAGCTCAAAGCCACGGCTGCTGTAGGGAAAGACTTCCTGGTACCTCTTACCCAAGTCCAGCAATGATTTACAGGGAAGCACACAACAGCGCTGAGAAAGACAGCAGTTCCAGCCTGCTATAAAAGACAGTAAAAAAGAAAAACAACAGACCGCCGAAATAAACCATACCAACCGCCAAAATACTCGGCATTTTGCCATAAATACTTCAGCAGTAGAGCTGTCACAACCACATACGCAAGGCTCTTTGTGGGGGGGTGGGGTATACTGCGACTCCTTTGCCCGGGAGCAGGTTAAAGCCATAGGATTTGCACAGAGCTGGCCCAGTGGGGTCAGAACATGCACCCTGCTTGGGGCTCCCAAACCCTGCACTGCCCAGGGATGGGGGGACAGACAGGCCTGATCTCAACTTCTAGTGATGTAAGAATCGGGGTGCTGGAGAGTACAAATGAGGAGCAGGGATGTGGGAAGGCAGTGGAGATCCTAAAGGCATAAGGACCAGCTGTCCAGATTTGTCCCTGTCAGACCCTACTCCCCACCCTTTTACCTCAGTAGAGCACTGGATTGAGCAGGTTGTGTGGGGAGACGCAACACACGAGGGCATCACTCTTTGGACCTGTGAGCTCTGTAATGATGCTCTTTCACGGAGGGAGAAAGAACTGAGAGCAAGGTTCGGGGTGTGAATAGGGCTCAGGGTTTATCCTCAACGTCTTCCCTCATCCCCCGCAGCGCTTCTCTCTGCCCCCCTGTCACGGCCGCCAAACGCTCCTGGCTGTAAAAGTAACATTGATTACCTCCAGCTCCGTGATCGCTTAATCAGAACGGGATTATTTTACACGCCCGCATCAGTGGCCGCTGACTCAATACGATTTTCCCCCCCTTTGAAAAGAAAAATAGCTTTTCCCTTTCCTTATGAAAGCCAACAATACCCGGAGTGAGGCAGCTGGATCCTCCAGGATTTATGGGCTTTTCTCTCGCTTTCATGAAAGCAGGTGCCTTTGGGACCTCCATTGTCCCAGCCCCCAACTAATAATAGGACTTTCTGCAATGAAAGATCCCTGCTCTGAGCTCCCAAATACCTCGGCCCGAGGAGCTGCCGCCTGCCCCGAGGTGTGCCCTGCCTGGATGAAGAGGCAAACTCTCACCCAGGGGAGACTCAAGGACAGGGCTCTTTATTAAAGCAAGTCCAACTTTTGGCTTGAGAGGAGCCAGTGGAGTTTCAGCCCGCGGCAGAGAGGATCACATCCCGCAGCTCCCTGGGCTCTGCACTCCCGGAGGGTCCGGGGGTGCGGGAAGGTGTGCGCCCGCCCACCCCCCTTTCCGACCCTGCCCCACCCAGCCCGGCCGGCCCTCCTCGCCCCGGCACAAAGCACACTGCCCCTATTCTTTCGGCCTTTGTAGCCATATGGCAAATCCATGTAGACACAGCCAACATCCATTTATTCAGGCACATAATGTCCCGCAACAGGGAACAATTGGAACTTTGTTTGCTTCTATTATTGATGCGAATGGGCCACAGAGAGAAAAAAAAATCATTTAACTATAAGAGATATCCAGCTAATTATGAACCATATGTGCCTATAGTTTCAAAGCAATCCAATGAAGTTCATTTTAAATCTAGACTACTTTATTAGTACGGAAGACAGATGTCTCAACAGTACATGCATCAGAGGAAACCATGTAAAGAAGTTCTTGAAATATTTAACTAGGACTCATTCATTGTCAGAGGGGTTTTAAAGTGCCCTTTATCATGAGAATGCTTAGGGAGAAGCGGAGAGAAGCTGCCGGTTGTTATCGCCAATCTACTAACTCCTTAGCGGTAAATCCCAAATTTCACTTTGGATTTGAGGACGGGAATATTTTTGGAAAGGTTTCAAAATATCTTGACAGACCAAGCTCATCACTCATTACAACTACAAAAAGTCAGGTCGTTATTTGAGCCGCCTTAATCCCAAGATGAAACCAGCTACGCAATCAGAGGAATAATCTACCCCAAACCACCACTGCTCCCTCTCCCGAGGAGCATAGCCACGCTTTTGGGGGATGGCTACTGCAGCTCCTTCACTGCCCCGAGAGAGAATGAGGCAGAAGCATTAATGCTGCCAGAGATGCGATTCATAAAGAGCATCTCTTGATGCAAATCCTGTGATTCCTAAAGGGAAAAGGCGCTGAAGGAAGACTGGAAGGGAAGCTTGGTGGCAGAAAGCCTTTCAGAGTTTTGGTTGGTTTTTTTTTTTGGGGAAGTGCAATTATCAGCAAACAATCTTGGCAGAAAGGTTCACGCTATCTGTACGAGCATGGCAGCATCTACCAGTAATTAAGCCTCTTCAGTGAGATGAATGCAACATATGCTTGACACTGGGAATCATTCTCCTTTCTAGCCGCAACTTTACTTTCCACGCCAAAACTTGTTCCCTTACTACTTAAAATAAACAAAAAGCTGCTTTCCACTTCTTGAGCAAATATTTGCCACTAATGAGCAGGAGGTGTAGGTAACAGAATGGAGGAAAAACCTGTAATTTTAAAGGAATCATTTTGGTATGGAAATAAAATTAATTTAGCAAATGCCCAATTCACTTGTAATGGGTAGGACTGCTACATGGGGAGATCCATGCAGAAGATGGACATGGAGAGATGTAAAATTGAATCAACCATGTTTAAGCAGAGCAACAGATAGGAGGAGTGCATATAGAAGCACACATGTATCTACACATGAACTAACAAATCTGGGAGTTTAAATAATTAATCAGAGAACTAGATTTTTGGGTTTTTTTAATTAACTTGTAATCTATTGCAACAGAATAATTCACAATGGTTTTCTGTTGCCTTTCACTCCAGTAGCCTGTACCCTCTCAACAATGTCTTTGCTGATAAGCATTTTTGGAACAAAGGCCAAAACACAAAACATCTTTTTGTCTTACAAAAGGATGGGATTATATCTGTTATTTTGATGTGTGGAGAAAGGAGGAGAATCAAGTATCTCCTCTCTCATCACACAGTATCTGGTGCTAAAGACCACATAATCTCTTCTGGTGCCCACCATGAATTCCCCAACAGAAAGAACTTAATGATTTTGTTTGTTTGCTTTTCAAACCAAGGGGGACTTTTAGCCATGTATTTCCAAGAAGCTTCCGTTGGGACAGATTTTTGGGGGAAAATGAAGAAAGATGATAGTCATTTAGATTTTAGTAAAAGTCCTGAAGCAGGCCCTGTTATGAGATAAAATAACTCCAACTCTTTTAAACACAGGAGAAACTAAATTATGGAGCCACTTTTCCCAGCCTGCACAACCAAGCCTCTGCTCCAGGAAAACTGGTGCCCAGCAGTGCCTGTGCAGCCCCCTGCCTGCATCCACGATGTCATGGGTCCCAGTCTGTAGGATGGGGACAGGGATGTAAAGAAAAGGGAACGGGAGGCCAGGGATGGGGGGACAGATCCAGGGTGGGGATAACAGGGCTTAAGTGGAGAAGAAGCATGATGGAGGCTGGGGAAACTGGAATGAACTGGGCAGAATCCACTAAACTCTGCCATTATGTGTGAGGGGAGGAAGAGAATGGAAAGGGAGCACATAATTTATATTCTGCAATAGATATTAGTTTATATTTGTATTCTGCACATTCCTTCAGAGGTTGTCCTGCCACAGCACACCTCTTCCAACAGCAAACAACCCTGAAACTCATTCAGCAATGTCCTGTTTCTCCCCTCAATTCATCTGCAGATGGGTGCTAGTGATAATCTGCTATTTTTTTATCCTTAGGACCCAGATCTGAAATGCCCCAGCCTTAATGATGAGACAACTGGGCTTCACAGCACCCCAAGATTACCCACTCTCTGCTATCATATTTGTTTTAGCATACTCAATACTCTCTCTCTCAAACATGCACTACACTGCTATTACACATGGAATAAGGATTGAGGAGGCAACGCTCAAGTTTCAGAGGTGCCAGAGCTGTCAGTAGGATTTCAGCCCAGATCCTTTGCTCATGGTACATTTTCACAGGCACACAGCCCCTTCTAAGCCCCAGGATTTGCCTGGCCAAAAACACATGCAGACCTGATATTCCAAGCCTCTGTCTTGAAACAGGGATAATACTACTCACCTTTTATTTATTTTTTTTTTTAAATCCATTAGTGTTTGGAAAGTTCTAGGATACTACTACGAGCAGAACCACATAAATCTGGTTGGAATAATGTCTTTGACATTAATAATGTCTTTGAGCAGGGTTTGAATAGTGCACAGTTAATAAGACATAGCACCATCCATTGAATGGTGAGAAAAACAAAATTGAGCAACTGCTCATTAAGCAAGAACCGTTCACTCTGTGCAGTCAATGTGATCATTTAATTAAAAGATTTTATCATCATGCACAGACACAAGGGGGCAGAGCCAAGGCCTCGTCTTCGCTCATTCTTGCCTGCTCCACATCAGACACACTGGAGTATTTCGTGGATGTAACCTAGAACAAGAACCTAAAAAACATTCTTTTTTAAGCCCCAGCACTAACAGAAATCACTACCTGAGCTTTGACAAGTCTTTTCACCTCCCAGATCTCACACTCCCCCTGCTGTCTCTCTAGGAGGGAGGAGACACGAGGACCTCCCAGACACTGTAGGCACAACACTTCCACCCAAAACCTGGTTCTCACCACTCTTGCTGTCACAAGAAGCTGCTGTGCCTGGCTACTAGGTGGGGGAAAGAGAAGAGTTTCTCAGAGCTGAAAGATGCTTTGATTTGGACTAGTTTCATGCAATTAGAGGGACATAAGCACTCAACATCTTTTGCACGTAAATTCTCTGCAAGGACTGGTGGCAATACACATGCACAACAGCCACTTTAAAAACAAACAAACGAATCTGAACCACCTTCCACTGCCATCACATCTGTTTTCACATGAAAATAATGAGGGAAAGGTCTCTGTTTGGGTGACATCAAGCAACTGGATACAGCCTTGGAATCAAGTTCTACAGCAATTTACTCTGTAAAGCAATGAGTATGAATTAATTTGATTTTGTACATCCCAGGGTAACAGGTTTAGCAAAAGCCTGATTCTCCTAGGACTTTCCTTCAACAAGTTTTCAAACATGGCTCCAGTTAACACAGTTTCAGTTCTGCTGGAGCTGTACAATGTCCAATCCACTGACTGATGGTCCTGAAAAAAATTGGATTTTCTTTTTAATTTTTTAGGTTTTGCTCTCACACACAAGAGTAAACTGGATTGGTAATATGAGTAACTGTTTTTCCATTTTCATTTGCACAATGTTTCACCAAACCTGCTTCCTTGTCCTGCTAACCAAGGGAGTCTAGAGGTTTATCCCTCTAAAGTAGGAAGACCAAGTTTAGTGCCAAGACCAAACCTTTTGGAGCTGCTACAACCAGACTTTTCTGCCCTGAGAGATGCTGAAGAGGGTGCAATAGCACCCAAAACCTACCTCTGTGTTCTCACACTCTCATCCCTCCTCTCCACTGGCTGGGATTGCTGTTCCATGCTCTGGAGGCAAGAAGCCCAAGGAGTGCAGCAGGTGGGTTAGCACTTGGGCAAATGCATGTTTCATTTGCACTGTGATGGCTAAAAAGTATTTCCCTGATATAGAATAGAGGGGAATAGAGAGAAACCCTTCTCCTCATCAGCACAAATCCAAAGCTGGGGTTCACTTCTGAGAACTGGCTGGGCATAGGCCATTTGTACAGCATAAATAAAAGAAGAACAGCAGTTTACACTTGCTATCAGGTGTACAACATAGAACAATGCAGCTCCAAGCAGCAGCCACCTCTGCAGGGGGATACAGCAGGAGATTTTGAAATAATTTCCATAATAATCCCTGCTATCACTGTTACCAAACATCCATAAAACAGTCCACAAAGACACCTTATCAGATGGAATTAGCTGCAAATTAAAAGATGGGCTTGTTTTCATTTTTGTTCCTGTCTGTAGGATTGAGATGACTTGCTGCAAAAATTATTTTTAACTATATTAAATTTTAAAAAAAGTAAATCCTAATTTCATTGGAGAGCTATTAGCAAGCAGAGAGAAAATACAGAATTTATATTTGAAGCTTCATTTATACTTACTGACTTATTTTGTCAGAGGAAGGACAACGAAGGGGAGAAAAAAAAGAAAAAAGGAAGAAAATAAAAGCTTTCCGGGTTACCATATTTCCCTGAAATTCAGCTTTACAGAAACAGGGTAATTACAGGCAAAGGAAAAATATTGCAAAACGTCAGCAAAACGTCAGGTTTTTTTGACCCCACGGACTATAATGGGAGATAAAGAGACTGACCATTTTGGGAGGAGGATGCCTTCATTTCTCGATGTGACTGTAGATTATTTCGGCTTCAGGAGACAAGAATGTCCCTTTAACATCTGACCTGGCCTTTATTTAAGAGCAGCACTTCACGGTTCAGGAAAGACAGACAATTTTCTAATTCCCAGCTCTGCTGGAGGCTGAGGCAGCAACTTCCAGACAGGACACCTGCTAACACTAGAGAAATGGCATTATTATGTCTACAAGTTTACAAATCTGAGGATCAAAAAGCCTTTGCTTCTGCTGCTACTCCACAGGCCAAGGACTACGACTTCTTCAAAACAGTTTCACAGAGGTTTTTCTTCCCCCCTCCAAGAAATGGTTTCTTTTCACTTTCAGCAGATCGGTTTCCACGTGAAAAAGTCAATAGTCAAAGAGTTTCCTAAGTTTCATTGGTGTGTAGCAGAAAGGGGATTAGACCTGGGGCCTTTTCACTGGCAAGCCTTTAAGCAAAAAAATGTTCTTGAATTCTTAGAGAAACAAATCTAACTTAAACAAAAATACAGAATATATGGGATTTGCCCCTCCCTGATTTTTTTTTTTTTAAATAAGAGAGAGTGTGAGAGAAATAATTGCTTAAGAGTTAAGGGATGGTAGGGTTAAATCTTTATCTACTGAAATTCTCCTTTCATTTTTGCTAGTTATCCCAAAGATCATATTCACAACAGGTTATTAAGCTTTAACATTCAGTGCAATGCAATGGCTTGTTTCTAAATTCAATCCAGAGCCATGATTCCCCAGCAATAAAAGAGACAAAAAGTGGACTGCATGGACACACTCTCCACCCCAATTCAGAGTCCTACCTGGTAGGCACAGGCATCGCTGTATTCCTCCACACACATGAATCCCAAAGTCAAAGCCTGTAGCTCCCCTCTTAGGATAATGATTTTTTTTTCAGTTGGTGCTTTTCTGAATCTCCAAAAGTCATAACAGACAGATTCAAGTCCCAAAAATTTCAAGAGTGTGGGTGTATGTATATATATATATAAAATATAAATATAAAATAAGCATTTTGCAATACCTGATAGCTGATCCTTTCTCCAGAGCAACTCCACCAGCCTGCAGACTGGATGCAGGTGTCTGGCAGCAGTTTGCCAGTATGCAGAACACCTGGGTCAGCATTGCAGGCTTTAATTAAAAGCACAAAGCTAAGGAGAACTCAGACAAAATGCTTGGCTAATAAGCTCCAAAGTCAGACAGAAAACCGTCAGCATCTTGTTGTGAAAAAACGAACCACACAAGAAAAATAAAACTTAGATTTGTGACTGAAGAGCAAGTGATTAGCTGTGTGATAAGTCTGTGTCTCTGCACCACTAAAGAGTAAAGACTTCTGTATGGCGTTAACATACCGTTTTCTACTTTACCTCCACCGTGGGAGCAAACTTTCACCAGTTTTTAAAGGCTTCTGTACCCCTGGGAGTCCAGATCACAACTGTCCTCTGCCAGGCTACTACTGCTCTTTGAATGTACCATCTACAGCTCTGCCAGTCTTGGTCCAGCTGAAGAGCTTGGTAGGTACCTAATCCATGTCCAGACCCATCAGCAACTGCAGAAGATCCTGGGCTTTTCCTACCACTAAAGGGATGATGCTATAGAGAGCACTTCTAAACCCAGTGCCACACAAAATGCCAAAGTGGCTTAAAATATAGCTGAAGGGAAAAGAATTCTGGTGCAATCACTTTCAAGACATTTCAAAGGCCACAGATCCCGTTTGGGAGCCAGTTAACATGTTAAAACTGAGTGAGATTTGATGCTTGCAATGGAAAGCTTATTTTCCTGTTGCCCCAAGAACTTCATTTTTCCCTGGAATCTTGCCTGGATTCAGGCAAAATCCACCCTGCCTCTCACCCCAAATCACTTGCACTAGATCGAGAAAGAGAAGGATTTGCCCTTTTTCCTGAGAGGACAGTGGTGGGTGAGGCAAGGATGGAGGAGAGCTTTAAAAAAGGAGGGAGTGAGGAGGCTGATCTCAGGCACGGATTTTAATCTGATCACTTCCCTGTCAAACTAATCCCTGCCTGACTCAGATCGGACTTTTAGAAACGTGCCTGGAAACCAAAAAGCAAACCTCATTTGAATGAAGCACACACTCCACAGCCCCCATCTGCAAAGGGCCGCAATTAAATGCAAAAAAAAAA
>VZTY01016797.1:990565-1004195 GCA_013400935.1 Turnix velox | reverse complement strand
GGATGGATCCAAGCCGCCCAAACCGCTGCCTTAGTGGTTTTTTTTATTGTTGTTGTTTTTTTGGGATTTTTTGTTTGTTTGGTTTTGGGGTTTTTTGGGGGGTTGGGGGGAGGCTGCCCCCAGCCCCGGAAAGAGGGGTTGCTCTGCTGGGGGCTGTCACCCTGACCTGAGTGAGGACACCACGTGCCTCCCCTATGAGCAAACAGCTGGGGCTTTGGGGAATACCCTCCCACCCCAAATGCACGCACACGGGGCTGCGAGGTCTATAGGCCCAGTAAGTGCTCCCCTCCATATGACATAGCCTGGCTGATCCATGGATGCCCAGGGGTGGGTTTCTCCATGGTGGCTGCTACGGGGTGGCAGGCAGAGGCCCGCCGACCCAAAATGCAGAAGGGAATCCCAGGATGGCCTCACGCTGGGCTAGCCTGAGGGGGTAGAGTGGCATAAGGACCAGATTGAGGGCTACCAAACCTTTTGAATTTTCCTGGGCACCAAGCACCAGGAGACTAGCAGCAGTCTGCACCTTGAGCTCTCTCCTGTAGTGTGCACTGGGGTGCACGGCTCTCCTCCACCCCATAGTTATTCCCTGGCAGTGAGGGGTGAGGGAATAAACTCATCCCCCAGCTGGGTACGGGAGGGGCTGCCAATCGCGTTGGTGGAAGAGCCACATTTTGTTCCTTTCCACTTGCCCAGGCGCCTTCCCCTCACCTCCCAGAACTGCTCTGCACGCTTGTGTTTTGTTTGGTTTCTTTTCTTTTCTATTTTTTTTAAGTCCGCAAACTTGTGATTTTTTTTTTTTTGCTGTGCAACTTGTGGGAGGCGAATCAGTATGAGGGAGCGCCCTTCTCATTGAAACCGGAGGTGAATAAATTATGAACAGGCGAAAATTGGAACAATGTCCCTGAGCGAGTGTTTTCTAGAGAGTTACTATTCCAGGCTTTGAAATCAATTGATACATAATTAGATTCCTCAAGAGAGGACAAACAAGGGCTGCCATTCACCCCTCCTTCTCCCACATGCATCCCAAAGAGAGACTGGAGGCTTTAGCAGAAACCAGACAGCCAGCATTCTCTAGCACTAAAAACATATTCTGGCTTTGGGTGTTCATTTAACAAACAGATCCTTGAACCTTGCTTCTGTTTTCAGTTTATTTCTCCCATGTTTCTTTGTGTTCAGTTCATTAAAACATGTCTCTTTTGAGATCTATTTTTACATTTCAAGAATCCAGTATTGTACTTTTGTGGTGGCAGATGGCCCTAGACATCCAAGCATAAGCTCTTTCCTGCTTTTTTCCTCTCTTTCTTAAGTCCTTTCTGCGCCGCACTTGAAGCTGTTTGCAGCAACTGGTCCTTTCTGCAACGTCTGGGGCTGGTGCGTGGTTCAGCCCCGGGGTACAAATGTGTTACAGACCCCACTGAATGCTCAAGGTGTATTTTAAGCAGAGTGGATGCACCTTTCTGTGAGATAAGAGCCCTCCACAGCTGGATAGATGCAGGTCATGTGGGTGGTATGCTAACGAACCTCTGCATCTTCACGTTGTGTTTACTTCGTGTTAAGGTTCTGTAATCCCCTAAATGACTTAATTAGCTGCTAAAGGTTGAGTTTTCAAAAAGCCAGGTAGACTAAGGAAGGCCATGTAATAGGATGCCTCAAAATAAGGATTTGGGTTTATGGAAGCTACTGTTTAGGAGCCACAAAAAAGCATACAGTGATTAGAAAAGACTTTTTAAAGGTTATTGAACAAAACAGCAACACCTCTACCCAAGTAGGACAGCTAATGGAAGCCAATGGGTAAGCTTCTCTGTCTGACTTGGTTCTGATGTAGTAGTAACAGCCACTTCAAAAGCTGGTCAGAGTGCTGAAGCTATTAGCATAATTTATGTCAGATATGAATAGGATAAAAAAACCTCCCACCTGTACTAGCAACAAGAAAAAAGGTACCTGAGCTGCCAAAGCAGAAGTGCTCAAATACATACAAGAAGAGACTACTCTGTTTATGAGGTTGTATATATTTATATCTGAGTGTGTGTATATGTGCGTTTCAAGATCTGGTTGTGTGTGTTTTACCTGGGTTAAGCAATAGGCTCTGGGCAGATGAAAGCCAGCTGGAAGATCTTGGTCATTGGAAGGAGAAGAGTATGTGTTTAATTTTTTCCCCCCTCCAGCCTTAGTGCAGCCTGGAATTTACAGCACACATCTTTTTGTCTTTCTAGTGCATTAGGACAGGGGTAAAATTCATATCTTGGTAGAATAGGTTTTCATTGCTGTTGCAATTTGTCTGACCCCAGCCACAACATAGAACATAAATCAGGCACCCAGCAACTCCTGGTTGGATACACAAATGCTTCATCTGCATCAGAAGACCTTAACCCAGGCTGCCACAGCAGCAGGACCTGTGCATACAACTCCAGGCTCCTCCACGACGTGCCTATTTCAGATTTGCCTTGTGTCAGCCTCCAAAGGGTCCTAGGCTTCTGTGGGCTCCTTCCTTTGCCCGCCACTCGGCTTCTTTTGATGGGACTACACTCAGAAGTGAGATGTGGCTGAAGAAATCTGTCTTAGAAGTTATTTCCACCCCAAAACCCACCTTGGAATTCTGCAAGCCAAAAACCACTCTCTGTGGCCTCCTCCTTGCAACCTCCTTTCAGGAGGAACTTGCAGGAGGAGACCATTTGGGAATGGAACAACTCACCAACTTGCAGGCTGGATAGAGTGGACCATGGTAACTGAGACTTACACTGGAGAAAGGCAGTAAGATGACAGAAGCAGTGAGCAGGAAGCACTCATGGGGCAGGGAGTGTTTTGGGCTTGTCCGGAGAGGAAAGAACAAAACAAAACAAAAAAAAGCTCTGCAGATCCAAGCTTGATTACTCTTAATCCCTCTTAAAAATAACCAGGTGCTTGCCAACATTTGAGTTTTTCCTTCTCCATCAGCTTCATTATTGAAAGAACTGATTTGCTTAAGGGATATTATACAGGTCCAGATCTTGTAGTAAAAGCATCAAAACAGAGGATAGATAATACACATCCACTGCAAACTCTCCCACAGTTAGCACAGTCCTCCAGAGGGACCTGCCAGATAATGGCTTTTGAGAGGAGCTTAGAGACAGCTGGAGTGGCCTTTCCCCCCCATTGTACGAGGAAAATAAAGATTAGATAGGGCATAGGGATGGGCTAAGAATATAAGCAAGGGCAATGAATGAACTGATGTCACATCACTTATCTGTTGCTGACTTCAGGTCTGCTCCTGCAAAATGGTTTGTGTGGACTCCCCTGACGCCACTACATTTCTGTGCAGGTGGAGGCCTTTCCCATCAAGTACTGATTTGTGAGTCTGGGGTCACAGATCATGTTTTGGGATCTTTTTTGTCTATAAAGGTCCTTTCTGAGTGCTGGATACAGGAATAAGCTTTTTTCATGGCAAAGGTCTTTTCATAGTATTTTCTTTATATGGCCTGGATTTCTTTTAAAATTTTGATCGTCTTTATGCAAAAGATGTATTCAAACCAGACCTGCATCAGGGACCACTGGAGTCTGGAACTGAAGAGAGATGTTAGCACAGCTTTGGCTAGAAGATTCTTAGCTCCAGCACCTGTGATCTGGGATGCTGACAGCCACCTTAGAGGTGATGGTCATCATGTTTCAAACTTGAAGGAGGCATTGGAGACGCCATTCCCAGAGACAGCATCTCCTTAAAAAGGAAAGTGACTATTTGTGGATTTTCTTAGTGTGGTTGGAGGGATGCTGTGCTAGCCTAAAGCAAAGCCTTACAATTCTTAATGACTTGTTTCAGTCCTGCAGCAGGAGTTGCCCAAATCACGTAACTGCAACGTAAAATGATAAAAAACCAAACCAAAACAAAAACAAAAACCCACCCTGCGCAGACTGCAGTTGGGGTGGCTGGAAGGGCCAGACGTATCCGATTCGGAAATACCTTTATTTCCCCCAAACACACCCAAATCCCTCCAGCAGCAGGAGCGGGGCCGCAACAGCACCGCGTCGTGTGCGCTCCCTCTGCTGGCCCCGCCGCAGTAGCGCATCCTCCGCGCCCCTCCGCGGGGCTGGGGTCAGCATGAATTACCCTTCCCAAGGGACCCTCAGCCGGCGGAGCGATTGAAGGCAAACTCCGCGATAAAATCAAAAAAAAAAAATAAATCTTGACAGCAAATTTCCTCTGGCGAAGGATAAAAAGCCCCAGCGCAGACCCCACCGCCAGCCCCCAGTGTGGTACCCAAAGATGAGAGGACGGGTTGCTTCATGTGCAGCCCTCCTGCATCTAGGCACTTTTATCCAAAAGTTAAAGCCATTTTCCAAAACCTACCTAGTGTTCAATTCACATTTGCTGGCGGGTCTGCTGAGCATACGCCTGGAAAAGGAGAGCAGAGTAAAAGCCATGTTAAGCTCACACCTTGTTTGGCTGCAACCTCACCTCCCACCTTGGGTGGATAACAGAGTGAGGGGGAAGACATTCAGAGGCACCACTGTACACACTCCCTCGGGCTGCTGTGTTTCTGCTAAGGTGGTGTTCAAGAAACTCTGTTTCTGCTGTGGTGGCCTTAAAACACAGCAGGAAATGCTACTCCGCACCAGCTGAACTGGGTTGCAGACAAAACCCAAGCTGCCTCTGGTTACAAGGATGCAAAAGAGTAACAGGTGGAAAAGGGCAAAAAATAAGCATGTCTGTGGTGGGGTAGAGACACCTGTCCAAAGCCACCCACCAGGAGCTCAAACCCAGTGAGATACAACTCCAGTGTCAGTGCTAAACTTAACACAGCTAATTTTAGTAACAGCTACAAGAAGCTAAGAGAGAGATAATTATACTAGCATGGAAAAATGTGTTTGTATTACTCCTCACAACAGCTGGACTTTTCAACCAAGATATTTGGCACTAGAACAGTTCATATCCAATGCTACCTTTTCGAGGAGCACTTCAGAATTACCCTGTCTTTGATATAAAGGAGGTGAATTGCATTGACTTTAAAATTAACTATTGAGATCATCAGATGCACTTTCAAATCCTTTACACAGTTTTTTGTCCATCGTCTCACATCAAAGAAGGCAATAAAAAAACCCCTTCTCAGTTGATACTTAAGATGTTAATCCATGCAGTAGGGCTAGAAGTTTGAGTTTCTTAAAATTCTGTGTTTCACTGAGTGTACTTCTGTATTTCATGGAGGAATAAAGAGAATTTTTTGCCCTTGCTGCCATTCTCACTTCCCACATGCTCCATCCATCCCAAACCACTCCAAACCTAGACTCCATTCTGACTGCTGCAATTAGAACAGGAATCTGAGAGAAGCAAGTGTTTTAATTGGCCACAGAGTATGTGGCATGTTTCAACCCCTAGTGATAACAGAGAACATAATGAATAACCTTGATGATTTTTTTTTTTCAGATGACTATGCACAGCTTTAATTTTATTGCACAAAGAAAACACCTGAAATGATTTTAAAATTAGGATAATGCTTTTTTTCACAATAGCCAGGTGAGTGATGGTAAAATTAAAGCATTTAAATGTTGATTTTTTGATAAGTTTTAAATACAATGGGCATAACGTTGGATAATCTTCCATTAATAACACCAGTACACGTGTAATTTGGCCAAAGAGAAGTGGCAGAGTTGTTTCAAGAGGAAAAACGACTATTCTACAAAACCAAATGTGGCATTTTAAATAGGACTATTTAATTAAAAGAAGAGGTAACAAAATGTGCAGAATCCCAGATAGGCAAATAGAGGGAAGGGAGGAGTATTTGAAAAGACAAGATAAAGTTCAAATAAAAGCTACTAGAATAAATACATTAGAGATCTCAAAAAAAATTCAACAACTATTGAGGCCAGTAGTAGGAGTGTAGGTTACGAGAAAAGAACTGGGAGATCTTTTGTATGCTCTATATAGGTAAGTACAGAAAGAATAAAACAATAACATTCCCCTGACCCAATCCCACTTGGGAACAGCTTAGCAGTGCTTCTGCTCACCTAGGAAGGCTCCCTACAGATGAAATTAGGTAAGCTACCAGAGGACACAGCAGTGTTCAGAGGCTGCAAGCTGAAGTCAATTAAATGCCAGGTGCTTTCAATTCTGTTCTCACTGGCTTTCAGGACACTCTGCAATCTGATCAAAGCTACATTTTGTAATAAAAGACCTAAGACTTGCAGGTACCCCTATGGCTTCAGAAGCTGCAGCTCTCGGAAAATAAGTCACCAGATGATCACTGGTCACAAATAATGGCAACATTACCATTCTGAGCAGTTGTGTCTTCCCTGGTCATAGCTGAGATATCATTCATTTCAAGCTGCAGCATGGCATCTAGTAGTGAACTGGTGTGGCAGGCTGGTTTCCTGGGAGACACCGACCTTCATCCTACAATCTGTGTAACCAGAAGAACACTAAGCCTGGCCCAGCTCCCACTGCATCCCCTCACAGTATTTTCACTGACCTCAGCATCAGGTCTCTTAAGCCTGAAGAAACAGTGCATTTGTGCAATCTCAATGAATCCTCATATCAGAAAGAGTAGAAAACCCCCTTTTATTTTACCTGAAAGCAGAAAAAAGTCAGAGAGGAGAAACAGTCCTTCTTGTTTTACAGACAGCAAGCCATCTAACAGGAGATACCAACACATTCAGTAGTTTTCTATCCTAAACTTCAAGGCAGGGTAAAGCTGGAAGTGCCAGATACACTCTCAAAAGAAGTTCAGAGGAAACTACCATCGGGATAGTCCTTGTCTCTGTCAATTTCTCCATACTCTTATTAAAAGACAAGACATTTTGCCAGTGTTTGACATAAATGAGTTCCAGAAAGTCTTACATTGTAAGTTTCTTACATTTAGATTTATAAAACATGTTAATCAAAGACTTTTCAAGGAAAAAAATACATGTGCTGCTGAAAGAAGCCATTGGTTCCACTCTCACCCTTTGCAGAGGACAGGAGTGATGCACTCACTACCCCCCTGGAAAATGTTTGGAAGAAATACAAATTGTTCTCTTTATAAACCTGCATTTTCCCATGCACAATTGGCTTTGAAAGAATCCTGCCTCTATCAGTTGGTTACTCAGCAGCTTCTCAAGAACCCACAACAGTATTAGGTATTAGTCCACAAAACAAAGGAGGGACTGGGCACTTCCATTTTAAGTTACAGTTCAGTAGGCAGATAATGCTTCTCAAGATGCTAAAAGACATTAACCAACACAGAAATGGGAAATTCTTATGGGAACCTTATTCTCCAGTCAGAAACTTTAGGGGTTTATATTATATTCTTTCCTAAATAGAACAGAATCACAGAATGTCAGGGATTGGAAGGGATCTCACGAGGTCATCTAGTCCAACCCCCCATGCCAGACCAGGGATACCTAAATCAGGTCACATATAACCTACTGCAGAGATGATGGACAACAGTTTGACCCTCTTGGCCATTACAGATTTTCTAAAGAGAGGTTTTCAGAGGTTGGAGCCTGATCCACTCACCATCAGCAGCTGGATTTTACACTGCATTAAAGGTTCTCTTTTGCAGAGCTTGCTCTTGCACAAACTTCATTGGCACAGTGAAACTGCTACCCTAAAATTCAGACTAAAACCAGTTTCCAAGAATCATCTTTTCAAGTAATTTTACAGCCAGTACGATCTTGTATAGCTCTCCCCTACAAAACACAGAGCCAAACTCCTGTTGATGTAAGCCATCCAAATCCATGCTGCATTTCAGATTCAGCTGGTTTATCTCCCAGTGCATGTGATGGGTGTCTGCCCACTTCATGAAACTCCTTTTCATTCCTGGAATTGTGAAACAAACCCCATCCTTTCCTGGAATACCTGTATTGGCAGGCTTACTCAACAGCTTTAAATAAATAGCTTAATTTTGGTTACTAGGCAACCCACTCCTCAACAACGGAGCAAATCCTATCCCTTTTTCAGTTGTTTTTCTTCTTTAGGTCTCTGGTTTACCTTGTCATAACTTGTTGGTTATGACAGCTAGCCACAGACCTGTGATTCTCATTTTTTGAGTATATTAATTAAAGCCAGGCTTTTGATCAGTAATTTAGCTAGAATGAGGACTGAACAGCCTGCACAGCTGAGGGTGGCAGGATGCAGGGAGTGGGCAGTGGCAGGAGGGCTGCTCCTGCTGCTTTTGCTGCTGCAGTGGGGACTTCAACACCTGCAGGTAAAATCTCTCCTGTCTGAAAGGTAAGCATAGCTACATTAAATACAAAAAACTTAACTAGAACATGACAAAGGCTTCTACAGAACTGATTTTATTCTTGCTGTATAATTTTCAGGTTTGGCTGCATTCTTTCTAGAGCAATTGAAGACACTTGTTCTGTACATCTCATGTTCTGCTTATTTGTCTCTCTGCCTGGCCCAGGGATGCTACAATCCATATTTCAACTTTGACCCTGAAAGAGTTATTTTTAAGTGAATGGGCTGCCTTGGCCCTATTCCCACACCAGCCAGTGGCTGTTTCTGGATGTGTCACAACTGAGGCCCCACTTACACTTGACATGTTGGTCCCAGACTTTGCATCAGGCTTCCTGGATTTTTTTTTTGTCTGGCAGAAACAACTTTCTGCAAGAGGATTTCTGTGAGCTCAGGATGAAAGATTAAAATAGTTTATACCCTCCACCACTCTGTGACTTTCTCTACCTCCTGTCCTCCAGTTTCCTGGAGTGCTGCTTGACTTTGCAGCAGCCGCCCCTGGGTGTGCAGCAGGAGGAGGTCCATGCAGTTGAGCTCTTGGGTCATGGATGACTCTTGGGTCATGAAGCACATGGTGAAGCCCAGAGCTCATATCATGAACACATTAGTTGGGTAATCCTGGTATTTTGATTGGCCTCAGAACTGTTAATGTTGGTATTATTGTGGGCTCACAGGAGCCATGTATAAAGGCTCAGAGTAGTATAATGTCAAGACCACTCAACACTAAATGAGGAAAAAATCCCAAAGCATGCACCTGACTGTTTACAGATGACATATTTTAGATTCTGTGCTTTCCCTTGAGTTTATAAGGCTGTGTTAAGAAGTGTCAACACCAACAATACCATAGTATGAGAGGAGAAGTGCACATAACCAGAAGCAGTTATTCACTAGCTATCAAACATTTCCTCCCTGCCTTCCTCTTACCCCCATTTGCTGCTCATGTTCTTACCCTGCAAAAGGCATCTCATTTGGTGGGACATGCTCGCCCAGTCACACAGATGCCAGATTTCACAAGAACATCCATAGTGATGCTATAATATAATGACTAAATGTAATAACAACTACAAGCCTAATCCAAACCTCCCTGGAGGTGAGGGGAGCTGTATCAAGTCCAACAGCATTTACCAGTGCCTGCCAATAGTCTGCATCAGATGATCTGTAATTAGAGAGTAAGTGGATGCTGGTGGCAGCTGTGGAGGTGACAATGCTGATGTAGTTCAGGCTGTTGGAGTTTTCTTTCTGCAAACCTAGAAACAGGAATTTGGAGAAACTATAAAGTCTTGGAGAGTTCTGTAATGGCTTGCAGTAACATTCACCTTTGACTGCCAGAAAAATGGAACTCATGGCTCTCCTCTTACAGATCAGTGTGGCACAGAGGTTATTACAGCATCTGTGTGGCTTTGGAGGACCTAAGTGAGTCATATGGCACACTGCTAGCACTGGCTAGAGAGTGGTGAAAGATGGTGGGCACTGGAGACCCCAGCATAGAGTGCAACTGGACATAGTGCTGTAAGAGGCTATAGGTGCTGTTTTGCTGAAGATACTGACTGCAGTAAAACACACTCAAATTGCACATGACAAATGCTGCTGGATTTAGAAGTTTCCTGGAGAAGCATTCCAAATTTGCAGATCCACCAAGAATATTGCTGGGGCTTGCTGAAGTGCTCAACATAAACTATAACATGCAAGCCATTAAAATGAAGACACTTGGCATTCCCAGTCACACATATGGGCCTTTCAAAACCAGTCTTCTGCTTTGGCAGCTTCTGTGCTTCTTGAATGATGCAGAGCCTACTTTTATATGTTCCTGTAAGATGCTTTGGCAAAGTTGGCATTTAAAAAAAAAATTTGCAGAGAAGAATAAATCTGATGAAGAGAGACAGATCTCATCTGAGAGGAACTTTGGAAACCTACTTCATTTGCATGATTCCTTTTGCAAATCCCAGCCAATATCTGTGCTTTTGTGTTTGGTTTTTCGTTTGGCTGCTGCTAGATGAGCAAATCTGGAAGCAGACTTTTCAAAGCAGCCCTAAGCCAGGCTTTGCAAACGAAATGTCAGCGCTGTCCAAGGCTGGGGACACTTTCTGTGCTGATAAGCAACTCCTGTGAGTGGCCAAACTGATCCATCTCTTGCTCTGACAGTGCCATTGTCTAACCTGACTGCTGAGCGAGGCTTTAAGGCTAAGCAGAGGATAAAACCCTACAATTGACCATGTCCAATGACTGCCTCCATCATGTGACATTTCCTCCACGTACATAAAGGCATAATTGACACTTTGGACCTTGCAGATGTTTTGCAATTCATTTGGTTCCCACAAGGATACCAGAAAGTAAGTCTCGTGAACTGGCAATATTGTGTTTGCCTCTGAACACGTTCTTATCTCTAAAACACATTCAGATGCAAATTGCATCATGTCTCATGGCCCCATTTGTTTTGTTTTTCTTTTTCCTCTAAACAGAGTGTGCCATTATTTTTTTTAAAGTCTAGAAATATTCAGAGGTTCCTGAAAAAAACAAATTTGACTTCTTAGCTTCACGCATGGACGGCAGCGTAACCTGCCCTCTGCTCATGGCACTCTGCTTTATGCTTCCTAATTTAATTTGCCATTCTGACTCTTCAGTGATCCTTTCCAAAGAGAAGCTCCTTTACTGGGAAGCCATTTGCTGTGCTCTCAACAGAAGCAGATGCTACGAACAACTGGTTGGCTTCATCTGGATCTCAGAGGCCTGGACAAGGGCACAGCAGTGTGGTCAAGTGTGAGCTTCATTCAGTATGGAGATATCTTAGCACAAACCTAGCAAAATATTCACCTACTGAGAAAAGCTTTTTCCTCTGTGGCTTGTGCTTCCTCTCTTTGTAAAACAAGAAAGACATTAATTCTCTCCTGATTCCTTTAAGGTTTTTCATATAAGCAGCCTTCGCTTTCCTACATGGAGACCCCTTGTGCTTAGCCTTATAATCGCAGTTCTTTTTGCCCCTGTTGGCTCCTAGTTGTCTGCTCTGAAGTGACAGGGCAGTAAAAGGATGGATATTGCTAGATTCAAGGTCTGCCTACTTTACCTTTCTCATTCCAGTTTTATCAGAGGCAAGAAATTATGCCTGTTATCTCTTTCACAAATTAATCAAGTTTTGGCCTGCCCCACTTACACTGGGGTGCTGGTGCCCCCTCTCTAATGTTTAGAAATCTTCAGGAATGTATCAACGAACAACTTAGATACCCGTTCTTGAAGTAACATTGCTCTTTGGGTAAAGCAGCACTTCTCCCTCCTGCTTACATTTATGAAGAGTAACCTCAGCCTTTTGCTTCACTAGGGTGGACAGGGTTCCTGAGGCTAATACAGGCTAATACAGGCTCTCATTTCCTCTGATCTTCCTTGTCACCTTTCTTCTGTTCCATGGCCCTTTTGGGAAAGGCACATCCAGTCATCAGACTACTCCACAGTGCTCCAGCTGTAGGTGTGCAGCTGCCAGAGCTTCCAAAGAAATGCCTCACATGATACTATTCTCAGACAGAGAGAACCTTTTGAAGGAGGGGACTGGCCCACTATGGTTCAATTTCAGTTGTTCTCATGCTCTGAAGCTGGAGAGAAGTTGAAGGACCTCAGGGCTGCAGCTCCTCATCTCTGAGGTTGGAAGAAGCTGCAAGAGAGGAAGAAGGGTTGCACGACTAAGACTCACTTTTCACACTGTGTGAAACCAGTGTGTGCACCTTTTCTTGTGCACCTAGAAACACCACAAGCCCAGGTGTTTTGCCTGCACTTTCCCAGCTAGCCTTGCTCTGCTGGCCAGGATGGAGAGCTTCGCACCTACAAAGATAATGCAAAGACTCTGGTGGAGCAAATTACTGATAACTTTCAATAGTTAGATGGAAAAATAGGAACTCTGTCCAACTCTGTAACAAAACAAGGATATTTCCAGTCACCCTCTCCTCCCCCTCCCCCCCATTGAAAGTTGCCAAGGAAAACACAGCTAAGCAAGCCTTGCCCACAATCAGCTCTGTCTGTCTCCTCCTCACTATAAACTCTAGCTTGGGCTCTGCTTTTATGATCATGGGCCATCTCAAGCATGTTATAAAGTAAGCACACTTGCCATCATGGTGGACCTAAACATGCTGCAAATCAAACCTGAACTTAATAGGAATATTTAAAACTAGTCCTCTGGCTCAGGTTTACAACTCGTTGTTTTCTGCCACTTAGCCAGCTCTGAGATCTACAAAACAAAGGTTGTTTCATGCTGGGAAAACTCTCTAATTGTTCTTTCTTTTTTTCTCATATTAGACCTGAAACATTTTTGGCAAATATTTTCTAAAATTGCCTTTAGTTTGTAAAAATATATTTTACAAATGTTACATTGAAAGCAAATTCTCCAGAAAGTTACAGATGAGTGAAAACAATGAACCAGACTTAACATTATAACAAACTTACCACAATATTAACATACTATTATTTTTTTTACATAGATATAGAACTTCTCTTAACTGTCATTGCTGTTTTTCTAATACTTGACCTTAACCTGAGATACAATGCAATATTTTAAAGTTACTGATACCTTGAATGAGGAAAGCACTTAGACCTGTATTTCAGCATGATTATGCTTAGATATCACTGGTATTTCCTTAACTGTATGTTTTTAATACCTATTTTAACCTCATGCTTGATGTTTACATTTTTTCAACATATATTTTCAGCTCCACTGAGTGAACAGCCTACTCCATGCAGATATGAGATGGATCTGGGCGGATTTTGGCTTACTGTGACAATTACTGGGGATGATATCTGAGGATGGTGACACTGCTAATTGTTCTGCATCAGAGCAAAGGATTTGGAGGGCCGTGTGTCTTCTATTGGTGGAGAAAACATCTGACTACTACTTCTGTTTGCTGATTAAACTATCTGATTTTCTTTACTAAAACTGAACTTCAGAGTAATACATATAGTTTCTGGGCTTGATCGTGATTATATTCCAGATTCTGGCTCTTTAAATAAGAGGAGAATATCAGCACTCAAAAAACAAAGTCATTTGAGAAGAAACCCCTTAGAAATTTAAAATGAAAGTGAAATTCTCCCCTTCTTTTTTTTTTTTTCCAAATAGTTCACAGTGAGGAAAAATCTAGAGACCTCCACTCAATGAGCAGACCTACTTCTTTGAGAGCTTGCTTATCTGTGGAGGCTTTGAGCTTCTCTTAGTCCTGGATTAAAAGATGCGAACACCTAAAAAAACTAAAGCAGACAAATAAATAAAGTCACCTCAGTGCTTCACAGATACCCTGGCTTTTGCAAAGGCTTGTCCAACCACTGCTTAAATAATTCAAACCATCGTTGTCAGGCAGCAGCACAGTCCTCCTCAATAGGCACTTGCCTTATCACTCTACAGCAGATGCTTCAGCCAACCATTGGATATTGAAAACATAAATAATGAAACAAAATTTGGAGACAATGGTTTCT
>VZTY01016797.1:973927-990550 GCA_013400935.1 Turnix velox | reverse complement strand
TTGGAGACAATGGTTTCTGGGCCGGGGACAAAATACTGATGGATATTGTCAGTCTCGGAGTAACCAAGCAGCAAAAGCTCAAGTGACAACAATAAGGAGGAGAAGAATAGGGACAAGTGAGGAGCCCTGAATCTCAATAAGGCCTGGAGCTGCACATGCTGCTGTTACCCTAGAAACTAACCTCTCCCCTGAAGAGGTTTGCCGGGGCATTGTCCGGGGGACACAAGATGTGTCATACACCAGATGGTCGTGTGCTGTATAACTCAGTTATCTGAGCGGCGGAGTGGAGGAATGCACGCCGCCGAGCGCTCCGGAGGGCCGCCCAGGGCACCATCTGTTCTTTCAGACTCAAGGCACTGCTTTGGCTTTTTTTTTTTGCCTTTTTTTTTTTTTCCCCTTCCAAGAAAGGAGGAGGAAACAAAAATAAAATGATTCACCATTCATCAGGGGAAAGAAAAAAAAAAAAGCTTAATACAGTTGCCATATCTAGCTTTCATTTGGCTAATTTTATCCCTGGGTTTTATGTCAGGTGAATTGCTTTTTTACGCCTGGGAGAGCAGCAATTATTTCTCTCTCAGGAGTCTATCATTTATAAATAAAACCCCTTTGAGACCTCATCGGTCATTTACCATCTGAAAACCCCCAAACGCTTTTAGCCATATGTTCTCCAAAGTCTCCTCTCTCTTCCCCAGAGCTCCTTGCGAAGGTTTTAGGCAACGTGGGGGAAAGAGCGTTTTTCTTTTCCAGGAATTGTTCTTCCCCTTCGGCCAGGAAGGCGGGAAGGAGGAACACAAAAAGAGTTGAAGTAGCAGTCTGAAGGACTGGGGTAGGAAGGAAACGTTAATCACAGGCTGTGCAGTGCCAAGGAGCAGTGACTCACGCGCCTGCGAGGTGCAGGCACCAGGAAACATCCCGGGGGCCCATCTCAAGTGCCATGAAACTAGTCAAAAACTTTGCTGCCTTGATCCCCAAAACAACTCATGGATGGAAATGAAGGTTTGGGGTACTTCTGAGGTGAATTAAGGCTTAGCACTTGGGTGTAAGAAGATCAAGGCAGAGCAGTAAAAGTGACGCTTGGGTTGCAAGAAATGGACCCGAATGTGTGTGTCTGGGACAGGGCTTTTTGCTTGATAACAGGACCTGTCTTCTGTCCTGTTCTGCTTCTGTTCTGTGTCTGTTGGGGATTCCCCCCTCCTCGCAGCAGAGGAGAGAAAATAAATAGAAAACAAGAGAGAAACATTTGCAACCATTTAAGTAAACACATTATTTGCAATCTGCTCTGTAACAGCTGCAAGTGAGCACACATTGCACTGGCTGTGAGTTCACTGCTCCTGCTGCCCCAGCAAGAGGAAGGTTTCTTCTGACATCCAGACTATAATTAAAAAAATGTTGCTGCTTCAAAAAAAAAAAAAAAAATCTCTCATTCAATTGCAGTCAGTCCTCAGGTGGGTAACTCTTACTGGTGGATCCCAAAATTGACCTGAAGGCTACATATTGCGTCAAACCCCATCTAGGGTTCTAACATTTAGAGGGAAATTCAGGAAAAAAAAGACAGAATCAAAGCAGAAGACTTGCATGAAGGATGAAAATGGAGTAGAATTTGAACCACATTTACATTTAGGATCTGTTTATAGACAATTCAGTTAATAGTCCTGTCAGGCAATCATTAGGATTAACAAATTATGAGGCGATGCTTAAACAACAGTTGCAGATGATAGCATCTAACAATCTGCTTGTAATACTGATACCTCATGTGTGCTTCTTGTTCTTACAGCAACAACATTATCTTGTATAATGCATTAATCTTTACAAATTAATGATCAATATTCACCTGAGGATGTGACATGCAGCAGGACAGAAAATTAAATTTCTTTTCCTCCTTGGCTTCTTATTTTTATTTCCTTACAAGACTGCCAGCACAAAAAGCACAGCTGGCTTTAGAGATTGTGTGAAACACAAGCACCGGGGGCTCAGAGCATGACTCTCTCAAACCTGGGAAATTATGGCAAGAAAACTTCTAAAGATTCATCTGCTCACGCCCGCTGGGGATTTGCTTCTCTCTGATTCCAGAGAGCTCTCTGAAGGCTGCCCAGTCCACTTTCTGCACCTGGCTGAGGGATTGACCAAGCAACTCGATGGGGTCGTGGAAGCTTTATTTCCTTTGTTCCACGGGTGTCTGCCATGGAGAGCCAAGACTGGATTAACCAACCCTAAATCCCTGGGCAGCTCGCCAGAGCAAGGCTAGCTCTGAGGCAAACACAGCTCCAAGATGGTCTCAAGACCAGCTTTGTAGTTCAGTTCTTCTTAGATACAAATCCACGGGCAGAGAGAAAGCATAATGCCTCACGTCAGGCCTCACAAGCCTCTCCCACAGGCAGCAGTTGCCAGCCCATGTGAAGCTAAACAAAGCCATTTCTTTTAGGCTCTCCCTCCCCTGGCAGGGCTCCTTCACCAGTGATGTAGACATCTTTTCACTGGACACCGCGCTGTGTTACAGCAAAGCCTCTTTCCGGCACCTGCCTTTCCTTTGTTGTAGTGTCAAGCATTTTGTCACATCAGCTTTTACGTTGCTGTCTTTGGAAAAAATAAAGAAAAGAAAACCACTATTTTCTAGCATCTTGCAATAGCAGATCCAGAGACAAGGTTCACCAAAGCCCAAGAACATGTCTTCTGCAAGGCTCCTCACCACAGGAGTTAGAGGTTGCCTTCTCCTACAAAGTGAGGGGTTGCATCTCTTCCAGACCTCTGAGTTTTGGGAAGGAAAGAGGACTTTTAGTCTAGTTCCCGTGGAAACAAGGTTAGGATTAGGGTTAGCACTCATGCTGTTTTTTTGGCCTCCTCCTAATAACTTTTGAACCCATCGGCCTTGTTCAACTCAACATGACAGAAGGGTAGAGGTCTACCAAATAATTAAGTTCTTATAAGTTTTGTGAAAATAGGCACTGAGGTGGAACAAGGAGGAGCCTGGTACCAATCTCCTTGCTGGGGAAAGGCCAAGCATGAAAGTGCGGCTTGTTGGACACAAAGGGAATGGCACAGAAAACAAAACTACTCTACATCATACATCACAAAAGCAAAAAAACCCCTTCAGCTGAAATTTGTACCACTTGTCTGTGGAAAAGACAGGAAAAAACCAGTATCCATAGAATTACTTGCTAGTTTAGATTTGAACTCCGACATGTTTTGGTTGTTGCATGGCAATGAATCCTTCTTGGGACATAGCAAAGTGTTGCATCCACACCTCACTGGTGTAACAACTGATTGCCTTCCATGCACCTTCCTCGCAGCTGCTGCTGCTCAGTGAGCTCAGGATGCAAACTGTTACACAGGCTGCATTAAATGGTATAGGAGGGCAGTTTAAAAGCCTCTTCCCTGTGTACAGGAACACTGCATTGCACGGGTTCCAGGGTGGTATGTAAGGAAATCCATATTGAAGTGGAGAGATGTAACTCTGATTGCTGTGGCTGGAAAATAGGGTAGCATTTAAGAATATTATTATAATGCAGTGATTTGAAAACAGAAATAGGAAACAGAAACCTGTGAATTCACCAGAAAATGACTCACCAAAGCAATACTGCATACACAATTCAGATCTTGATAAAAGATCATGGAAAGGCATCTTTAGTACACAATTTTAACTTGCAAAGGCTTACATTGACCCACATGGACTGAGTAGGCAATAGCCCAGCATAGAAAGGAGCATGCAAGTACATTTTCACACTAGTAGAACATAAATGGGAGCTTCACTAGACTTTCAGTCCTTCTCAATTCCCCTCCTCTTCCTAGACCACTACCCCATCAGTAAAATGAGAACAGTAACACATATCTCAGCAGGGCAATTGAGGACTGGCTTAGAACTGTTTTTTACCTTTCCTCTTTTAAACTCCCTGAAAGAAAACTATTCCTGTATTTTACTTCTTTTATATCTCAAAAAGCAATTTGTTTCTTGCCCAGACCTTTCCAGCTCAGTGCCCTGGAATATTTCCACCTTTCTTCAGACCTGATGGGTGATAAATCAGCCCAGAGACATCTGCTAGCAACAACAGCCCTTAACTTGCTGCAGTAAAATCACTATTTAATCCGCTGACATCCAAGGATTTCTGCCTCAACTAGTATTTGAGCATAGTGCTGTCCCATTGTATTATTTAAAACTAACCTCCTTTAAAATACAAGAGTGAAAATGAGTGATGGCTGGACTTCTGGTCTTCTTTTGTAAGATACTATGTCAAAAGGGATCTAAACCCCAACATCCTCTAATTGTCATTTTGGCAGCAGGCGTTTCCAACTCCTTTGGCTTGAAATAATAAAGGCTTTGCATAGAGCAGGGCTCCAGGGGAGGTTTTACCTCCTGAGTAATTCTTTATATGAGTGGTACCTCAAGTGCTAGGCATTGAGCAAACAGGGGCCATCCCTGTCCTGAGGAATTTGTGGTCTAAATACACAAGTGGGCTGAGTGTTGTGGCCAAACACGTGAAACGACTTGCCCTGAGATCACACTTTAGACCAATGCATGATGCCAAGCTCTGTGCTTCTGATTGCTGAATGCCAACACAGGCCTCTAACAGGAGCCTATGCTTTTGCTCACCTCCCTGTGAACTTCCTCCCTTGCACACATGCACCCTTTTCTCCCATTAATATTTCTTCCTGCAAACTTGCATGGTTGTCTGCCTCTGCTGTGGAAAGAGACAGGCTGAGCTTTCATCACCAACTTCAGCTGGGCAGCCTCAGGTTTCTCCTCCTCTCCTATTCTCTGACTTCCTGTGTCCTGCATGTGGCACCGCACCCAGACCCTGGCAGGATGGGAAAGCTGAGCCAGCTCACGTTTTTTTTACATGACTTTTTTTAGTTGACCTAGGCCTACTTTACTCAGGTCTTGAAATTCAAACTGCTATTGAGCTGCTCTGAGACTCCTTTCTGTACCCTCAGATGCCTTGATTTGAACACATTTTACAAAAGCATGGTAACTAATTGTCAAGTCAAGGTTTTACTCCACCACAAGCTATTTACAAATACTCCCACTCACGTAAAAAAGCCCCACTCTAGACAGTTTGTGTAAATAGAAAAAACCCCACATACTCACTGCATGCTGGTTACTTCAAACTAGTCCAGCACCAAACTGGTCAGCTCATCTTCCTGCTGCTGCCATTCAACAATGCTATGTGAAAGAAAGATGCTGAGGCACTTATGTTCATAAGAAGTTGCTGAGGTCTGAAGCTCTAGCAGGCAGGTTAAGTCCAGCCAGGTCCTTCAAGTAGAGAGGTCCAACTTTTCTCCAGTGACCACTCAGGGATGGCTGGCTCCAGGCAAATGCACAGCAAATTTGGATGGCTCATTTTATGACATCCCTCTTCAGCCAGGAAAATGGATCAGCTTCCTTTTCTTATGGTGAGGTGAATTATCAGATTTGAAATAGCCTGAAAACCTGAAAAATCTGGTTATTCCCAGGATTTTGGTAATGGTGATTTTTGGATGAATATAGACCAACCAACACAATAACAAAGGGATCTTTTGCATAAAATGGTTGCTATGCCAGAGTGTTATTACTGAGATTAGCTGCCAAACAGCAAATGTAGGAACAAACAGGTAGAAATAATTTTTTGGTTAATATTACACACCTAGAAATGCACAGACCTTGCTGATTTCAGCAAGGGCTAAAAGATAAACCTTTCTCCATAAGGTCACCTCAGCTGATTAAGTCTCATTTTCCCTTTATTTCTCTACTAAAGAATCAGCAGGAGGCTTCCAGACCTGAACTGCAAAGAAGGAATCTTTATGTTGTACAGTGGGCTAAGATAAAAAAAGAAAAGCAAAGCAAAGTCAGCACCTTTCCTGTGTGTATCAAGTGTCTGGATTTTAGAATAATGAAGAGACATGGCACTCTTGTCCTGTATTTTATTAGGAAATTAACAGGCTGAAATTACAGAGTGAATCTCATCTAAAAAATATGTTCAAAATCATTACAATAATTTTGATTTCTATAAAACATAATGCCCAGATAGAATTCCTGTTTACGCCTGTAAATTTCTACACCCTTAATATTTACCTACTGTTCAGCAGAAAAGGCAGGATAATTGTAACAAAGTGTGTAAAGTTAAACACAGTCTATGCTTTCCTCTGCAGTCTAAGTGAAAGAGATGAAATGTTGACAAGAAAGCTGGGAATACGAGCAGCACTATGAGAAGGTTCCCTGCGATCTCAGTTCATTACACATCAGTATTCCAGCCTGCTCACAGAGATTAAAGACTGGTGACATCAACTGCTGTGCAAGGTTATAAGGCTTTGGGGCATCAGTTTTCTAGGAGGAGAGAGACAGCCATGGGGTATGGACTCTGCAGTGAGGAGAACAGAGTGAGTATGACTAAATCTGACTATATCTCTTCTTTTTTTGTGAGTGGTATGGGCTACCACCACCATCACACTGGACTAAATCACTTTTCCTGACACTCTTTCAGCTTTTAAGCACTGAGCAACCTGGTATAGTGGGAGATGTCCCTGCCATGGCAGCGGGGTTGGAACTCGATGATCTTTAAGGTCCCTTCCAACTCAAACTATTCTATGATTCTATGATTCTATGTTCCCCATTCAAGGCAGGACTATTACGGTACAGGTGCCGACTACCTGCAGAGGTTGAATTTCAGCCTTGATAATCAAAGCTCAAATTCTGCTCAGGCTGTGAGAAATCCCAGTGAAGCAAAGGCTGCTGCTGCTCATGTCTGGCAACATGGGTCAGCTCTGTGGGCTGTGGCTGAGGCCCTGGGAACACTTTTTCATTACAAAATGACTCCTGTAGAGAGTTGAATCTCTCAAGGTATTCATCAGGAAACTATTCAAATTGTCATATATGCTGTTTGGATGAGAGATGCTTTCCTGAACTGGGGCCTCAATTCCTGTGAGGATGCTCCGTAAGTGGCAAGCTCAAGCACTTGACCAGCAAGTCCAGTCACTTCAGCCTCTTACACTGTTCTTCATGACATACCATATATTTAAGAAGCAGTGGGTCTTCTTTTTAAAAAGACTTTCAGGACAAGTACACTCAGACCAGTGATTTCCATTAATATATAAATTCTTTGGCAACAGTTTTCTAGAAAGCAGAATAATTTTTTCTATGTAATACTTTATTGTCTCCCCGTGAAAAACTAGTATCTTAAAAAAATCTATAGCATTATCCATTATAAATAATATTACTCCAGATTAAGGATTAGTTCCTCCCTGAAGCAAAACAGATTTAAAAAACCTGGTCATTATCTGATAACTGTTTATGTAGCAAAGTTAAAATAAAACAGAAAGAGAAAATAATTCAGGATGTGGGCTGTCATTTTCTAGGATGTTAGTATACATTTATACAATAAAAACAACATAAGTTATCCTAGCTTGTTTTAAAAACCTTACTAGTTTGATATATTTTGATCTGCAGATTCATAAACAGAATGCACTTTTTCCATTTAAGTTCAAGTATTACTAGAATATTATTATTACTATTATTATTATCAAAGGAGCTCTAAGTCCTTGCCATTTTGCCTGCCTTTGCATAGTTTCAGTCTTTCTGATAAATAATGAGTTTGTGATCATTTGTTCTTCAATGAAATCAATGCAGAGCTCAGCAAGTTTTGCCTGGTAGGAGACAGCCTGGCAATCCTTTGGCTATTAGGAGTGGCTTTAGAAAAGGATATTTGAGACGAGTGCTACAGATACAGAAGTCACGTGTTTTCTTGGGTGGCTGATGAAGTTAATTCCTTCCAGGTTCTCAACATTCAGTCCCATTTAAAGGAGAAAGGTGGGAAGAACCCAGCCCAAACTTAGACCACATCAGGATATATCATCTTCCTCTCTTGTTGGTACTGTCAGTTGCTCATAGGTCGGCAGGGTGTTATTAGGGAGGAAAAGATCCGAATTGATGTTGTTGGCTTTCTGAGATGATCTGTTGTTCCCTTGATCCCCCTGCTGACGGGAAACCAGACGATGCAGCATATCTGTAATGAGGTTCAGCTTCTGGTCCATTTGCGTAACCTGCAAAGGCAAAGAGAAGGTTTGTTTGCAACAAACTACATGAGAGAAATGCAATATTAAAATGACAGCTTCCTGAATTAGGATCACAATCACCTCTATAGGGACAATATAGGTTCACAGTCCACTAAACAGAGCAGAAAAAAATTAATTGAATAGGTCACAGTTGGATGAGGACAGGCCTGTTAATACTTACCTCTGGTGCGGGCTTTGACACTCATTTTACACCTGGATCAATGTATGACAAATGGTTTTTTTAATGAGATGTATTGGTACAGAGAACTGAGTCTCTGAATTGAGTTTCTGTGGTTTTCTTGTCATTATTATAATAGGGTTTTTTTTGGTGAGCATGATAGATTTCTGACATGTTTGTATGCCTTAATAATATCAATACACTGTAGTAAATATCTGTTCTACTTGCAGTGATCTGCTCAGCATTGATGCTCCTTGTTACATTTGGGCTTGCTCCACAGATACTTGTGCTGATGCAAGTGCAGAGCAGCTGGGGTCTGTGGCAAGGGCTGGGAGAGGGATATGACTCAGTTTTACACTCTCACTCCCCCAGTGACCACATTCACTGGAACTGGCTTTTGAATTTATATGATTCACAGCGAGTCAGAAACTCTTCTGTAACAGATGAACGCTAATTTTTCAACTGGGGGGGCTACAGGGGAAGGTTCAACCTGAATCCATACTGCTAATTTTCTTTGGCTTTTAGACAGAAACCCATGAAATTATTTAATTCCACATTTTTTACTTTTTTATGGTCTTCTTCTAATCCTTGGAAGAAATATTAAAAAAATAGGGATACTTAGTGTGACTAGGCTATTGATTTGTTCAAAATATAGATTCTCTGATGTACACTTGTGGTACCTCAAGGAAAATCAAGAGCAAAACATGTATAGTTTTTAGAATCCCCTCTGTGCTGCCTCCAGTGCACTGAGCCAGACATCCTGAGAGGAAGATGGGCAATGCCAGTCAAAGTCATTCCCACTTTCTGCCCCCTGGCATGTCAAGAAGTAAAACTGGGCAGTAAGAGTCTTTCTTTTGGTCTCCTACTCCCTCTGCAAGCTTGAAGAGAAAGCCACTATTTTGCCACTGCAGTCTCTGACCCTAAAACACTATGTAAATTCTAGGAAAAAAGAGGCAATAGATTTTTAGAAAAGAAAGTAAGCAGAAAAACCCAACATGGTAAGAATAAATTGCTGCCTGAAGTATCTGCTAGAAAGTAATGAAAGGCACATAAAACTGCCAGAGAGAGCATGAGTGTGAGCAATTTATATGTGCCTGGCTATCATCCAAGTATCACACAGGATAGTAGAAGACAGTAAGGCTGAGCAGAACATCAACAAACCTGGAGGATTTCAGCAGAGACTAAAATGTTTTTCCACCATGGAGAAAATGCTGGTTTTTTTCAAACACTTTGTCCAACTGGTAGGGAAGCAGATACAGTGATCTGAAAATATGAGGTGCCAGAGATTTATACTTTGCAGCTGGTTTTGAAAACACTAGGCAAAGCACCCTAGATGGTACATGAAACACTAGTAATTCTGGATGGAAATGGCTGTTGAAAGATGAGATTCTTCAAATAAGGAAGTTGAAGAAACATAAGTTCAAGATTTCTAGAAGAAAATACATATGGAAAATCAAGCAGATCATCCAGTCTTCATTTCATCACAATTTGTTCACTCCCTCAAAGAACAGATGTGCTTAGCACAAATTGTGCCCATCACAGATGACAAACCCATGATGCTCCAAGCATGACAGCACAAATAAGTGCAGGTGAAACCTGCAAAAATATCTCATTCCTCCACCCCTCACTGCCCAAGGATCACTCACTTTCTGAGACAGCTGCGCTGGAATGACTGTAGTGAGGGATTGCAGACAAACAGCTATCTTCAGAGTCCAAAGAACAACCTTGAGAAGACATGTCTCTTTGCTAATTGTTCTAAACTAACCAGGGAATTTTTATATATATATTTCTTAATTTGTGATTCCAGGCAGGGATTAGCAGAAGAAGCACAGACTGAAGATATATCTGGAAAATGTACATTTATGAAACTCATGCACTGATGAGCTATTGAACGTGACAGTGGATTGGCCTGAGATCTGGATAGTCCTTCAACAGCTGTGCATCTCGGTGATGAAGTACTGCAGAGAAGTGAGATGTGAATATTCTTGCTGGGAAATGAATTCCCAGAGATAATTGTCTAATTTTTCCTGGGGAACAAGGTTTGGCTGCTGCAGCTGTGGAGTGCAAGAGGCCCACAGAAGCAGAGGCTAATTACTATAGAGCTAAGCCATATGAGATAAAAAGTAAAGTCCTTCATCTTTCATGCTCCTGCTTATCAGAGTAGGGTTCTAAAGCCACAAAATTTTCATGGAAGGAGGACCAGATAACTAGTTGTGTTTAATTGTTTAATAGTTTTGCTTTCCAATAAAATGAAACATTTCCCAAGGGGTTCTGCACCCGTAAAGGACTAGTTCCAAGACAGGCTGAAGTCAGTGGTAGTTTTTGGCAATCAGTGATTTCAGCAGGCTCTGGATTAATCTTGGACTGGATCATTAATCCCAAATGGTAGCTTATTCTTTGGATAAAACAAGAGTAGGAGGAGTCTGGATTTCTGTATGTTGCTCTGCTCATGCTTCTTGGGGATGGATCAGAAAAGATGACAGTTGTGAATAAGATGGCAATGGGATGATGGACTCTCATCCTCAGTTCTGCCAGAGGAGTGTCTGCTTAAAGTATGAGACATTGTAAGGAGAGGATTAAAAGTCATCAGAAGACGACTTCTGCTGTCAGCACTGGCTTCTGATGTACAAGAGTAAGAGATCTGCTGGTGAACAGCCTGCCTATTTGCATGCCCATCATCATGCAAATACACAACCTGAAATGCATCAGTCCCTTGTTTGCTACAGAGATAATCCACTCACTAGAAAAACGTGTGCAATACCCCTTTTATTAAACTAGCTTTATGCACTTAGCATGGAGAATTGTATCATCTCCCCTGAATCCTACTTTCAAACACGTTTACTTGATTAGAAATTAGCTCTGATGCCAGAATGAACAAAAGTAAAGCAAATAGAAAAACTGCTGATGTTGCTATAATCTTAACTGCTTTGGACAACTCTGATCCCTCTACTTAAAACAGCAAACAGTGTTAATTACATAGAAAAATAACCCAGACTGATTTGTTTCTTTTAGGAAAAACTAAGTAAGCTCTTTCTAGTTGATTTATGTTTCATTAGAAGCACGATGTTTGGATGATCAAATTCTTTATATGCAAATAATTTCCTTTGTATTTTATATTTCTTGGGGAGAGGAACCAGTGTTTGAAACTCTTCAGAAATTACACACCACAGTTATTCCTAAATCTTACCAAAATATTGTATGAAAACAAGATTTTTCCATCCTTTGAGATAAATTATTCTTATAAAAACAGACCTGAGGATCACAGATTGAGCACAGATGGGGAGAAGATTTAAACAAGTTTTGAACCTAGCTCGTAGAAATGAATAAAGAAATCCCATGGTGCAGTGCATTGAGAAGAACAAACAAACAATAAACAGTTCTTCACAAAGCCTGAAAGATGACAGCACAAATCTTAAAGTCACAGAGGGACAGGACCCCTCTGACACCCCACAATATAGATGCATCACAATGACATAGTACCTGTCAACCACAAGGGCCTCTTAGGTTATGTTTTCAGTAGCAGCAGTCCCATATAATTGGATATAAAATGATGTGTGAAGTTTTATGAAGCTATCAAAGGCATCACAAGAGGTGTTAGTGAGGAAGACAGAGACTGTTCTTGTGATGAGAGAACAAAATAATGAGCAGATCCTCACATATATACGTATATACTTAAATGTCCTGTAGTGTTAAGCATTAATTAGAAATTAATGGTAAGAATCAGCACAAAAAATGTAGCAATGAATTTCTTTCCCTGGGTTTTATTTTGGGTTCAGGGACACCTGGAGGAGAGTATCCTTTATGCAGGCATGAACAGCAGAAGTCTGGAGACTTCTGGAGTTAGGAGTGGCTTTGCAAAGAAGCTCAGGATTAGACATGGGAATCTTTAAAGGGGATTTATTTTGAACATTTCTCTGTAACTATAATAGTGACAGGAGGGACTAATAATTTCAGTATCATTATTCTCTTGTCATATACACGACTCTTCAAAAATGATGGAAAGAGTCTTCTTCCTTTTTACAGCACTCAACATCCCAGATTCCTGTGAATCCCCTTATCAGAGCTTCTGGCTCTGATTTGTTTATTTTGTTGGCAGAGATTAGGCTGTAGTCCCATATACCCATATCTGAGGTGTTTATAGGAGAATGTAATCTACATGAAGGAAGATTTGCTCTCCAGACTGTACTTTCTCTTGAGAGTTGGCCAAAGAATTGAGTGTGTGTGAGGAAGCAAAGCCAGTGAGAAAACACTCTCCTCTAATAGATTACTCAGTGCTAGAAAAATAGAAGTGGTTGAGCTTCTGAGGAACAAAATTAAGGTTTTGGGGGTTGCATGTGACAAGTCACTTTCTAGTCAATGAAAATATTACATTAACACTGTAACTATGGTATTAAATGTCAAATGAAATGGATAATTTTGAACTAAAATGTGTCTTTGGAAAGAAAGGAACTTTCTACATACACACTGTGTCCTGCAATCACCACTCTTGCATAGAACTATCAGTGCCAATTTCTTCTCTGATTGAGACACTAAAAACTGTTCTGCTTTTTCAGTAAACTGAAATAGAACTTGTCTCATCTTACTCTGTATATTAGTGGTAGGGTACTTCTCCTACACATTTCAAAAATGAAACAAAATCCTTATTTTTTGTACTAGTAACGCTGAAATAGCTTCTCATAATTCTCCATTAATCAGTGTGTGTCCCTTGCACTTTCAATGAAGGGTGATGTCCTGGGACTGAAGAAACTTGAGTCACTAAATCAGTATCAGAGCTCAGAAACAATCAGGAGTTATAAACCAGTTGGTGGTTCTGATTCTGCAGAAGTTACCTTGATAACTGTGAATTGCTATTAAAAAGAGCTTCAGTTGGCAAAGCAAACTTCTAATGCACCAGTTTTGTCATACCATTTTTTTCACTAAGTTGGGAAGTAAAAAAACCTGGTAACACTAACATGTGGCCATTTCATTACTGACTGTAAAGCCTTTGGCATTTTAAAGTAATTTTTGTTTAAAGAATTTTGTTCTGATTATGCAGCACAAACTCTAGGGTACCAGATGCTCTAGTAACAGGAACTTGCAGAAACGACATTGATTTATGCTTCTTTCCTTCCATTAGAATTGAGAAAGCAATGTTGATAAGCAAGTAACTCTACTACAGAGAATTATTTTTCCTTTCCAAATGTCTAGCTCACCAAAGAAAAACAACTTTTTAACAAAATTTCCCCAAGACTTCTCGAAATATGGCATCTCTAGTAAATTATTTGCTCAGCATCACTTCTTTCATGTAGATTTTCATGACTCTCAGTAAACTGTAGATTAAAACAATAATGCTATTTTTCAGATTCAGTGTTTCCCTTAAATTCTATTTGAAACCAAGTATAGCAAGAGACATCATGCTCTGACAGGTGAAAACCTGAAAAACTTCTATGAAAAAGCCACTTCAGTAATGTCTGATTAAATAAACAATATAACATAAAATGCAGCATATGTTACCAAACACAAAATACCTGCAGCATGTTTTTATGATTTCCTCTTTTATGATAATGCCATTTTTCTCCAAGTGAAAATAAAGATGCAACCTTCAGGAACAGCAGCAGCTAAAGATGTTGTGCAATAAAACAGAAAACTCCACAGCTGCCTTTGACTATTTCCACACTTACACACAATTTATAGAATCACAGATTGGCTTGGTTTGGTAGGGACCTTAAAGATCATTTAGTTCCAACCCTCCTGCCATAGGCAGGGACACCTCCCACTACACCAGGTTGCTCAGTGCCTCATCCAGCCTGGCCTTAAACACTTCCAGGGATGGGGTTTCCACAACCTCTCTGGGCAACCTGTTCCAGTATATCACCACCCTCACAGTAAAGAACTGCTTTCTTTTATCCAGCCTAAAGCCCAGGAGCTTCAATTTGCATCCATTACTCCTGCCATCCTGTACCCTATTAAAATACAATTCATGTACACAATCCCTCTGTGAAGAATTGCTGCAGATCACTGTCAGGCAAAACATCACACACAAGAGGAACTGTCAAGTAAGACCTACAGAGAAACAAGTGACAAAAACAAGTGCTGCACTTATATAAAACTCCTTTAAGATCTGGAAAATAATGAAGAATAAATAGAAATCAAAAGTTACAAGCATACAGTTCGATCTGGTTTTCACACATCACCTTCCTAAAGTTATCTGGCTATTACCTGCTGCTGGACTTAGGAAGAAAAGTAAGATGAATGGACACCTCTTCTTCAAACATGGAGGTTGGTAGGACACTGGTAAATGGAAGAATTTGTTATAGAGAGTAAAATGCACTTGGCCATGGACTGTCAGAGGATACAAAACCTCAAAAGGTGGAAAGATTCTGGGACAATGCTTGTTTTAGAAGTAAAGAGTACTCAGAAAGGACTGAGGTTAAACCAAGTTAGAAAAGGATGACCGAAAATGCTGCTAGTCAAGACAGAAATGAGGACCAAGAAGGATGTGGTTGGAGGAGATGGTAAGAAGCAGAGACTGGAGATGGCTGCTACTTGAGAAGAGAGAACTGGGAACGGTCGCTTCAGTTCAGCTCCTTTGTTGTTGCTACTAACAACTCCTTGCAAAAATATTTAGCTTATTTGAAACACCCAAACTGCTGGAAATCAGCTTTTTCTGAGAGTCTTTTGCTAGCTCTAGGTGCAAGTTTAGGCCATGAAGCCCCTCTGGTGTCTCATCACTCCCTGAGCACCCAGAGCAGCCCTGCTGGCCTTGCTGTACCGAGCACAACACTCACAGATCTATCTGGCATCCACAAGGCTATGGCCAGACAATTAAAATTTGTGGTTGACTCTCATTTTAGATAAATGAGACAAGACTTAAAACACATGGAAATTTTCAAGTTAGGACAGTGTCCAAAATCTACAGTGTTTGGCCCAGCACAGCCTCAGGATACAGCATTTTTTTTTCCTCTAAAATATTACAAAGGTCAAAATTTTTTTCTTTTAACCCTTTCCTCTAAACTAACAAAGTATCAGTAGATGAACAAGGGAGCTTGAAATGTTTTTCTCTCTTAGCATGAAGCACCAGGAGAGTGAAGTCTCTAAATAAAACTTTTATCAGAAAGTACTAAAGAAGATAAAATCCCCCTATGCTATTAAACGAATATGCTGGATTTTTCAAGTATTTGCTTATCTTCATTTACTATAGCCCCACCTACAGGAAATAATATCTCTTCAACCAGACATAAATGTCTTCAATTTCCATTAAAAAATAAGACACAGGAAGGCAAGAAGAGAGGGATTCTTTCCTTGTAAGTGAACCAATGATACCAGAAGAATGATATGTTTATGTATCTACAAAAAATCACATTCATATAGCAACATCATAAACAGTTTCCCAAATTAAGCTTAAATTTAAATCCAGCTTTATGGAAGCTGTCAAACAGGCTCAGGATCCGAGAAAGCAGGAAAAAGTTATAGAATAAATGGCAGTCATTAGTGCATCTTGTATCACTGTGTGAACCTTACTGCACCTATGCAGTACCACACTCATAAAGAGGTGCTGTTATTGGGTGCACAAAGAGGGAGAAACCTGAGGCACTAGAGTTAATGGATGCAAATTGGAAGAGGGTGGATTTAGGCTGGATATGAGAAAGAAGTTCTTCACTGTGAGGGTGGTGAGACACTGGAACAGGTTGCCCAGAGAGGTTGTGGATGCCCCCTCCCTGGAGATGTTTAAGGCCAGGCTGGATGAGGCATTGAGCAAACTAGTCTAGTGAGAGGTGTCCCTGCCCATGGCAGAGGGATTGGAACTAAATGATCTTTAAGGTCCCTTCCAACACAAACCATTCTATGATTCTATAATGGTGCACCTTTGGATATGCTGGATATCTTTAACTTCAGCTTTCAAGGAGAAGCTCTAACAACACCTTAAAAATCCTTTCCCCTGTCCTGAGCTGATCTTCAGATCTTAAAGAAAACTTCAGAGAACTTTTCTGCTTTTTTAATGAAACAGAAGGAAAACTGATTGCTTTTTCATTAACAATCACATTCTTGTTCAGCAAAATATTCCTATATTGGGTCCCTCTGTCTGAGCATCCTGGTACCTATCTGCAAGGGAAAGCCAGACTCTGTATAGCTAACAGGCTCTTACATTTCAGATGCTTCAGTTCCACAGATGTGAAGAAAACTCCCCGTGGTACTTGCCTCTGGAGGACTCTTTCTGCTGGTTTAATCACAGCAGTACAGTCTCTGAATATCACTCCATGTTTCTGTTGTCAGAACTTTGGCTGTCAGACAACAGCTTTCTCCTAGCTGTAGATTCTCATTCCCAATGTGGAACAGTGGCATATTTACAACACTTGGGGGTTTAAAAAAAATAAAAGACCCAACTCACATAAATATATGTCCCAAACTCTTCTTTACAACAAAATAAACCCCAACCCAACCCAACC
>VZTY01016797.1:597147-973878 GCA_013400935.1 Turnix velox | reverse complement strand
CCCAACCCAGCCCACCCCAGCCCTCCCCCCTCCAAGCCAACCCAACCCCCCTACCACCCTCACCAATAAAAGAAAACAAAAGTCTCTAATCTTGACCTCTCTCCAAAGGGGAATGTTTTGCTTCTTGAATCCTTGGCTCTGGCTCTCATATGATGCTGGGACTATGACTAATAACCTCTTGCCGGAGTACTGCTGATAATTTCACCATTGAGTAGCTGTTCTCGTTCTGGATCATCGTAGTATGCACTGAAGTTGCCAAGATTTTATTTTTAAAAAAAACAAAGAATAAAATATACACTCATAATCCCCAGTGTTAGAAATACATTTTTCAGTTTTAACTGTTAGGTTTTGCCTGACAATTTTTCCTCCTTCCTCCAAGCTGTTATTTTTCAGATGCCTGCTATGAAATGGTTCCCTTTTTCCTTTCTTTCTCTTGAATAGTTCTCCTAATTCAAAACAGATTTGAGTGTGCTGCTCTTTTTAAAGCAAATATGCCATGTATCACATCGAGTTAGGTCAGCATCGCTTATGCTGTGTTTCACACTTCACCCAAAAGAGGCATCCATGTAACTTTGCAAAGGGAATAAAGCCAGAGTAGGCTTTCTGCTTGGAATAGAAAGTGAGACACAACCACACATTATGGATCTGATCTTGTATCATGGCATAATAGGGAAGGGCACCAGTAACTGTATTTTGCTTAAAATGTTAAAACTGAGATGACTTAAAGTAGTTTTTTCAAAAGAAGATTTCAGACCAGTTCCTTTTTTAGCATCCCTAATTCTAATAATTATTTAGGATTTTATAGTTACTACATGGACAAAAAAGGACACAAATCCCTTTGTAACTAAACTGAGCTTAAAAAAATTAATAGCCATATGATAACTTCTGCAGTAATCAAAAATGGAAAGAGAAAAGGAGTCGGGGAGAGAAAAAGAGAGAGAAGCAATTACAGCAGCAGTGAGTTTTGAGATTCCCTGAGGGCTGCTGGTAATTAAACCAATGGCAACATGAATCTCCGTTTGATGTGGTCATGAATTTGTTTTCAAAAGAAAAATCTCTTAAAAAGATTCTTTCAAGAGAAATTTTTAGAGAACAAGCTCAGCATGAATAATTAGACCAGAAAATACTTTGATAAATATTATTATGGAGAAGTCATTTATGGGCCATAGCATCTGAGGGTTAGAAAACCTGGTGATAAATAAGGTGGTGAGTTTGCACCAGTTCTGAGCACAAAAACCAGGGCTGGATGCTCACATGCTGGAGTCTGCTCTTCAGAAAGGAGGCAGCCTCTTTTTTTGCCAAAGCATTAAGCTTTTGCAAAGACAAAGATACAAGACAAATAATTTCACTGGGAAAGCTCAGTGGAATGGGAGAAAACCACACACAGGTCCAAAGGCACTTGCCATTCCCAGGGGCTGGACAAAGATCAGAGATGAAATTTAACAGTGATAAAATGTCTACGAGCTCACTGTACTCCCCCAGCCTCTCCAACAGCCATTCACTTCTGCTGAACCCATATCCTCAGCCGTATCTCCTTCAGAACACTCTAGAAATAAAATTGTTTTCGTTTTGTAGAAATGTAAGCACTCAGCAAAACCACCAAAATCCAGAGAAAATGCAGGTGGTTCTCCATTCTAAGATCAAGTTGCCTTGAACACCCAAAACTGTGTTTCATTTGTTTACTGATAGCTTCAGAAAGTGTAGGCAGATACACTCAGTCACAAGCCAGCAAATAAACAATGAATGAACTAGAATGTAATACATTTATCAGTGGAAAACTGAGTTTAAAAGGAAAAGAAACTGCCTGTTGGCTGTCATGGTATCACTCATAAAGGCAAACTAGTAGAACTAATGGATACCAGGAACAAAACTACAACAAAGGCAACCAACTGCTAATGAAGAAGGGTTTTCAGTCAAATTTCATGGGTCATGCAAAGACACTGTCATGCCTGCAGGAGTTCACCAACTCTGCCAGTTGAATTTGGGGAAAATGAAGTGATTATTTTGCTTTGTAGTTTAAAGTATTAGACCTTTTTCTTTAAATTCCAGGTTCTGAAGCCAACCAGCTAAGCAAGAGTACCAGCTTCAATTACCAGACTTAGCTTTTAACCAATGTTATTGCAAAGGAAAGGTTAGAAATGTGTCTTCTGTGTACACAAATTATAAAGAGTCTGATATTATTTCCTTTTGTTTTTAGGCTTACATACAATCTTATGGCTTTAAACCCATTTCCTCACACTTTGGGGGCTTGACACTCCTTTTGAATACTAAGAGATAGATCATTTGGGCTGCTGCTGGTAACAAGTTCTGTGTGGGTTAACTTTCCAAACTGGTTCCATTGCATGTTTTCCTCTGGCTTTGAGTCACTTAAAATATCAAGGCTCTTCCCCATAAGATTTGAAGCTCTAATGACTTCAAAAGTAAACAAATATTTCTGATAAAACAATGTTTTTGAGAAAATTAATGGATGACAAAAAACCCTTAGTGCCTTTCCTTATCAATAGCTTCTTTTAGGAATATTGCCAGGTTTGGGATTTACTTGGACTGGTAAATCACAAATCATTACATGGATACATTGGCACTGTAAGCAATTGCTCAATGGTGGAAACAACTGCTCAGTGGTAGAAGCTAAAGGTTCATAGTATTTCATAGCTGATTAATCATCATGACAGGCTTGACGACTAAATGATCTGCCTAGCTCCAGATGTTAGATGTGCATTCACCTCTTGCTATCTTTCTGGTTCACAGGCAGTAGCCTGGATCGCTCATTACTGTTCAAAACAAAAAGAGCTTGGGCTTTGTAATTTTATCCTATCATAGAACAGGCTTCTACACAAGATAACAACAGAACATACAGTCTAGACAGAATGAAATACTGCAAAGTCCTTCAAGCAAAGGTGGTGAGAGTCTTGCATATAAAGTTTTGTGACATTTCCCTTCTCCACTTCTCTTACTGCACCTCCTACCAGTACTGCTAGCAGTTGCACAAAGGAAGAGCATGAATTTGTGACTGGATCTCTCTCCTCAAGCCCCTGCCATTAAGGGTTGTACTTGCCCCTGTTAAATCAATAACAAAATGCAGCTTCTCTATGGTGAGAGACATCATCTTTTTCAACAGCACATGATAACACTCTACAGCATATATAGAAAGGAACAGAGAGGAGTGATATGATGAAAGCATAGGACAACACCACAGTAGCAAAAAGAAGCTTCCCAGTCCTGTCAAGGACAGAGAGAGTGTGATATGGAGTATTCAAGGGCTCAAGTGATGAAAGACATCACTTTAATTCTCATCTAAAAGGATGGTCCCTCACAGAAGAATCAGTTTTGTCTTGGGCATCAGTCAGGAAGGATTTCACTGACAGTGGCATTCTGGGAAGGGAATACCCTGCTTTCTGAAGCAAGGTGCAGCCTGCTCCTCCTGACGCCTGATCATGTGTGTTCAAAAAGCCAGAACATACTTTACTTGGAAGATCTAAGTGTCACCATACAAAGTGGCTCAGCTGCAGGCATTTCTTATTTTCCCTTTGCATATTTTCATTGAATGATTGAAAGAGTTACTATGGAGTTATTTATTTCTTCTGCTGTTGCCTTTTGCTAATTAGTATTCCCCTTTCTATTCCAGCCCAGCCAACAGAGAGTGTAATCAGTTACTCAGTGGAGAAATTAATTCACCCTTAATAATTTCAGCATCTGTAAAAAGTTTGTCAGATAGCACCTAATAAGGACTTTACAGATTAAAATCCTAACATCATTCTGAATTAAGACATTTGTATCAATGACTTTATATGACTTGGCTAACAATTGTAGCTCTGACATATCTGCTCTTAAATGTGAAAGGAGTTTAATCCAGACTCAAGCACCACAGTTCCTTTCAGTTACACACTTTATAGCACCTGCAGAGTTGATTTATATATTCAAGCAACAGACTTTACAAATAGAGGAAGAATTTCAAATTATATCTAAATTTTAAGATAGATGCTGAACAACAGTGGGAATAATAAAAAATATGAAAATATCAAGTGCTTCTGTTTTTGTTTTTGACCTTCAAGCCTCAGAATGTTTTATGACATCCAGTACTCACAGCTGAGGAAATGGAAACAACAGAATGTGAAATGACTAGCCTCAAGTCCTACACAAAATGATGGTCGAGTCAAGAACAGCACCAACACTACCTGAAAACCCCAGAATAATCTCACCAATTCATCTTTCTAGATGGGACATGTGAAGACTCAAGTGTTTGATGCTGCCTTTTAAAGGCTGATTTACACAGAAGGCTGAGGAGATCTGGCTGCTGTTACTCCTTTCTGGCTCAGGCAGTACATGTGCAAGAGAGAAGACCATGTGTGACCAGTTCTGATATGAATTATTTATATAACAGCTCTACTGACTGAAAAACTAGTAAATTCACAGCCTGCAGATGATGTGCAGACATACAGACACGTCATCACAAATATCACTTTATCTTGATTCTTTGTCTTCCTCTCCCTCCCCCGGCACTGCAGCACAACAGAGCTCCTAATACAATAGCTAAGTAAGACTCTGGCTAAAGAAGCAGCTTGTTTAAATCCCAGTGATTCTCCATATAACCAACACACAGCAATAAGAGGCATTTTCCAGGCAAACATTCCTATGTGAAAATTACACGTAGATCAAACTTTGTCAAATGTGTCTGCAGTGTGGTGCTGCAAAGTGCCCAATATTTCATTTACTTCTCTGAGTGCCCTCAACTCCTAGTGAGCTTTTCAGATCCTTGTATTTGGGAAGTAGTAATATATGTGCAGCACATCGCCTATAACTTTCCATAACAGTGATTGCACAATACAAGAGGTCAAAGCGAGGTTTCTCTCCTGGCGTATTGTAACCACGGTCTATTTATAATTCTACAGTTAATTTAGAGCTTGTATATCCGTGCTAGACAAAGAAGCCTGCCATGTGTAGAAAATGACATGAACTCAATCTTTGCAAGCAGTCCCACAGCCCCAAAATGCTTTTGTTAGTACAGTGAACACCTGTACTAATTACACACTTCACTCGCTTGGGGGTCATTGCTCATGGCAAAGGTTTTAAATCAGTCACCCCAGGAGACAGACATCATTATATTGCTAGTCACTCCCATGCCACAAAACTAGGCAGCCCTGCAAATATACTTACACTTTAAAGTGTGCAAAGGTAAAAGACTATAATACCCTGCTGCTGGGGGCAAGACAGTCCAGAACATTTGAATGAATAGAGAAAATTTAGCAAGTAATCAATACTGTGAAAATAAGTTTAGCATTATCTTTGGGTTCAAGCTTATATCCTTCTGATTTTTATGAATACCAATATCTGACCCAGTCGAACTTGTGTGTGAGAAATGTCAAATAATTTCATTTTATTCACTTAGTGATTCATAAGTGCTATTTACATAGCTAAAATTATGCTGGAACTCATGTGCTGAGGTCAGTATTCATTTTTTTCACTGCTGTAATTCCCCATTTGAAATCATCTGTTCTCCCCAGGTGGTCCCTGCTCACACTAATACTGGTACTTCCCTCAGCTTGGTATGCTTGAAGAATCAATGGTGTATATAATCTTTAACTGGTCAGAGGGGGCAGAGATACCTACATTTCACATTCCTTTTCTGCTAATCTGTCAGACTGCTTGTAAAAACCCATCATCTGATTTCTCACTGGCAAATCACAGAGCAGAAAGTTGCTTCTTTCAATGTAAAAGCAGCACCATTTCAACACCAAAGGCAAGGAGACCTGATGGCATGGGCAGGGTTCTCCACCTTGCTGTTCACAGCTGCTCTGCACCCCAGTACCTGATGGCAGGAGGTGTGAAAAATAATGGAGCCAGGGCGGAGAAAGGATATTCGGTGCATTCAGCATGTTTACAACTGTGTCCTGTGTGAATCACATATAATCAAAGAATATCAGGGACTGGAAGGGATTTCAAGAGATCATTTAGTCCAATCCCCCTGCCAGAACAGGAACACCTAGACCAGGTCACACAGGAGGTAAGATGGTTTACAAGGATACAATTGACCAAATGACAAGTTCTTTGTAAGATGTGTAGGAGCCAACATTCAAGCTAAAGGTAATGAATAAGTTCATTTTCTATCAAATTATCTCCATACTCCTTAATCTCTACTTTTATCCTGTACTTTACAAGCAATTTTTTTCTTCCATTTGCATGACTGTTTTCTGACAGAGTCATTAGGCTGCATCAGGAAAAAAAGCAATCCCTTGAGCTCTGTGTACCCCATGAACCTGCCTCTCTCCCTCCACTCAGTAATGGGGACATGTTTTGCAACATGTCTTTTAAATATAGAATAGCCCAAATTTGCTTCTCTTTCACCCCAGAGTAAATGAAGAGTAGCTTAGTGATGTCAATTGAATTAAGGTAATAAAAATGTCCTGAAAATAAAGGAGAATACAACAAATGCTCTTCTATTTGTACACAGCATATCCTCTATAGTAACAGAATAGAGTAAATATCAGGAATAACTACAAAGGACTCACATTACTAAGTTTAAAGCAGATCTTCCTTCAGAGCACAAAGAGAAACAGCACTTTTACAATTCTAAAAAATAATCCTGCCATGCAAATTCTAGCCATGCCTTCATTCTTATGTTATTTGAATTTCCCCGAACTGCACAACTTCAGAGAAAATATCCTATAAAAGAAAAAAACAGCCCAAACCTCAAAAACCAGAAATCACCCATTCTGGCAGGATATATTCAAAGAAACTACAGCTTTGGAAAAGAAATCACAAGGTTTTTAGCATACACTGTAAAAGTAACAACAGCCAAAAGGTTATCTAAAGTGTAATTTAAAGAAATGTGTTTGCATTGTTTGCAGATAAAACAATCCTGAGGCCACGTGTAAAAGTTCCAAACTGCAGGACAATAATGAGTTTGAGAAGCAGGACTGTAAATTCCCTGTGCTGTGAATGTGGGAGCCATCAGGAGCACACACGATTGAGTCAGCAGTTACCAAGACACATACGTACAGTACAGGCCACTCGAGTCTCCAAACTGCCATTTATCATTTCCTGAGAGAACAGTTTCTTGGCAGGCCTCCTTTAAAAACATTTTTTTGTTCCAAAACAACCGACCATTCCAGCAGGCTATGAATACCACTGTAATTTGGTCTATTTTTCATATCAAGCAGACTTTGGGCTCTAGTTTTCAATTAATTAAAGAAACCTCCTCTTTAGATTTCCAAAACTTGTTTGCATCAGGGTAGATTCCCCAATGGGCCAGCTTTAAAACAGTGCCAGTCACAGCCTGAACTGTATGGAGAAAAGATGAAAAAGGAAAAAAGACAAACTCCCCGATGGTTTGAAGTTGCAAAGCCCAACCTACATAGTGCCAAATTAAATCACTTTGCCAAACTGAGCACTTTGGTCTCTGATGAAAACAGCTGTCTGGGGCTCGACTGTATTTTGTACTCCAGAACGTGCAATGGATCAGAGCTGCCCTTAAAAATTTGAACTCTGTTGTTGTTGTTGTTATTACTCCTCCTCCTATTACTACACATTAATAGCATTTAGGAGCCTTGTCTGTGATCAGAGCCCTAATGGGCTACGAGTTGTCTGCACATACAGAGAGAAATAGCCCTTACCTGGAAAAATGCATGATCTGAATAGATGAGATAAAAAAAAAAAAAAAAAAGGGGGTGGGACAAAGATCGTATTTTCATTCCTGTTTTATACATATGGAACTGAGATATGGAGGGATTAAATGTCTTGCCTGTGCTCACACAAAAAGTATCTGGGGCAAAAGCTAGGAATTGAACCAAAGTTTTCAAGTTCAAATCAACTTTGTCTTCCTTCTTTAACCCTATCTTTATTGACTGCAAGACTGCATTCAATCTGTATTTATAAGCTGAAACATCAGAGCCACATTCAGCCTTTTGGCATACAGAACCTAAGCACAGGAAGGGAACAACATACCTCTAACCTCTTGCAAGGATATGTATGTTCACATAGCAAATAGTTACTTGTGGCTCTGCTTCTTGAAGCTTTAGAAAAGCCAAACTTAGGAAGTAAAGTCCCATGTTTTGATTTCCTGTTTGGTGGAGGAAGTCTGGATTCTGCTATTTCTCTGCAGAGTCCTCTGTGAAAGCAGCCACAGAAACAACAAACTGTGCCATGCTTCAGGAAAAAAGCAAATAATCACTTAATGGGTTTCTCTAAATATATGACCTGCAGTTCACACTTCTAACTAAAAAAAGGGGGAAAAAGGAGTAGCTATATGTGTTAGTAAAGAAGTACTATATTACCTCATTTTCTGAAAAAAAAAAAAAAAAAAGTAGTCTTCTAGTTCAGAATTATATTTTTTTCTGAAAATCATGTAGTTTTATATATATTTTAAACTGTTATTTAGAATAATAGAGTATATCAAGTAGGAAGAGATGCAATATCATTGAGTCCAACTACCTGCTCCTTGTAGGACTACCTGAAACTAAACCATGGGTCCAAGAGCACCATTCAGATGCCCTCTGAACTCTGATGGGCTTGATGGTCTCACCACTGCCCTGGAGAGCCTGTTCCAGTCACCAGCTACTCTCTCAGTGAAGAACCTTTTCCTGATGTCCAGTCTGAACTTTGCAGCTTCATTCCATTTCATACCTTTCTTCTTGGAATGGCTGAAGCTTTTCAGATGAAACATCCCCATAAACTTTACTCTGAGATGGCCAAAATTGGAAACTTCAGGTCATATGGTTAAAACTGCACACAACTAAAACAAAGTCTTCTAGTGGGAAATGTCTTACATGGTTTTGGTAACACTCTGAATCATTCCCAAAGCTCAAGAACAAGCAGGTAAACATGTATCATAAAGTCCAACATACATTTACATGGGAAACAAACTAGATTGTGTTTCTTGGTTTCAGTATCACATCTTTGGTTACTTTTACAGAAGAGAGGACTGTCATTACTTGCCTTGGTCAGTAAATTGAGTTTCTGCTGTATGGGAAATCATGGCAAATCACAATTTTTTTAACTTGTCACAATATTGGGGTATTTCAATAAGAGGAAACTGCAAGCTATTTTCATTTGCAAACATCTAAATGGTTTAGCTTCATAATGAATGCTGATAGCGTCTAAATATTTTATTAAAGAAGTAAAACCCCTGTCACTCTCCTTCAGTGCCTAAAAGAAGCAGAAGAAGACAAACAAATAAACAAAGTGCAGAATTTCAATGCCCTTGAATTAAAATACTGACCACAATGAAAAACTCTAAATCAATGATTCCAATGACTGAAAATGTTATCCTAGTAGCCTTGTTCACATATGACAATGCTCTTTCTAATGGGACTTCTGGTTTTTTGCCAAAATGCTGATTTTTGCTAGGTCTAAGATCAGGTGTTTGGGACTCCTTACTTTTTGAAGAACCCTCCTTATCCACAACAAAGCTTGACCATTTCAGAGTCCTTCCTTGCCTTCCTGAGACGTTGACACAAGTGCCTGCTCATTTGGGGAGTACTTTGGAGCAGGTCTCTAAAGAAATGCCTGCCATAAGGGCTATCAGTTTTGAAATCACAAAACTGAAGAATTTCCTGTTTCTCTAAGTGCCTCTAACTGGCTCTTTCCAGCAGAAAGCCCTAGAGAGGCACTTTTTTTCCCCGTGTACAAAACTGCAACAGCTAATGCTGAAAAATAATGGGGCTGCCAATAACCTGGGTATGGTCCTTACCCAGTTGGAGACCACTTTTCCATCACAAGCTTTGGCTGAAGTGAGCAGGTAGCAAGTCCTACCAGAGAGCTTTCCAAGAAGACTATGTTTTGGCATCACTGTGGATGGATTTCTATTAAACCCAGTGAGACCTTTGCCATTGACATTAAAAGGAGCACAGTTGAGCATAGGTATTTTTTATCAACAAAATATTTACTTGAGGATTAGCCCCAAGGCTGGTTCTGGAGGTTCTTCAATCTGTGCAGTCAATTAGTACCAATGTCAGTCTCCAAGTTTTGATTAAAAAGTCTCTCCAAGACTTTCAGTTATGGAAATGGATGGAAAATATAAATCCATCCAATTACAAGAGGTGAAAATTTTCCACTAAACTATTTTCTTGTTCAGTTTTGGTGATACAAGAAACCACCTTGATCCTATAGCCCAATTTGTTAAGTGGATCTTGTACGCACTGATCTGATTGCCAGGGAAAATAATGAGGAAAAAGGAAACAGTAGGAGTGAGATCTGTGGTTTAATGAGACATGGGTCAAAACTCTCCATCTCAACTGTCTCAAGGCCAATATCAAACTCTGGTTTACCAAAAATATCCTGGCTCTAGAAGAAACACAGTGAGATCTGTAAATTGGAGAGGATAATGCTGAGCTCCATGACTCAACTGGCAAACTAATGGAGATTAGCAATCACACCTGATGAGACTAAAACATCTATCTAACTTTCTAACTATGTAGAGGGAATTTGACATGGAAAAGGAAGATGGTGATGATAGCTGCATGGAAAATCCCCTTGAACAGGGCAATTCTGGAAAACAAGGGGGCAGGGCACTGCCCTTTGAAAGAACTCTGCTCAGGGACTCCAGCATGTTCTGTCTGCTTCCTAGGAGTGTTTGCACCTTGATTTGTACTCAGAGAGCTTATACAGATGACACTTTTTCCTGGAAATCTGGGTGTGCTTGCTGACTGAAATGCTTTTTTAATGAAACCTTCACTTCTGCTGCAGAAAGGATTATCATACCAGGCTGCCAACTTGGTTGCTGGAGACCATCCTCCACTATCCACTGCCCCTCTTGGCAACAGAGATTTCTATACAATTTTTAATGTTCTATTTTCTAGGCAGGCTCTCTGTGTAATTATGACATTGTTTCTGATATGAATGGCTCTCCCTGCCACCAACCTCCTCCCTGCCTTTCCCCCAAAACAAAAAATCCTGGTTGAAAACCAAAACAAATAGTAGATTTTTATCACATAGAATTTGTTAATAATACTCTCCCTGAAATAGTTCCCAGGCCTTTTTTAATGCTCAAATAAAGGCCCAAACATTTACAGCCAGCAGTCTAAGCCAGCTAATAATTTATTTGAGCCATACTGAAAAGCTCAAGAGGGTTTCTGAATGAAAAATTTAGTGAATAAACTGATAGCCAAATACTGCCTTGGAGTCCTGCCACTGTGATACACTGCATGCATGGAACTCGGTGACCAACATACACTGAAAAACAAACAGTCAATCATATCATAGTTAACTCTTGTCAATCTAAGTAGAAAAGATAATGTCTTTTAGTAAACTATGAAACTACCTCCTAACTTCAATGGCACATAGATGACTGAGTGCTAGACTAATTTTTAATTTGCAAAGAAAATGAAAAAAAAAAAAAAAAAGGAAAGAAATAGATATTTAATCTTTTGACAATAAGATAAGAACCCTGCTTTTAGAACTTCATGGGAAACTTACCACATGGATGGTTCCCAAAGATTTTACTATGTGTTACAGAATGTGCATGTACAGACTAGGATTAAATTATGTAGTACTAATACTAATCAGAAAAGACAGATTTTATTAAAGTCACTTCAGGACTTTAGGTGTTGCTTCAAGGGGGATAAATCAAGATGATTTCCAGGGCTCAGGTTGCCATCTTGCCAAATGTAAAACTAAATATGCATCAAGAAGGAAAGAATTTTAGAGTGTGAAAAGAAATAATATTTTAAATTTAGTAGTTTGTTTTAAATGTCCTTAAATTTACTCTTTTGCAGCATCATGACTTAAGATGATGAAAAAGATCATTCTGTAACTGAAAAGACTTTTTCTTCCACCTTTTGTCTCAGATTTTTCACCTTCTCAGATAGCTAAAATAGAATGGATCCATATAAGAGGAGCAACAAGAAAAAATAACCTTTACAATTTACTACACAGTAGTTTGTTTCCAATATTGAAATAGATTGAAGTTTCAAGCACCCTGTGGCTTTGGGTGGACCAAGAGGACTGGTTTAGCCTTGATTTGAACCTGCTGTTTACAACACACTGTAAGCCCTTTCCATACAGCAGACTTCCAGTGTGAAAAAAAACCTCACTGCTAACCAAAACCAGGAAAAAGTAAAACATTTTGCACGTGTATATTTCTTTTTACAATTACTTTTGAGTGTAAGATGAAAGAATTTATATTCTGAGAAAAATGTGCATTTTATTGTGACAAAATAATGGTGCTTCTCTTTTGCTTGCTTTTTGCCTTGCATGTAACATACAAAAAGATGTGATAATTGCCAGTTCTAGTCTATGGGGAGACTGGATGGACAAACTATTGTGTTCTTTGCAGCTTTAGTGAACTGGGCTCCTGGTGCCATTTAAACATTCTGCCCCATTAACCACCTTGGGGATATTCTGCACATGAGTGTATATAATTGATTGTTTCACCTTCTGAACTACTCAGAGATCTGGAAATTACTTTCAACAAGCAAACAAACTGCTGGAATCATCTCTGGAACTTATCTCAACCTCTGGAGACTCCAATGCTGAGCTAAATCCACCAGGAAGCCTGGACTCATATTTCAGCACTTCTGCTTTTTAAGTACAACCCAGAGTCGGAGATGAAAATTAAAAGGAAAACAATTTTAGAAACAATTCAAAGATAATTTAGGAAGGCTAGATTGTACAGCTTTTCATGTGTCCCAGCTGTCCCTTCACTGTGTGTGCTTAAGCCCTGAGACGTATGGATGCTAATAGTTACATGCACTGAGAATATTTCTCATCAACTTGAATGTTATTTTTCAGGGTGCAGAGACAAAAATGGAAAGGGATGTTTGGTGATGCCCGGGTGCTACAACACACTTCATCTGGGAGCAGCAAAACAACTTGAAGAAGAAAGATTCTGTTATAACTAAAAATATTTGTCATAGGCTCGTGAGATTTGGGTTAGTAGGATCTTGAGTGGATTGTTTAAGAGAGAGATATCTCCAAGTATGTAAGGAATTTAACTGCTAGTCCCATGGTTTCACTTCATTTTTTCATCCTCAACTGTGTGCACTTCTCCCTGCTGCCACAATTTCCAGTGTGCAACATACTTTTTTGACTCATAACAACACTGATGTGGATAAAAATGTATCTTGTCTGCAGAGCGTTCACACTGGGCCAACAGACACCTACCAGCTACAAAGGTGGGAGGAAAACAGATTTACAATTGCAAAGGTAGAGTTGAGCCTCACAAACAGAAATGAGCGGGAAGCAAACTTCTGAACTTTGGGAAAGTTTAAATCTGTCTTTTCTCAACTCAGAGCACTCTGACTCAATACTCATCTCAACGGCTTACCACAGTCTGGGGAGACAGGGAATAATATTTTTATTATTCCCATTCTACAGATGGTCGAAGCGAGGCACTGCAAGGTTTATTGACTTACTGTGAGTTGCACAGCATGCTTGAATGGAAGCAGAACTCCAGCTGGCCTGATTCCCACTCCTGGGCTTTTAGCCGTTGCACTGTCTTTGCTCCTTTTAACATCTGATTATTTTACTACTCTAATCAGCTCCCAATTTTATACTCAATTTATTTCTTTAAGTTACATTAAACCCCTTTGTCACGACACCCAGACAAAACTACAGACATCTTTTCTCCAGCAACGCACAGGGAAAAATTTAGTTTCTTTTGTTTAAATGCAAACAAGCACGGGGTCAGTGAGAGGATCCAGCCACCAAGATACTCATTGTCTCCTCATTTTCATGTTCACAACATGAATTAAATTCAAAGCAGAAATCAGTCATCAGTATCTTCACTCTATTTACTGCAAAACTAATAAAACATCACATTTTAAATGCTTGTTGCTGCATACTTTTGTTAGCATATCACCTCTCTCAGTACCAATGACTAAACAAGTAACAGAGCACAGTAATGTTTTCCCTGTATGACTCTCTTGCTTAAGCAAATATGAAATAGCTGGATCTTGGCTGAGGCTGTTATATAACAGCAGGAACACTGGCGAAGCATCTTCCAAAAGTGAGTTATTTATCTGGCCAGGGAGCTTGCTTTTTTTTTTTTTTCTTCCCCTTTCTCTCCTCTCTTTCTTTCTGTGCGTGCTCATGAACCTGACCCAACTTGTTTCCAGAAGAGACTCTGTGGTTGTTGTTGCCAGACAATGCCTGCAATCATTTTTCTCCAGCCATACATCCAAAGCTGGGAGGAGGGTGAGGGGAAAGGAAGAGAGAAAAGCTCTTTTGTTTGGAAGTGTGAAGAGCTCTGTTGAAACATGTCTCTTCAGGGTAGATTTAAGTTGCAGAACTGATAAGAAAAAAACAACATAATGATTTCCTTCTGTTTGCTGTGCCTACCCTCTTAGCACTCTCCTCTGCTCCTGGTGCCCATTAGGGATGAGATAACTCTTGAGGAAAAGACCCTCCCATGCTTCAGCAGAGATGAATACATTCACTGCACAGATTTATTTTTTAGGTTTTCTAAAATTTGACAAAAATTTTTGTCCCTATAATTCTCCCCATAGCACCACCAAGCACTTTCCAGAGGGGCTCCTGTCTCCACATTAAACTGAGGGAGTGTCCCAATGTATCTGACCATCTTTGCTGGCCAGGCTGTTGTGTTCTAAACTGATGGACTGGAGGTGGTGGTGGGCTTCCAGAGGGGAAGGACAGCACTTGTTTGGAAGCTGTCTTCCCTCCTGAGTCCAAAACTTACGAGCTGGGGAAAATGCCACTGGACAGGAATGAGCCCACAGAGATTTTAATAGAAAAATATAAAAATATCTTAATGCTTTAGCAATAAAACTATGGGATCTGCTGTAGCATTTGAGAGTTACAGTCAGCTTGCTGCTGATTAACCTGGTTCACAAAACTGAGGGAAAAGGAGGAGATTGCAAAAGCGATATTAGGAAGCAATGAAGCATCTAACAGGCAAAAGCTCTTGATTTTAAGGAGAGAGGGAAAACAAGCCAAACAGTTCTTTCCACACTGATTAATTAAATAAATAATGTTCCCGCCAAAAAGTTGCCAACAACCTTCAAACTGAAGCATAACGTGTTCACACTGGATCCCCTTCAGAACATAGCAGTTCCTGTCCATTCCTGTTTACAAATTTCTTTTTTTTTTTTAATTGAATAAAAAAGTGCTTTTGCTTTAGAAAGAATTTTCTAGTGTGTGACTACCATATAATACATAATAAATCAGGCTGCTTAATCTTTTTATGAAAGATGAAAAAAATAGATTAGGCTTTGTTCAAGTTTGTTCTAGAAAAGAGTTTGTCCTTAATCCTTTCATAACAGGCCCTGAATCTGTTCAGACACTGCTTTAGCCATTTTTCAGAGAAAAACCACAAACCTAAACTCTGCAGCACCCATGCTGCTCATAAGGATCCTGCTATGCTAGGGTAATCTGTTAGACTAAATTTTTTTTTTCTTTAGTAATATATGAGAAGAAATAAGCAAAGAATCCACTCCAAGACTGCAGTTAGCATGGGAAAAGAGTATTTTCTAGTTTAAATGGATGTACTGCCCATAATATGCAATGAGCATTATTGTTTTACTAGCCCTCTGCTTAAAATGAAAAACTACTGTCTGTGTTATTCTGCCTCTCTAGTTCAACTAAGTATTGTTCTTCAGAAGGGCTGGATGCCTTCTTTCCTAAAGGTGAAAACCTTTCCACCTTCAGAGTGCTTGTTTAGAACTGTAAAAACAAAAAAAAAAACACTCAAAATTTTCCTGTTTTAAGAAATAGCCACAGAAACCTTAGGGGCTTTTTTTGACATTTGATGCACATAGATATTTCTCCATAAACACAGAGAGTGATGTTAACATGAACCATTGAAACTTATGGAGCCAAAGGAATATATAAGTTAGTACTGCTGCTGATACCAGCTTCTCCTTCATATATTCTCTAAAGAACAGGGGATAGGAATAACGTCCCCATCCCTTTACACTGATCTAATGAGCAGGTCAGATAGCCTGGAGCTGACAAATATTTTTTGAAGCCAGGGAAGATTGCTTTTGTTTCCGCAAACAGCCCAGGGTCCTGGCTTCAGACCAGACCTCACTCCTGTGACATCTCCTGGGCCAGCAGACTTCTCTCTTACCTAGAAGTAATTCAGAGGCCAGTACAACTCAACCAGAGATCAATATTTTTTATTCTTAAGTTTTCCAAAGCAAATTGTGCAACAGCTTCAAATGTCGGGCTGTGCAGACGTGTCAGTGCACTGCTGCTTTAACACAACATGCAATGATAAATCACAGATCCCAAACCAGCTTCTGTCCTTCACAGAAGTTTTCTGTTTTGAAAGCCCTCCTATGCCTGATAGCTTCATCAGCTGCCGGAGGGATTGTGAATTTATTTATGACGTGCTGTTCACTTCTCTGGACATGTGTTCTGCTTAGTTTTACAGCTATAGAAATCCTTCTGTAAACAGATTCCTATTTAATCATGGCACAGGACAAGAGTGACTGAAAACGCTTCTACTCCAGGAGCAGAGGAGTGACTGATATAAGGGCAAGTCCCAAGACTTATATGCTGAATACTATCACTAAAATGCTCATGTATTACACACCAAACACTACCTTCCATGTACCCACAACATCATGAACAAACCACTTTGTAAACAAGTGATCAGAAATGTAATTTTTTGCATTAATTAAATACATGAGGGGAAAATAACACTGTAAGTTCCCTGCTCACACAGCTAACAGCTACATGTTATGAAGGAGAAGTTACTCAGATGAATAATAGTGAATCTTTCCTGAAACCACACAGAAGGCAATAACCTCATGCAGGACCAAGCCAACTATCCCTTCTGCTTACTTCAACTCATCTGACAGCAAATTTGTTTTTCCTTCTATCAAAGAGCCATGTAACTGACCATTTCATGGGGTCTGATCCAGCTTCCAATGAAGTAAAATGAAATTCGGTTGTTTCCTTTAAATACTTAGACAGAAAACAAAAATTATCTGAAACCACCATGCAGGCAGAAAAAAAAATCACTGTGAGTACAGATATTACGAAAGGTAACACAGAACTGTGTATATAATTTCTAAAGGACACAGAGGCAAGTTCAAAAATTGTTCTGGTTCTACATGATAGCTCAAACTAAAGGTAGATTTACTTTCATCTTAGTTAAAAGGCACAGAGGAAAATCCCTTCTCAATCATAAGTGAATAATTACAAAATGCTTGCAGTGACAAACATTTTCCATTTCAGATCCTTTCTTAAAAGTTAATTTCACAAGAATGAAGTCTATGTGTCAATGTCTAACTTAGCCCTCTCTTGAACTTACTTCCCTATGAAAGCAATGACCCTTAGCCTTCCTCAGGAGAGAACAGAGCTGTTCCCACCATCAGTAAATCCGAAGGAGCTTAAGAAGCCACAATAAAACATCAGTGTAGTGCATTGGTGTGAATGCTAGAAGAGTCCTTCATGCACACTTCATGCATGAACAAGAACAACCATTATCTTCTTATCTACTTATTACCATAGTTCCAGGACTGACTAGTCTGATCAGAATTTGAGCTGTGCTGGACTCCCTACTAAAAAAAAAAAAAGGCAACAAGGGGAATGACATCCTGCTTCATATGTCTTCCAGTCCAACCATTGTACAATGACAACAAAGAGAGGAGGGACAACAAGGAGATAATAGGCAGCATGGCAGCCAGTTTATACTGTCATGAGTTTTACAGAAAGATCTGAAAAGCAGAGTATCTTTAAGGTATTTATGGAGACTGACTCTGAGCATATATATATGTATGAGACGAAGTACAGATGGTCTTCTCTAATGATCTAGGAATTAAGTGATGCAAGCTGGTGTGAATGATGAGCCAAAGGCAAGATGACAGACAAGAAGGAGACAGATCATGAAAAGTCTTGAAAATGATTAAGTGCCATATGCTCAGTAAGATGGCAAAAGAGTGGAAAAGACACAAAGGGAAGGATGAAACATCAAAGCTGTGGACTTGAAATCTTGGAAACAGCCACAGATACTTCCATGAAGCAAGACAGGGTGAAATTGTTTCTTTTAACATCAGAGAAAATAATGTTGCAAGAATTGAAATGTAGATGGCAACAGCCTAAACAAGTCTTAATATTAACTAACAACAATAAATAATATGGTGTGACCCAACTAAGTACAAAACCCTAGAGATTTTAGGCTGAGTTTTCATCTGGGATAAATCACTATTTCCACTGAGAAGATGGTGTTACTGCAGCTTACACCAGGTAAATACCTATGTCCTCACAATTCTACAAAAACAAAACACTTAAGAAAATGTGTGAAGTTTTTAATGAAGCTGCTCTGCCTTGCTTGGAAAGGGATAGTCTGAATATACTTTTAACATCATTGAAGAAAACCAGCATGAGTCAGCTCTATTACTTTACTAAGTTTTCTAGCATTAAGTTTTGTACTATAAAATCATGCTCTTTTAAAGATTGCAAATAAATTCTTGGCATCACATGTTACAAATGTTTACAATTACAGCTGTTTTTACTTTCCTTTAGCTTTTCTCCCCACCCTTTATATCTTCCAGTGAAGCTGATTTATGTCATACTGACAGTATGAAATAGGACAAAAATTAAAATTTTCATCATCAGTTTATCCAGTTTGTGATGGGTATTGCAAAGATGTATGAAAGAATGAGAGAATCACCCATGGATTCTTCACGGTGAACTGGATTTTAATAGGAAATAGGTACTGTCTGTGAACTTGGAAGCTCAGCCAGGAAAGATCTGGAGCTTTGAACATCTTCTGAAAGGAAAGATTTAGATTAGACATCAGAAAGAAATTCTTTACTGTAAAAATGGTGGGGCATTGGAGCACGTTGCCCAGAGAAGCTGTGAATGCCCCATCCCTGGAAGTGTTCAAGACCAGGCTGGTTGGGGCACTGAGCAACCTGGTCTAGTGGGAGGTGTCCCTGCACATGGCAGGGGGTGTTGAAAGAAGGTGATCTTTAAAGCCTATCATTCTGTTTATGAATCTGTCATTCGATGATAAAATCATTCTATGATTCTTGGTGATTTGTTTTCTGTCAGGTTAAGTAGAGACTTTGGAATAATCTGTGTTTGTGTCTCAGTATAGCATTTTCCATAAGAAAGACTGGATTTAATATGTGATAATACAAGTATTAGCTTTTAAAGGCATGTTTTAACCCATTTTATGTCAGCATACAAGCACATGTATTAAGAAGCATCTATTTTACATTAAAAATTGACAAAACATAAATTTTCTTACTTAGGATTCAACTTCCAAGAGTGTAAAGATGTGCCATCAAAAAACCCAAATTAAGCTGAAAAAAGTCAATATTATCACCTATAATACAACCTATGCAACTTCCTGCTGAGGGGAACTAGTTTTAAGATGGAGATTGTCTTGATGTAATCTCCGTTCCTATTCCAAAATGGTATTTCCAGCTATGTCAACTCCTTTTACTCACATAGAAAATTAGCACTAGAACAGAAGATGAAGCTTTGAAGCTCTGCATGACTACTTGGATAGTAAGACCACCAGTGGGAAACACATCACAGTTTGAATAGGCTATACTAATTTTATCTGTAACAACAGTTGGTCATTCATATGGAAAATTCACACAATTATATATCATGTTAACCAAGAAATTCAACCTACAGGCAATTTGTGTTTCAATGCCTTTTTCTCTTGAAAGAAAAGGATTGAGATGCATCCTTCAAATCCCTGCTGTAGAATTAGGACTCGACACTAAAAATTTCATGGATTTTTACACAGAGACTCTAAAGCAAACTTGACCTGAGAGAGAAAGGAATTTCTTAATGTAAAACTCCAGGGTCAAACTTTACTCATAGCTCTTAACTACACCATAACTCAACTGCTTCCCAACAGACAAAGCTGATAGAGTTCAAACCTAAGTACTGGTTTATCACCAATTCCTTCTTTTAGATTAGCATTTCTGAAAATCATTGATCTCTTCTTTGAGTTCAATGCCTTTTGAGTCAGACTCATAATCCATCAATCTCTGGTCTTCCCCCTAATTACAAAATTACCTGCAGGAAAACATTTTTGCAACACAGCCCCCTGTTTAGCAGAACACTGGCATGGCTTCACAAAGCTCACTTCAGAGGCAACACAAGCTCTTACCTCTTTCCATTCTCTTACGTTACAAGAGAAACATTTTTGGAGTTCACGGCCCTCAAATGAAGAGCTATGACATGCACAAACCAAAAATATGGAAACTTGGTACAATAGAAAACTTGAGCAGTACACTATGAGAGAGACTGCAGGGTGGGAGAGAAGTGACACAAAAGCCTTCAGGAGCCTGAAAGATGTGAAGAAATACCATCTTAAGAGTAGCCTCTGAAATTTAGTCTCTACTCAAGGTGGAGGAGTTCTGAAGTTATGTATCTGCAGGCATTTTTTAAAAATGGATACCTTTTTCATGCTTGGTTTCATTTTTGGAATTAGCAGAATGCTGGATTTGGCAATTGATCAATGAATACAAGTGAGTTGAGTTTTGACATCAAACAGCCCATGTCAGCACTAAATTATGTATCAAAACCACTACCAAACTCATCACATCAGATGTCACAAGCCAAAAGCCAAAGCAAACCCTGGGATAAAACTGACTTTCTTTCAGTTAAGTTTTCTGGTAAACTTTTCCCTCTTGCTTGGAAGTTCAGTTAAGCCTTATAAATGTACCAGAGCCAGAAAAGTCAGAACTAATTGCTGTAAAATGAGGATTTACATAATTAATACTTTTATTGGCAAAAACATATCAAATGCTTTCCTATACCTTATACTACAATAGATAGGTACCATAACTTATTTACCAGAATTTCTCTCCTGTCTGTTGTTTCTCAAGAATCCTGCTTTGGAGCTGCAAAAACAATCCTCTGTTAACTTGAGTTGATAAGTTACTTTTAATTTCCCCTGCTTCTTACAGCTATGGGATCACAGAATTGGAGAGATAAAAATCAAATTAAAACAAAAAAAACCCAGGCCATTGCCCCCACCACCTTTTTCTCATCCTGAAATATCTTTTATAATAACGCAAAAAAGGGAGATACATTTCTCCTATGAATAATACCTTTTCTCTCCTCTCCCTGCAAGTCTTTGCAACAGTTTTTATCAAACTTCACATTGCAAGATTCAGTGGCTGAAGTGAGTTGGGCATCAAGGTTTCTAAGTCTTTTGTCAAACAATTAACGAGTGTGCTTTCCTCCAGGGTAGAAGGAACAGATGCAAGATTCTCTTCCTTCTACTTCTGAAGACATGACAGGCCAGGAAATGAGCTCACTTCTACACCAGCATGCCCCACTTCACTTCAGACACCCACCTCCTTTGTGATTGCAACACCTGAGGTCAAAAACTTGTGTTTCAACCAGAGCAGCTATTGCAGTTATCACGAAATTTCAGAGCACTAACTCGTTCAAGCAACCAACAGCAGATCTGTGTGGCAGCATATGGCTCTCAGTTTTGGAAAGCAAATTTTAACATTACAACCCTCATGAGGGAAATCAGTCTGGCAGTTGAGAGGACCATTTCCTATCATTACGGGGTTAAGGATATACTAAGTGGGTCTCATGATCTATAGAAATCTCATTAAGTGGACGCAGACATAAACATAATGGTAATGAAATACTTTTGGTGGAAATGTGACAGCTCCAAGCTACCCTGTGTTTCTGCACTGATTATGATCTTAGAAAGAAACACCTGCTTGTCAAGGAAGCCCCTTCCAAGAAATGTAGAAGAAAAGCATAGAAACCCTTTAGTAATTCAATGGTTTGATTAACACAAGCATCATCACCAGTCACTGCTTCATCCAGTATGTCAGACAGAAGCTCATTCTCAGAAATGTGGTAGTTTCAAGGCTAAATTTAGACTCCCCATGATCTATTTGCTTAAGTCTTTTGGATGACATAATTTCCAATAAAAAACAGGGAATTACTAAAAAGAAGCCAAGAACAATTTCACTTAAAGCAGGGTATATTTCAAAATATCCACTGCAAAGAATTAATCAAATTTGTAAGATTTAATAATATTTCATCCTGACAGAGTTAAGTCCTGGAGCAGCGGCGCATACTTGCTTGCTGCTTGCACTCCCTACTCTGCTGGAGGATTCCCTTTCTCCAGAAGAGGCCAGGGTGGCGGAGAAAGTTGGCTTAGCTCTATCACTGGCACAGCTGATGGTATAGGGAAGTGCTGTTTGGAGGAAGCATGAACAAAACCTGGGCTTTATTTCTGGAGAAAAAAGCTCCTTAACTGATGTTGCAGCTGAGGTTAAATTACATCTGCCTGAAGGCTGCTCCACTTAATGCCCAAGCTCTGGTGCACAGGCCACCAACTAAAACCTGCCTTTCCACACTTTTAGCCAAATCAGATGAAGTACAGGCCTTAGGGAAAAAGTGCTATTGCTAGTCAGATATCACACAGAGAATTACAGATGTTATTTAAAAGCACCAGTGTATCCACTGACTAGAGGACACACAGAGAAAACGAAAAATTAAGTTGCTTTCACAAGCAAATAGGGAAGAAATGGCTTCCCTATATGTTCAAAATATAAAATATTTCTTATTTTTCCTTTCCATGGAGGACAACCTCAAAACCTTGCAGATCTGTGATCGTAAAGCCACAGAGACAATCTCAGCTCCTTCCTCCCTGGGATAGGAGCAGTCTAGTGGTGAGGAGTTATTGGGAAGAGAGAAACCCCAGGTATACATTGCTGTTCTGTGTGATTCCAATCAAAAACCAGCCTTCTGCAACCCAGGTGATAGCACCAGTCACCACAGCATTCCCAAGTTCCACTACCTCCTCTGGCTGGAGCAGAGATTTCCACCACAGCCTCCTCCAGTGCATGTGAACACCACTGGTTCCTCTAGAGGAGATTGCTTGCTTTCTGCTTTTCCAGGAATTCTAACCTGACTCCCTGAATCATCTTCCCAATAAAGCTTTTTTGAAATTGGCATGCTCTTGATTCATATTTTTTTTCTACTTTATTTTCAATTTTTACTAATTTGACACTCTCTGAGGAACAAAAATCAATAGCACGTTGCTGGAAAATTTTTTAACAGCTTTTGTTACAAAGTGTGGCGGTGCCAAAACCAGGAGCAGAACCCAGGGAGGCTAGGAAACAGTCACAGCTTTAATCACTTATCTGTGTGCCTTCATACTGCTAATTTCTCACAGAAAAACAGATGGTGATGGTGGTGAGCTGGGCCAGATTCTTACACTTCTTTAACATTTATGACTTGTATTGCAACAGCATCTTCAGGACTTCAGGAAGCCTGGGGCCCTGTTGTGTTAGGCACTGTACAAACAGAGAGCAAGATACGGTCTCTGCTCTTAAGAGCTTCCTGAGAGACTAAATAGACAAGGCAGATAAAGGAGGGAGGGAAAGCAGAGAAGTAGTTTGCCCAAGGTCACATAGGAAGAGTGTGCATAGCTAGGAGTAGTGTATTTCCACTTGCCCAAACCCCCCTACGCAAACAAACAGCTGTGGCCACTAAATCACCCACTGAGCCTCCAAGAGCAACTCACCACTATGTAACTATGCTGTGCATTTTCTTATGTAGATACCAGGAGAAGTTCACCAACACAGCAAGAGTGGGAGTCATTGTTTCTGCATTCCCCAAGGACAGAATCAATCCCAGAACATGGGTGTGCAGTAGCAAAGTGCTGTGCAGAAGGGTGTTTTCACATCAAAGTATCTTTATGCAGAAAATTACATTAAGATACACTGGCAGCGAGGAGTACAGAAAATATCACCTTACAGTGGATCCCAAATATCATAGAAACTTAGCTGACTAAAGGCCGTGGCACTGTTTGTCTTCCAGAGTTTTGCTCTTTTACCATATTCACTTAAGAAAGGCCAAGTGCACTTCACTCCCTTTTGTATCATGCATTCATAAAAATATTTAGCAGATGCAGGAGAGTGTGCATAAAGTTTCTGTCTTTTAAAGGTTAAAAGAATTGTCTTAAAATGAAGACATTGTATTTCACGTTGACTAACTGAAATGCAATCTGATGGGAGGCCACAACCACTGAACTGCAAGGATGTCCATTGTATTCCACAATACACACGATCTACTCAGGCTGAAAAAAAAATGATGACTTTTCACAAGAATTTCAGTAGAAGCCAATTAATAACTGCTTTCCCAGAACCTCCTGAAAAATCACATCTATTCTAATAAGATCAAATGTAGTTCAAATGTTTCACTGTAGCCTTGCTACACTCCTTGCTGTGCACTACTGTGGGCAGCACAGTCAGCTAGATGGATCTCCCTTCTTACCAATACATATACTCTTATGTCTCTTAATAAGTTGGGACATGAAGAATGATAGCACCAAGGACTGGACTCATCAGAATCAGAAAAGGTTTATGTCAGAAGCAGAATTGGTTTAGATTCACAGTGTGGTCCACGGGTCCCTATTTCTAGAGGACTTCAGGTGACAGGAGGGTAAACTCATGTGGCTAGATATATTGCACAGCTTTGCCTACAATAATGCAGGAGAATATGTAAGATTAGAAACTGAATCTAGGTCAGCCAAGTTCCAAGGGTTCCAACCACAGAGCTATCTTTGCTAGCTAGGAATAGCAACTAAACAAAGCACAATCACAAAACAAGTCATGGGTAAGTGCAACCTCTCCCTTTTAGTCTTCACACTGGGCATTCCCATTTGGGGCAGAATAACAGACAAGAGAGCTTTCCAAGTTTGGGAACCAGTATCTGCATCCGCAACAGCAAGGCGGTGCCAGGAGGAAGGTCTCATCAACACCACGCTCTGAGTTAGCTCTGGAAGAGCTCTAGTCCAGACTCAAGGAGGGAATGTCCCTTAGGGATGGGAGTGCACTAAGTGTACTCCTGGAGCATATGTACAGTTTGGTTTCAGCTGGGCTCTTCTCCCTGACTTCCAATTATAGGACTTGGGCAATGGGTGCAAAGTGGAACACAGGAGGTTCCACAGAAATATAAGAAAAAACTTTTTCACAGTGAGGGTGACAGAACACTGGAAAAGGCTGCCCAAAGAGGTTGTGGAGTCTCCTCTGGAGACATTCAAAACCTGCCTGGATACATTCCTGTGTGACCTGATCTAGGTGTTTCTTCTCCGGCAGGAGGATTGGTCTAGAAGATCTCTTGAGGTCCCTTCCAGTCCCTGATATTCTGTGATTCTATGTGATTCATTCATAAATCTCTCATGTTCTGAGACTGCTCTCAACAAAGACAAAACCATAATCAATGGGGACTGTCAGATGATTGCTTCAAAAGCGCATTCCTTCTCTCAGCTCAAGCACCAAGGCAACCAGTGAGACCTACACTGCAGCATTATCATTGATTTTTTAAAAGCCAACAATATCAAGTAATTTAGTGTTCAAATTGACATTAGCCTTTGTTGAAAACAAAAAGCAAACCAAATCCAAACTCCTAATGTCCTTAGGACTGTTTTCATCGCTTGTTTAATTGACTTTTCCCTTAGAGTTTTTGCAATCCCACTGCAGTAAATTGTGAAGCAGCAAAGATCTTCACCATAATAAAGTCTGACAACTTAAATTCTCCCAAGTTGTGCAAGCAAAACAAAGTAAAATGAAATACAGAGCAACTGTATAAACCAAGGATATGATAAGCCAAAAAAAAAAAAAAAAAGAAATACAGCAACCACTGAAAAAAAGCATCCTTTAATTTACTGAAGTAAGAAGTGATGGGTACTGATAGCAGCTCTTGTTGGGAAGTTTATGTCCCTATATCACTGTACACTTGACTGCCCATCACAATGTCCCACTGAGCGTGGCGAAATCAACATCAAAAGTTTATAGAAGAATCTTTGGTTCTCTCAGTTAACAGTTTGTTTTTTTTTCTTTTCTTCTACTCTTTGCTGCTAAGTGTTGCAACCCTTGCAGCATATTAGGCTATCTTTAGACATTCCTGAAGCAGAAGGATCAAAAAGGACTTTTCTGGCACTTGGCTGGAAGAGAGCGAGACAGTTCCCTTTGCATGAGGACACTGCCACACACATAGCACAACTGCTGCCCTTTCTGGCTGGGTATTTGCCCAGTGCCCCACTTGGGACGTGCTTCTAAAGCGCTTTGACACCCCTAGTAATGCAGAAAATGACTGGTGGTTGTGCATTGAGCTGCACTTCACGGGCCAAAACATTAAAGATATAGATCCTGGATCTATAAACCCCAATTCAGCTAAGAGAAAAAGCGGAGAAACTGTCATGTTCCATAATTGCCTGCAGCCTTAAAGACAGATGGGATCTAAGTCCTAGCAAGAAATGATGGGATGGCTTCGGGGAGTGGTTCATGCTGGCTTGAAAACTGGGTGTTGATTCAGTGCTGGCAAAAGCCTTCCTTTGCACCCACGGAAGTTGAGTCCTCTATCACCTCAATGAGTACATAATGATGGCAGAAAACTTCTTTTCCTAGCTGATGACAAGGAAGCTTGTGAGGCTTTTCAAGGATCAGAGGAAAAAAAACCCTGCTACCTGACAATGACTTCCGTTTCCCTAAGGTGATCCTCAGCTTCACATAATCTTGTTTGGGGAGCAAATGAGATACCATGGTGAGCTGGCCGGGAGCTGTGCAGAGCTCCTCTGAGTGGGAGTGGGGAGAGGACGGGTGGGCAGGATGTCAGATAGGAGGTACCATGCACAGCCTGTGTCCAAGTGATTCTACTTCCATCCTGTGCTGGCTGAAAGAAGGAAGCTGCCAGTATGGATTTTATATTTTCTGATTTTATGACTTAAATTTAAGAAGGCAACAAAGAAATTGAGAATAACCATACTCTGTGAGAAAGAATGGCAAGTCTCTCCAACAGCAGTAATCTTATGCTGCCTTAGAGGCCACCTGGGAGACCAGCTTAATTCATATTACAGAAGATAAAAAGGGACAGCAGGGTTGTATTTGTTACATTCACACACACCACTCTAGAGGCTGGGCTTCTGTGTCCACTGCTTCTCCAACCCAGAGAAACTACTTTCTTCAACGTGTGGTTATACTCAAGAACCAGAAAGACAGACTTTGAAGGGCAGAGCTGGGCCCAAGAGAAAGATCAGGTGGCAAAATGCTGCCTCAAGTAACAAATTGGCCAACAGAAGATGAGATTAGTTTTAGTTTCTTCTACTAAAGGATAACTTTTTCACCAGATGTCTTTGGATGATGTAAGAGAGATTAACTGTATCTCAGGTGCAAAATTTCAGTATAATTTTCTGACAAAAAATTTAATTGTCAGATTTTTAGAATTAAAAATTGAGGCTGAAAGGGAAAAACTATCAGGGATCTGCCAAATTCAGTGCTGTGGGACACAGCCTTTGTATCTTTTGCTTTGGTTGGGTTTGTGGGCTGAGGGTTAGGTATCCCTCGGTTTCAGTTTGAGGTTTTCGCCCACAAATCACGTGGGAGCTGGATGAAACCAGAAATCAGCTCCAGTGAGAGTGCAAGAGAGCCCAGTTCTACTCAGCAGTCTGGAGAACAGTCACAAAATTTTCCACACACCTGGACTGGGCTTTGCGTCTGTAACAAAGCTGAACGCCAGCCAAGTTTCTCCTGGCTTTGTTACTGGGCTTTTTGCACAGATCTATTATTCACGGCATTTTTTTTTTTTCTTCTTTTAAAACTGCAACACTCGGGGAGAAAGGTTTGGGGGAGGGGAGGAGGGAATGTAAAAGAAACAAGGGCGCGTATTTCCCTGCGGCAGGGAGGTGCAAGGCTGCAACACTCCGTACTGCTGCATACACCAGCGGCTACAAACAGGCTGAGAGCTTCAAATGTAGAACAGTTTGGGGGAAGATTAAAAAAAAAAAAAAAAAAAAAAGAATAAGAAAAGAAAAAAGAAAAATAAGATAGAAGACGGCATGAGCGCTGTTTGTCTTGGCTGGTTAGCACATAATTCCCACCTGCATTTGATTCTGCTCAGTCTCTGGACTCCTCCCTCTCTTTGGAGCCATGGCAATACAGGAAAGCAGGAGGGGAAAGGAGACAGAACACTTTGTACTAGCAGCCAGACCACTGTTTAACTTCTTCAGCCAAAAAACAAATATGAATATGGAAAGATTTTATGGCAAGATACATCAACAGACTGAAGCAGTTTTGAAAATCCTCCTAGGGTTGCTCATTCAAAGTTTTCAACCTGTGGACTTTTCTTACCGTTAATCCTATTGTTTGTTTTGTAGTAGTGGTACTAAGTATTTATCAAATGATGTGAACCATCAGTTCTGCCATACAGAGCTCTGCCTGCTGGGATTATTCTCTGGTCTTCTTGCACTCGTATCCAGCCCTCACTGCTTTTTCAGTTTCACTGTGATCTGAGAATGAAACCCAGAAGATAATCTGTGTTTACCAGCAATGGAGCCCGGGTGCAGTGAACTCAAAATACAGCAGCCTTGAGCTTTTAAAAATGCACACAGCAAGCAAAATTTCTTTTGCTAACTGTACTTTCACATGCACAGTAAAAATGAAACCACTCCTTTATTTACTTTAAAAATTCTTTTATGTCCGTCTGCTTTTGCAGAGTTTCTCCCTTGAAATGTAGGGAAAATTTTAGCAGCACAACTGCTGTGCACAGGAGATAGGGCAGCCATACAACAGTGCAAAAGATTAATTTCTTTTTTTTTTTCTTTTTTTTTTTTTGCAATGAGAGTTCTTATAAGCATGAATTTGGTTTATTTACTACTTAAAATGAAGATACATGACTAACAAACTGCAGATTCCACACAGAACAGAAATACAACTTAAGTATGCTGAATCTGGAAATACCCCTCCAAATGCTGCTGTGCAGAACAGACAGAACAATAGGCATACTTCATGCCATAAGAATTGTCAGAACTAAAATTTTTACACATATGTATATATAAATTATTATTAAGCTAGTATTCATCATATTTGAGAAGTCATGGCAAGCTGGCAAAGTTCCTGGTAAATGAAAAAGGGGAAACATACCCTGATTTTTAAAAAGAAGAAAAAAGGTAGACCTGAGGAACAACAGGTCAGTCAGTCTCACCTCTGCACCCAGAAAGATTATGGAGCAGACAAACTTGGTAACCTTCTGTAAAGAAGTCACAGTGTCAGTGGCCAAGAGTATATCAAGTGACATTGTCCACCTGGACTTGTGCAATGACCTGGATGTATAGCTCAGTTGGGAGAGCATCACACTCCTAATCTGAGGGTCAGGGGTTCGAGTCCCCGTCCAGGTATGAGGCTTGTCAGAGTTGGGCTGATGGTTGGACTAGATGATCTGAAAGGTCCCTTCCAACCTAGATGACTATGACTAATGTCTTTGACTCCATGTTGCACACCATCTTGATCTCAAAGTTGAAAGGGCATGGTTTCAATAGATGGGCTGCTCAGTGGATAAGGGATTGGCTGGATAATCACACCAAAAGGGTTGTGGTTGATGGCTTGACATCCAAGGGTCAACCAGTGATGAGTGGCATTCCTCAAGGGATCATTACTGGGACCAGCACTGTTTAATGTTTTTGTTGGTCACATGAACAGTGGACTAGAGTGCACCCACAGGAAGTTTACCAACAACATCAAGCTGTATGGAGTGGTCAAGATGCTTGAAGGGATGCCACCCAGAGGGATCTTTACAGGCTGAAGAGGTGGGCTGATACCAATTACATGAAGTTCAACAAGGCCAATGTTCAAGTTACTGCACGTGGGACAGAGCAATTACAAGTGCTAACACAGGCTGGGTGGAGAATGGATTGAGGGCAGCCCTGCTGATAAAAACTTAGAGGTGTTAATGGATTCAAAACTGAGCAGGACCCCAGAATGTGTCCTTGCAGCCCAGGAGGACAACTGTATTACTCCAGACTGCATTAAAAGAAGTATAAGGTCAGGGGAGAGATTCTCCCTCTCTGTCCTGCTCTTGTGTGACCCTACCAGGAGTACTTCGTCCAGCTCTGAAGCCTCCAGTATAGGAGGGACAGGGACCTGTTGGAGGCCCAGAGGAGGGCCACAGAGATGATCAGAGGGCTGAAGCACCTACCCTATGAAGACAAGTTGAGAATTTGGGTTCCTCAGCCTGGAGGAGAGGCAGCACTGGGGAGACCTTAGAATGGTCTTCCAGTATGTGAAGCAGGCCTACAAGATGGAGAAAAACTTGTCACAGGGGTGTATAGTGATTAGATAAGGGTGGGAAAGTTTTTAAACTGAAAAACTTAGATCAGATATTAAGAAGAAATTATTTACTGTGTGAGTGGTGAGACATTGAAATATGTTGCCCAGAGAGATGGTGGATGCCCCCATTCCCTGGAAGTGTTTAAGACCAGGCTGGATGAGGCATTGAGCAACCTGGTCTAGTGGGAGGTGTCCCTGCCCATGGCAGGGGGGTTGGAATCAGGTATCTTTAAGGTCCTTTCCAACCTAAGCCATTCTGTGATGCTGTTCAGTCTCAGAATACACATCTTGGTTGATATCTACAGAAAGATTGCTTTCTAGACAGAACTGAAATGATGTGGAAAAAATCATACTGTGGTATTCAGGTCAAAAGTCATCCTATCAGTGTTGCTACATTATGGACAACAAGACAGTAGGCATAGTGATATTTAACAACATTCTTCTATGTGAAACTCAGGAGTGACACAGAGATCTGGATTGTTTGTTTGTGCTTCCTAATCACATGTAATGGGTAGCTAGGTTGTAGTTCCTACAATTTATTTTGGATGTCTATTTTAGGATGAGATGCATCATGCTGTAGATATGCCTTTTTTTCCCTCTTCTGACTATAGAGTCTAGACTTGCAGACCAGAGGTCAACACTTAAGAGGAAAATATCCAAAGTCAAGATGAATCACCCTTCCTTTTGGAGTGAACAAGATTCTGCATTGAATCTGATGAAATCAGAATCTCATTTATCATTGCTATGTCTCCATTTCCACTGCCATACTACACCATATAACAGTCAACACTACAAGAGGCAACAACCTTTTCAGGCTGCAGCTGTAGAATTTTTCAATATAGAAACTAATCTCAGTGGGAACAGGGGTAAACTACAACAACAACTAGTATTGTCTAAGGCAATGGGTCCTACAGACAGCTCATAGAGAGGCAAGAATACAGAGTCAATGCCTAAGTTCCCATTGGCTGTAATCCAAACCTTTACACCTCAACTGGAAGCACACAACAGGAGGCTTGCAGTACTCATCCTCTTCCTTCTCCCCAACAGAAACATTCACCAATACAACTTTGTAACATTTGCAAGATCTGGTTTCTTAGCTAAAGCATCTTCAACCAAATAGTGAGAGAAACAAACATGGACTTTCAAAGCAGAGATGTTTCTGTGACAACCTTGAAGAAAACCTATGAAAAACACATCAATTTTTTCTCAAATTATTTTATTTTTTGTTATTCTCCCCAAATTTCATTATCAAAGCTAAAGTGGTTAGGGTTGAATATAAGACTAATGTCTATGGAGCAAAAAAGCTAAAGAGAGTCAGAAGAAGAGAAATGAGAAAGTAGGACAAACTGTTCAAGTAAGAGAAGCTATGGGATCACAATAACAAACCATTTTTATTGCCTTTCACTCTGTTAATTATGCTTCAAATTGCCCTCAACAGTGCCAGAAGCACTCTTAGAAGTAGAATAAATGATGATAATAACACAGGTTTGGTTTTGAGGAGCCTCCATAACTGGGTGGCAACTAAATAAAAGCATCTAAAGTGCTACAACCCAATTTGAGGTTTGGTTTTGGATTAATTTATTATTTGGTTTGGCTAAGTATGTATACATGTATGATTGGGGCAGGGTATGAGAAAACAGAGCCCTCTTATTTCTGTGGGGTGGGCAAGGTTTATATTTCACCATCACTGATTTGTGGTTAATCTCTTCTTTTGGCCACGAAATTTAATCAAGACTGTAGAACTGTTGGTTTCTCTGAGCACTGCTAGAGTTAATGATGCTCTGCACAGATCTACATCCAGGCTAGAGTTAATGATGTTCTGCATAGATCTACATCTAGGCATATACAGACTGCAGAAGCAGGCCCAAATTTGGGGTAACCTTTAAGTACATATAGAACAGAATATGGTGACATTTATTAAAATGCAAGACTATAGTTAAGAAGGTACTAAGTGCCTTAACAAGGTGACCCAAGACAAGTCATCCAAAGTACCATTTTAAAGTGTCCCACAACATATTTGATTTAGTGCACAGCTTTCTATCAAGACTTTGCAGGCAATGAAATGGAGGAAAGTACTGACAGCTATATGAGCATTTAAGCCATATGCATTTATAAGAGGCTTAAATAAGGAAAATTAAAGCTAGAATGGCATAGGAGACAGAGTTTAGGGGTTTTGACAATGTTTAAAATATTACTAGAACCCTTATGATTTATGAAAACCCTTAAAATGTGTGCAGTATGAAAAGTGAAATGAGAACAACATGCCTGTTTTGAGGGTTTCTTAGAGCTTGAAGCCATACATGTAGAGGCACATAACTTTCTAAAAATGTAACTAGATCAGGTTACACAATTCTCAGAAGAGAAGAGGAGGTGGTTATTGTTTATTGTATTTAGATCTGCTTTGCTTGTCTTTTTGCTGCACCTTCCATCTTTAACTGAGCAAATGGGGACTCTAAGGTCTGTCCAGCCCAAGTACAGAGGCAAGAGATGAGCAAGATCCTGAACCTTGATATGGTTTCTTTGGTTTCAAAAGACACACAACTTACTGCATATTTCTGATCTCAAGTTTCCCAGACACCTTTTTCTAAATATCTTAAGGACTCTCACAGCACTTTAGAAGAATCTATGTTTCACAGGAGAGATCAAAGAAATTATTAAGGGAAGGAGAATGCATAGGAATCACAGGAAAAACAAAGAAGTTGACTTGTTCAGCCTCAAAAAGCAAAGGCAGAGGAAAGGTAACAGAGCATAAGATAAAATTGGAATAAACCAGTCATTAATAAATGTAATTAAAGAAAAAGGGTTTTTTCTGTCTGAAGACTGAAGTTCTCCAAGATGCTTCCACATTAGGCTCATGGTGACAGGATGCTTAAATAGCTTTTAGGTGGGTTTTGTGGGAATTAAGGAAAGGATTGATTAATTTACAGAGAAAGAGTCACAGAAAATGTTTCTGATGCACATTTGGTGTATTGGTACATACAAGCAAGTTTGAAAGGATATTGCTTCTCTTTTTATAGTGTATTTATATCAAATTAACTTCAAGCTTTTATACCTTGTAGTGGCCTGTTTCTAATATTCCCCCACCTCTGCTGAATGACTGAAAACTGGCACTAAGATGCAGACAAACTCATGCTTCATACCATTACATTCCCTTCAGTTTCAAGTTGGCACATTCTCACTGACACCCACGAAACAGCCCAGATTTTTCCTTCAGGTCATATTGGCAAGTACCCTACCGGGTTTCCCTCTGTACTGAGAAACAAAGGTTACAAGTCAGCTTTTGTGTCACCTGGGAGTTGCACTTTGCACACAATCTCATTTTGCAATGCCCTTGATCTCACACACGATATTCCTAAGGCTCATCATATCATGGCTTTTGATTTTCCACTACAAATCTGTATTTTTAGAGGCTGGTAATAAGTATTATGTGTGCTGTGATTACAGGAACACAAGGTCTGTGCACTCCTGAATTGGGCATCTCTCTGATGTTTGCAGCTATAGGAGATTAACCTCCAAGGAAGAAGGTGGCTCTTTCCAGCTCAATGTTCCTGAATACAATTACAAACTGTTATAAAAGCCCTGCATATCCATGAACACAGGCACTAGAAAAAAACCCCAGACAAGTCTTTTTGGCTTGGGTGGCGTTCAATAATTGCATTAAAGAAAACAACTGATAATAGGTTTAGCATGGGTTCATCTGAATTAAGTAGAACATACAGTTCCTTCCTCTCTTTGGCCCCTTTGAGGAAAATGTTCATGCCAGACTTTTCAGAGCCTCAGCTTTGAAAGGCACGTAAAGGGAGATAAACCAGGCAGCTGAGAAACACAACAAGTGGAACAGTGACAGGAAGTAGAAACTGGGAAGAGAAGCTTGGCTCGGGAAGAGGAGACAATGAGGTTGGAATTGCAGTACCCCAATGAATGCAAGGGCCAAGAGGACCCTGCCATACTGTGATATGCCTCTACTACAAATATACACCTTCTGAACCTTCACAGAACCAGGGAAGCTCCAGAGAATTTATATTCAGATTTATGCAGTGAAATAGGTACATCTCATTGTAGACACAGAAGAAAGCAACAAAGAGATTTTTCTACCAAGGATGTGGAAAATCAACCAAAGTGAAGATCAGAGCTCAAGATCTTTTTCTCTGTCCCATATTTATTCCTCTAGAGGACACTGTTGTATAAGAGCAGATGCACAGTAAATGCTAAAAAACACCTTTTCTTTTTTCTTTTAAGAGACATGACCCATGAATGTCTGGTATTCCAGGAAAGTATCACTCCTGAATGATTTCTGTAGTGTGTATATATGTACTGGGGGCATGAAAACTTGATGAAGCTCTGGGTCTGCCTTTCTGTAACAGCTCTCTGCCACTGCCATTGCTAAACCATCCATGGAGCTGCCATATATAAATGGTGCCATCTCCTTCAAACTACCACCTTGCCATCCTGGTCTTCACTTGAGGAGAATGGGGTTGGGTGCAGTGGTCAGCCCTTCCTCTGTGGTCCCCTTTTTGACTTAAAAACCATCACAATGACCACATAATTGCACCATGGAAACAAATGTTGAGAATTTGTTCATGGGGAAAGAGAAGGCAAAGAAAAAGCCTGCATCTTCTTCTATAAGGGTGGAAATGGGGTAGATGCTAACTTGGTTACAGCTCTTTAATGGTTGAATAAATAGCAGTTAAGAGGCAGTTCCAAAGTTTACCAAATTACTGTATTCATTTGCTCTAAATATCATATTTAGTGATTTGTGCTGATTCTTCAGTTTGTGGGATTAGTTACAGTTCATTGTAAGTTCTAAATGTATTTCCATGTATTGTGTTAAGACCTGATTCAAGAGTAGTTTTATTTGATAAAAACCAGATGTTCTTAAAAGAGACTCTCTCCTTCACAGTACAAAACATTATTCTTAGCAATTGTATGTACCTTACAAAATTAATAAGCACAGCATCTCCCTGCGTGACATATGACATTATTATATTTTTCCCTGTTGAGGGACTTTTAAGCCGTTGGGGTCATGACCTCTGTGCCTTATGAGAAATGGAGAAGCACATGGTTCTAATTTTATCTTCAACCCTGCCCTCCTGCTGACATGTATGTTTACAATACGGTTCATCTGTTGACCCTTCACTCACATTTAAAATATTAGCTAGCATTTTTTGGTCCCAATCACAACAGTGCATGGTGATTAGCTTTTAAGACCAGTTGTTTTCTTTATTGCTTTTTGACATGCACATCTTATCCACGAGCCCTTGACTGTTTTTCTAATTTGAAAACAGCACTGACTACAAAATCAACTCCAGTTTGTCTGGACTCTTCTGCTCTCCTTGTTATGCAGGGCACTTCAAATATTTAAATATTTCCCCACTCATACAGGAGAGGGGAAATGTCCTGCAGTGGTTAGAGACATCCGCGAGGAGCTGCCTGGCTCAAACCCCGCTCTTGTCTGCCCTTCAGTCCCACCCAAGGTGGGTCAGGGTTAGCTCAGCCTGACACGTGTCCCTGGGGACAGAGTGCCCCCCAGATCTCCCACACTAGGTTCCCTGGAAGCAGTGGCTGGATCTCTCTATGAGCAAGTCAGGAAGAAAATCCTTCCAGAGAAACCAGCCCTTTCTCTGGTTTGTGTCGGGTACTGAAAGAACACACGCTCATGTTTCAGCATGAGTCGAAGGAGAGTGCAACCAGATAAGGCTCAAAGGCCCTAAAAATGAGAGCTGTTTATTCTCCACTCTGTTCTCTCTTACATCAAAACAAAGGGGAAGGAAAAAGGAAAGAAGAAGGGGGAGGGAAAGAGAGAAATAATGCAATTTTACTTTTTTTTAATAAGGGGAAAATTTTAAGAGCAGTAATAGCAAGCAATTTCCCTTTAAATGAAAGTGACATAGAAAATTCAGGACACCTTTAGCACTTGAAACTCTTAAACATATTTTTCTTATTTTAAATTATTTTTTAAAAATTTAAGCACTTACATCAGCAATGCATAATATGCTCCTGTAACAAAATTATGAAAATAACACAGAGCACTTTCACTTGTATAAAGCAAAATTATTTACTTGGTTATTTTCACCACACTGTATTAAATGATACCACATTAAACGAGCTCATTTAATGAGTGTGCTGTAGCTTGAACTGCATAATAGGGCAGCACATTCATAATTTGCTCAGTTAAAAATACTTTTATAATACTGAAGCTCAGCACTCTCAGCTTCCCTATAATCTGCTGCCCCAGTAGGTATTTTCAATGTGTTTATTGATGTATTTGGCATCCCATAAAAATTCTGTAAATAATTTCCAGGATTGAAATGTACCAATCGTGTTACACTTGCCAAAAAGACCTTCCGAAGTGTTTATACTTATTTTTAGGGAGTGAGAGCAGGATCGTTTTTCAGTTGTTATGGGAAGGCATTGCAATGAAAACTGGGTAGGCTTGGGATTATCCAGTTTTTTATAGAGGGGGATGTGGATAAAACAGCTGAAAACACTTGGTTCTTGCATGTCCTAAAACATGTCCTAAAAAACATGTCCTAAAAAACCTTGAGAAAGTCTGAATAATGAGGTAGGGGAAGGACAAGTTTCAGACAGCTGTAGGTGAGAGCCATTGGTCTATACAAGCAAAGAACTGGCAGAGAAAACAGAAAGAAGATGCTGTCTTCACCCTAATGAGCACAGAAGTACGCCTAGACACAATGGAGACACTTGTGTACTGCTATAACCTCACTATAACTGCAGATGTACTTCCAATTCTATATATTTGGATAATCTGATGCAAACTGATGTACTCCCAAGCCACCTTGTGAAGGTCTAACCTATAAATAATCCTGTTGAAGTGTTGATGGTATTGTTGTTCCAAGTGCACTGATACTAGCAGGAGAATCAGATCCTAAAATTGTCTTACTTTGTCACTCTTACAATTCCATAATTGTATTTTTTCTTGGTTTTCTCTTCCTTTATGGCTATAATTGCTGGAACGGCAGATACTGGCCAAGAGACTTGGCAGTCCTGTGTCTCAGGAGCTGATGCCAATGGCAGTTGGGTACTGGTGTACAGCATATTTGGCTTTTTTCCTTTGGATAATGAAGACATCATACAGTGTTGGCCATCCCATCCCTATAACCTCTGATTGTGGATGTGGAATGTTTGGCCATCAAACATGGAGCCTCTCACTGCTGCATAAAATCTATCAAAGCCAATGCCACCAGGGAGGCTGTTACTTGCCATGTTGGCAATTCACTAATCACTTCCATTATCACCCCACCAAAGAGGACAGATGGATGTAGTATTCCCGAGTCAGCTGCAAATTATGATGAGTTTCTACATATAACCATTTCCAAAAACTTCTAACATAATCCATCTTTTCTTGTTTGCATCTTTGGCTTATGCAGAATTAAAAACTGCATCATTAGCATGTTGGATCTGTGCCAGTTCAACAGGCATGACAAAGACACATTTTCCCTTTCAATAGTTGGGTGCAACTCAGCTTTTGAAGAGGGAAAAAACCAATCCATAAATTCACCAGCTCAAAATTATACTGTAATTTATTAATCTGTCACTGTAGGAGCTTGGATTTCCTGCCTTCATTTCCACCAATACATAGCAGCACAAGCACAGTACTGGAAGCTTTCTTAATTCCTGCTTGCTCACAGTTTCTCCAATCTTGTGACAATGAAGAGCAAGTAAATTGTTGCCTAGTACTACAAATAATGGTAAAATTATTGAAAGATGGTTGTAAAACTGTTCTTTACATGCCTAAAGAAAAGCTATCAGTGGCAGCGATGCACAACAATCACAAAGCACTCCAAAGTCTTTCATATTCTACCTCTTGTATGATTTCTGAGCTCACCATGGAACTACTCATATTTTATCAATAAGGAAAAAGATAGAGAAATTTTCCCAAAGTGACAAGTTATCCTACATGATAGCGAACAAGTTAGTAACAGAAAGAAAATCAGTTATATCTCGGCTCCCAGTCCTCTGCTCTTTGCTGGTCCCTCAGTATTGAATTCCCATGGCCATAACTCAATGGATGTTTTAATCTCCATGGTTGCATGATGTTGCATGACTACTTCCTGATGTAGTTTCATGGGAATATACAGCTTTTTGGCATGGAAACTAGGTAGAAAAAACACACCAACAGCTACATCTACTAAGGTTTGCCTTTTTACTGTTCTGATTCTGACACACGTCTATTTTTTTGGCATTTGGAAGAAAAGCAAGTTCTTAACACTCTCAAACCATCATAAGCATGAAAGTCATCACATAGGACCCTGCAAGATGATAAAGGGCTTTCATGGATGGTTAGGATACTTTAGAAGATGCTAATGTACATGAATATGGCAGCTTTTCTCCCGTGAATAAGGCTGCCACTATCAGCACAGTTCGCAACACGTCAGAGAGTTGTCTGCATAAGCCAACTAAAAACACCACACAACTGGAATTCCAGTACAAAATAAACTAATTTTCATACATTAAAACTAGCCATCTTGAAATAGATTCTGTTAAGAAAACACCCATTTTTTTCTTTAAAAGAATCTGTTTGTTTATATCCACCAGCTCCTTAGAAAATGGAGTCATTCTAGCTTTGCAGTCCCTTGATTCAACACCTACAAAATAAAGATCCTCACATAAAGCATCTCTCCACTCAGACCTTTGCTTTCCTGATGAGGGAAGATTTACTGTGAGGGTGGTGAGACACTGGGAAAGGTTGCCAAGAGATTCCCCCTCCCTGGAGGTGTTTAAGGTCAGGCTGGATGAGGCTGGATGAGGTCAAGTGGGAGGCGTCCTTGCCCATGACAGGTGGGTTGGAACTACATGTCCTTTGAGGTCCCTTCCAGCCCAAAACATTCTATGATTCTATGATGCTGAACAACATCACTAAGCCTCATGTATCACTACTGATCCATGAGTTAATTTCTGTTTTACTCTAACATGTATATTTATATGAATAGTAAAACACAGGAAAACCCACATTCTGATAACTTTTTATGCTGATCTCATGGTTTCAGGGCTTCCATGGACCAAGTTTACTGGGAAGACACAGTAAATGGTGGTGCTGTAGCAACAAAGATGATCTGGAAGAAGATGCTGTGTAGTCTCTTTGCCTAAGGTCCAGTATATGAAGAAATAAGAAGTCAGGTGGAGCTGTTTCACCTTATATCTTTATACAGGTTGCACTCCCTTGTTGTCTGCTTCTGATTTACAAATCAGCACTAACTTAGAGTCACTCACACAGATTTCCTTGCGTATAATAAATTCCCGATTGCATCTGATTTGAATTTGACACCACATGCTTCAAGACTGAGGCCTAATCTATTAAACCAGTCCTTTTTGATTTCAGATTGGTAAACCTGAATCAGGCGTGCAGGGGCTTCTTTGAATAACCCCTGGAAACACAATCCTTCCAAGGGGAAACACAGACTGCTGCGTGCTGCAGGAGAGTTCTGCTAGCTAGGAGGGAAGATGGTCTGCAACAGGGACCCTGGCAAGTCCCAAGGAAGGAGCATCAACTCAGCAGCAACACAGCACCACGCTCTGCCTATGAAGAGTGCACTTGTCCCTTTCTAGAAGTTGCTGATGTACTCAACTGCTCCTTGGTTGTGGGTGAAAAGCCAGAGGCAATTAGCTGAGGTCAGTACAAGTAACAGTGTGTTCAAACACACTTCTGCAACACATGCAAGAGCATTCAAGTATAAGAAGGACTTTGAGCCGTTGGAGTGAGTCTGGAGGAGGGCCACAAAGATGATCAGAGGGCTGGAGCCTCTCCTTTATGAGGACAGACTGAAGAAGTTGGGGTTGTTCAGCCTGGAGAAGAGAAGGCTCAGGGAGGACCTCATAGTAGCTTGCAGTACCTGAAAGGCTGAGGTAGGACTTTTTAATAGGGTACAGGATGGCAGGGCTAGGAGTAATGGGCGCAAATGGAAGAGGGGAAATTCTGGCTGGATAGAAGAAAGAAATTCTTTACTGTGAGGGTGGTGAGATACTGGAACAGGTTGCCCAGAGAGGTTGTGGATACCCCCTCCCTGGAGGTGTTTAAGGCCAGGCTGGATGAGGCATTGAGCAACCTGGTCTAGCGGAAGGTGTCCCTGCCCATGGCAGGGGATTGGAACTAGATGATCTTTACGGTCCCTTCCAACCCAAACCATTCTATGATATTTGACTCTACAAATCAATCAAACTTGATTATTCCTGGTTCCTCTGAAACACATTGCATCATAAGCATCAATTCAGCTCTTCTGATCTGTGTCAGATCACTACTTTGCTCACCTGGTTTCCAACTAATCTTCTCTTTCTTGTAAAACAATAAAGGGCTGGGACTTGAGGTACTATCACAACTTAAATATTATGGTTAATAATAACAAGAGCAACAAGAATAGACATCTATGTCACGTTGATACTGAAGCACTGTGCTGACAGCTTCACTTCGGCAGAGGTAAACATTGATGTTTAAACCCATAAAAAGCAAGGGAACAGTAAGTGTATGCTGAGCTTGCTTGAACTGTTACAGCACTGTGGAAGACATAACAAAAAATGCTTCAGATGCTATATACACATAGATTTATGCACAAGTATACTCTAACCATTTTTGCATGATGGATTTTCACACCAGTCCTTTACTGAAATTCAGAAAACCAACAAGTTTCTTATTTACTCAGATAAACCAGTTACAAAACATTAACTCTGCTGAGGGTGATTTAAGCAGAGAAAGAAGCACAGCAAAGTGAAAAAGCACTTTCAAATTGGAACCATAGCAGATGTTGTTTTGGTCATTTCTAGCTGGCTGTGAAGTTAGAGCCCCAGAACTGTGGTTACATATGTGGTTCAAATGTTGGCTGCATTCATGCTGGGGATGAAAAAACCCAAATGCTTGCATGCAGGACCTGGCGTGCATTGTTTTAAAAAAAACAAAACAAAACAAGAACCCAAACTGTGGCTGTCTTCAATTATTTTCCATTACAGCATTGTCTGCATATAATTGCTCTATGTTTTCCATTAAGGAGTGCCAAATAAATGAGTATGTCAGAGTATAGGATGTACAGATTCCACTGGTAATGCTGCTCCGTATCAGTAAATAACACGAAGCACGATCTCTCTTGACCTGTATGACGTTTTCAGACAATTAATCTGTGTTTTTCAAGTGTCCAACATTATTTACCGTATCTTCTATCAACAGCTGAGACTGGGGACTCAGAGAAAAACCAGGCAATGGGAAGTTAGACAGTGATTTCAAAGAGGTCTTAACTGGGGCTAAATGGTCAAATGCCTTACAAATTGGGCAGTTGCCAGATCACGCTGACAGGGTTTTTGGGGCTTGTCTCTTGTTTTGTTCTTAGAATCTAAAGAGAATTACACATCATATAGGTCTTTTCTGTGCATAAAAGTAAGGTCTTCCTCAGATTTAAAGATCAGGTCCTACACTTTGGCTGCTCTGCAAAACAACACTTTACCGTTAGTCTCTTTGTAAAAGTTTTCGTCTGCTTCTATATACTGGCTATTTGAATCAGACTCATTAGGCTGGGGACAACAGGAGCCCCAAGGAGATGGAGCCTAAGGATCCAGAGCAGTGCCCTGTCCAAGCAGCACTTGGGAATCCCTTTCCGAAAGCAGAAGGCAAATGGTAACAAAGCACACCAGGAAGCCAAACATGATGCAGTGTGATTTACATTCTAGAAGAATCCAGTGGACATTGTAATTTGCCAGCTGTTAATGTCCTTCAGCACCGAGCTGAGCCTGGACTTAGCTACATGAGAAATTTGGGTTTTTTTAATAATAATATTCATTAACACCTGTAAGCAGATAATATAGAAAACAGCCCAGAATAATTACATTGCACAGCAGAAGTTAATATACCTGACCTATAAAAATATATTCATGATTATTTCTGCCAAAGTGCTCTCAGGAAGCAAACTGGCTACCTTTCACAGTTCATAAATAAATTGTAATTCCACACTGGAAACAACATAATTACACCTTAACTGCAACATACTAATACTCCTTCCTTATTTCTCTGACCAAACTATCAAGTATACATGTCTAGACAAAATAAACTGATGATCTTTGCATTATGAGGACTGTACTACTGCATCTTGCCCAGAGAGGTGGATGCCCCATCTCTGGAGGTGTTTAAGGCCAGGCTGGATGAGGCATTGAGCAACCTGGTCTAGTGGGAGGTGTCCCTGCCCATGGCAGGGGTGTTGGAACTAGATGATCTTTAAGCTCCCTCACAACCCAAACCATTCTATGATTTTTCTGATCTGTGCTCTACCTCCCTCTGCAGTGTCAGTTGTACACTGAGAGTGCATCCACTTGGGTATATGCAGCTGTGCACTGAGATGGGAAATTTGAGCTTATGCACACTCCAAAATGAAACTCAAATAACAGCAGAGGAAACATAACAAAGTTTCTCATGTAAAAGAAGACACAGTCACACTGTTTTACACTAATGAGGGAATGATGCCCAAATGCAGCCTGATACTCTGTCATAGAAACATCTGCACAAGAAGTTTTGAGAAGGTGAAGAAGTTGTGATTTGCTATGGAAAACTACTTAACTATGTGAGCTGTTCTTAATTGAACTTGACAGAAGACGTGTGCACTGACACTACTAGGACATTGAGAAACTGAAGCTGGATCAGCTTCCTAATGGAGCAAGAGAGAAATATATCATCTGTTAGAGAGGTTGAAGTTTCACTGGAATGGTTGTGTTTTTTAAAAGCTTGATGTGATAGGGAACAACAACAATTATAGCACACATTGAACAGAATACATTTTAAGTACAGCTGTTAATTCTTACGTATTTTCAGGGGGGAAAAAATGCTCAGAGTTTCTCACATAGCAGTATGATTGTATCTGAGTATTTGGTTTAAAAAGCAATTGATTAACTGTTCAAACTACTTCCAAAAAACAAGAGTTTACTCTGAAAGCAAGAAGTTCTTGTGCTGACAGAGCAAACTTTTGGTCTTGCAACTTTCTGTGCTATGGGCTTTGAGCTACTTCAGGCAGGATAGCTGGCTTGCATGCCTTTAAGTAACTCCTAATACACTGTGTTCCTGATGCTGGCTGGACCCTATTGCAAGAATAATTACCCCTCCTGCCCTTGGAAAAAAGGAAAAAAAGAAGTCTGTATATCTGAATCTATTTGGTTACAAGGGTCTGCTTCAAAAACACATTCCAAGTGCAAAATGGAACCAAGTCCTATTTTCATGCCCATTTCCCATACAGCTTGCATCTAGTTAGCAGCTAAAAACACATTCCTCAAATATTTTCCTTTCCAGTAAGGAGACATCCCAGTATCAACTTTCACTAGCCCATACCATGGTGAAGTACCCTTTCCTAGAGCTTTAAATTCTACCTCAAGCACCTTATTCTGTGATCAATCTCATGGATTACAGAGGAAAGATGCTAGTTTGGCTCAGGACCTTGGGATGCACACAAGGATACAGCTTTAGACATCAGCTCTGAAAAAGGCCAGCTGTCTGTATTTTGTTTGAGAAGAGAATCATTAAATGCTCTTTGCATGCATAAAACCAGAAACTTTCCCATTCAATGCAACTTTGTAGCACTAGGTCTTGCAGAGACTTGCCATCCTCTCTTGTGAGAAAAAGGTTAAATTCTGGTCTAACTCAAGTTAAAGGAATATTTTCACTCACATAACTGACTTACACTTGGATCTCCCAACCAGTGCTTTGCAGTTTTTCACAAAATGGGCATCACAGAAATTGTAGGTATGGATGCCTCAAAATTATGATTTTCAGAGGAGTGTGACCAGCACATTTCTCACAACAACATGTGGAAATGAGACCAACTATAATTCAGAAGGAGGTTTCTGAATTCAGCATTCCCTGTCATTCTAAGCTCAAAAATGGGCTTCATAGCTAGGAACTGGAAAACCAGAAGTGAGGAGCATTCTAACCTTCAGTGACCTAAAGAAGAACAAGAACAAAAGTCCCATGTTTTTCACAGTAGGTGTGAAATGAGGCAAGTAAAATACATGCTTCCTTTTACACTCAAGTCTACCACGGCCTTTCTACATGTAGGAATGGCATGTGTGGCTGGAAAGCAATCATTTTCTACAGCTCGCCTTTTCAGCAGCTGTTAGGACATCTGGAGAGAAATCCATCTGGTACTTAGAGTAGCAAACAACACCATAAACTCTCAGAGATTCCCCTTCCTTTTGCACAGTCACATGAACATAAAACAGCAGCAAAGCTCTGAAACAAGTTCTGCTTCCAGAATGAGAGGTGGAGAGCTGTGAACAGAAGGCAGCTTTCAACATGGAGTTTTGGATACTAACAGAAAAAGTCCTGATTCCCTCCAGAGCCTCAGGGACCAACTTTTGACTAGGTACTCCCTCCACCCTTCTTGGGTCCTCCCCAAAGGGAGCAGCATCTCCAAAGAACTGTAGAGAGTCTGCTTTCATCTCATCCCACCCTTTTCTGGGTATTTTTCCATTAGGGATTTGCACAGAGCCCACAGGATTAGGGAAGAGCCAGATCTGAGTCTGTCAAGTTGTGGTTCTGTTTTCAATGGTTATATATATTGTGCTCTGTGTTGAATTAAAACTACAATAAAAGTCCTCTCACTTGTTACTGTATTTGTGTAATGTTCAAATTAGACAGGAACAGTTATTTGAGAGAAACTAACCCAATGCATATTCAAAATCACATCAGGTTTTAATAAAGAAAGTATCTACTAAGACATTACATGGTTGAGTGGGAAAATTCAACCAGACCTCTATTACTCAATGTCAAAGTCCGTCAAAACCGGCTCATAACTATCCTCTCTCCCACTGCCCAGGATAGCAACATGAGTTCATATAAATGCACAGTGTGAAAATCTTCTAGGCAGGATGACATCTAAACATGATTTGGCCCTTCAAATGAGCAGTTGGCTGCCTTCACAGACATGATGGAAAGAAATGCTGGCACCTGAGAAGTTCAGAGGTCTGGAGTTGGCTAAGCAAGAGTTAATATATGTGTGTTACTGTAAGAAGAAACATCTGAAATCTGGAAGAAGGAACCCAATTCAGGCTCCTGCGTGGTGTCATATGAATGGATAAATAGTTGCAAAAGAGCCGTTAGAAGATACTTAGAGTAGTCCATATGCCCCTTAAAATATTTTGGCCCTCCCTTTGGCCCTTGGTTTTAAACTAAAGCAGAGGAGGGTTAGATTAAACACTAGGATGTTCTTCACCATGAGGGTGAGGCATTGTGACAGCCTGCTCAGAGAGGTCATGGAGGCCCCATCCTTGGAGACATTCAAGGCCAGGCTTGATAAGGCTCTGAGCAACCTAATCTAGTGCAAGATGTTCCTGCTCACTGCAGGAAACTTGGACTAGATGACTTTTGAAGGTCCCTTCCAACTCAAAGCATACTGTGATTCTATGATTAATTTCCTGTACCTGTGTAACCTGGCCTATAGAACTGGGGTGGGGCTTATGGTCTCAGGTTTCTGGTTGCTACAAGGGATGCTGATATCAGAAGATCTCTTTATTAGGTTCTGAGTTTGGCTACGTTAAACAACTTACTGTTCTGAGCCAAAAAAGATTTGCTTCATTTTTTTTCAAGAGCCATGCAGACTGCATGGTATACTCTGGCACTGTACATATACAAGTCAGGTATGTGGTTTTGAAAAATGATCCTTCCTATTTACATAATACCTATTACAACAGGTTTTGATGTTTAAATTGGTACTTAATCATCTTTCATTAATGACATTAATCACAACCAAAAGTTAAAGATGACATGGCAGAAGTACATAAAGTGTAAAACTGGAACTGAACTGTAAAAATTAGGAACATATCTAAACTGGAGCTTTGGTTCAACCATTCAGAAGATGGACAAAGACTGAGGGGTGTTCACACTTGCAGCAGTGAGTTGAGGACTGGGACAGATTACTGACTGATATATATTCAGTCCAACCTGGACAAGCCTTTTGGCATATCAACACCAGCACAGTTCTGTTTTTAGAAGGAGACAATTAAACCAAGCGATGCCTAGGACTACATTCTCCCCTCAAGCTCTTATTGAATTAATTTCACGAGTTACACAGTTTATCAGGATCTTATCCATGGAATAGTTTGCTCAATTAACAGCTCAGAAGGAACAGATCGCATTAGAATGTGGATCAGGGGAAAATGAACTCCAAAGTACTACACTCCTGAGCCCAAATCCTACACTTACGTTACTGTGGATTTACGCCAGTGTAAATGAGAGAAGAATTTGGCCCCTGACCTTCTCCAAGCAGGTCATTATAGTTGAACTAGTAACTGATCTTAGAAAAACATTTTTGCTGAGAGGTATTTATTTCTGTATAAAGGTTTATGGAACATCATATTCTTTGCCCTTTAAGACTGATACTGACATATGTAAACACCACCGGACTTGGTGTGCCATAGCTTAATCCAGCCTCTCTAAATCTGGCTAAAACAATGGAAATATCTTCTGAAACCATTGTGGGTTATATCCAATATAGTTAAAAACATCTGACTGCAACCGCAAATATGCTGGTATTTGGTTGTGCTATAAAAACATTTTTATGTCAAATACAACTGGGACTAATACAGTAAACTACAAGTACAGTTAACCCTTGGAATGAACCACATTTAGATGCTTGAAGGTTAAGGCAGTCTGCACTGCTTGCATTTTCTTACAAAGAGCCTAAAATACACGTTGGGTATAAAAAGTAATTACTAGTACTAATAGAGTAATTGGTATTTAAATAGTAATTTCCACACTATACTATAAACACACCAGCAATATTACAAAGTTCTCTAGGTAGTACCTGTGGATGCCCCCTCTCTGGAAGTGTTTAAGGCCAGAACAAGGAGCAACCTGGTTTAGTGGGAGGTGTCCCTGCCCATAGCAGGGGGGTTGGAACTAGATGGTCTTAAAGGTCCCTCCCAATCCAAACCATTCTATGATTCTATGTCCTGTGTGCTTGAAGAAAATCCCCAGTAGTGCTCAAATGCTGCTTCTGTTAAGTGAATAAACTTGTGCCCCCTTTCCACATCCTCATGTACTCATGTGGATGCAAACAGAGAAGTAGACTTTAAATTTTCAACAGAAAGTGGTGCTGCCAGAGAGCTGACTGAGGCTTAGAAAATGAGGAGAGAAAGGGAAAGCAGTTTGGTGGAGTTGTGAGTGGAGCATTTAGCTGATAGTGTGTCATTACACAAAAAGGCAGGTAGGACACCAGGGGCTCTTGATTTCACAAACCTAAAAGTTCTATTTAAATAGAAACTTCTATTTAACTAAGAAACTTCACTAAGAAAAATGTCTTCCAAGTAAGAAGTGTTCCAGCACAATTGAGGGACAGTGCAGAGCACATTGCAGGGTGGCTCCCTCCCAATCCAAACCAGCATTGTCTCTGTCAGCACATCTCTTACAACGGTTTAGTCCACCATCATCTGTTCAGTAGCCAAATAATGGAAACACACGTGGTGTCCAAATACTTGAATGTGTATTTTCCGATAAAACTGGTATCTAGAAGTTAAACTTACATAAATACATAATTTACAATATAATATTAAGACATGCTCAGGAGCCGAATTACCATTTCCTATCATTGCTTAAGCACTTCAAATCCTATCGACTCATCAAAACCCCTTTTGGAGAAGGGTCTTCCTAAAGCCTTGATATGGTGACACAAGACGCTACTTTTCACTGCCCCCTCTAGGTGAAATTCCTCATCTTACAGCAAAGTCGGCAGAAGGGAGCTCTGTGCCACTCTGGGCATCGCAACTCCAAGAGCTCATGTCTCTACAGTGCAGGAACTCAAACACTTGATAAAGCAAGGCTTACACCTTTGCACCACAGCAGTACTTCAGCAATTACATTTGTTCTGCATTACCAGATATTTTCTATGTATAACATGTTTGTTTCATTCTTTTTGCCATTCCTAACTTTCCTCTGAACTGCTTTTGGGCACCGAATGGATGTTTTCATCTCATCTCTTCTTAGTTTTAACAGCTGATTTAGAGCAAGCCTTGGATATAACAAGAATGTTTCAATCCATGTACATTGCTTTGTATTTATTTACACTGAATTTCATCTGCCAGTCACTCAGTATTGTGAAACTCTGCACAATTAATTTTAATTGCCATTAGCTAGAATAATCTTGGATCACTAGCAGATGTTGTCAGTTCAGCACTGTGCAGATCATTCTGAATACACTGAACAGCTCAAGATCCCTATGGGAATACACCACTACCTCTCTAGCCATTAACTTACAGGCCTTGCTTCCCAACTTTCAAATCTGTGGGTGATTGATGAGACTGTTTTGAGACAATTTAAGAATATTTTAGGATCAATAATGTAAAATCCTTCTGAAAATCCATACACAGCATTTCAAACAGGTCACTCTTGTCCAGGTGCCTCCTGTATGACTTCTCTGTCTGGGAAGTCATTAAAATACTGTTTCCTACTATAATATAAATGTCAGTTTTAGACTACTAAAATAAATAAGCAGGGCCACTATGGACTTCAGCAGCACTCATTTTGCAGTTATGTGTAGAAACAGAGCAAATAAGATAACCTTCTCCAGCTGCCTGCGAATCCAAACCTGTGCAAGTTTCCTTGACCTTCACTGCTAAGTTGTAAGTAAATTATTTCAATTAACTTACAAATATCAGTGCCATCTGTATTTGTATCAGGAAGCATCCAGTGGCTTTTACTCCTGCATTCGCTACAAAATTCTTCATCCTCACATTGTAACTACTTTCATAACTTTAATAAGATCATATATGTAGCTAAAGACAATGAGCATCCCCACATCAATCCATCAAAGCAATCACACAAGCAGGTTCCTCACTTAATGTCAGCCTTGTCTAGCCACAGGTTGTCCATGACTGACCTTCTCACATGTTTCTACCTGTGGAAAAACATGAACACCACCTGAACCCAGACCAGATCCTACTCCATTCAAATCAAGGGGAGTTTTTCCAGCAATGCTACAGAAATACAAATGTAGTACTACAAAAGTTACCAGCTGCTGAGCTAAAGCTCTCAGCACCTTCCAGAGTGAAGCCAACAGCTCCCTTCCAGTTTCATGACAAACATGAATGCTAATAATTCAAATCACCACATCTGAAAATACTACTAGAAAACACAGTTAACTGTTACTGAGTTCAACTCAATTATTCAACCTTTTCCATCCAGAACAATATTGTAATTGGATGGCAAGTACTGAGCTCCTGTCCTAGATGGATGGTCAACATCTATCACAGCAACAATACAAATAATATCCTTTAACACGTCTCATCATTAGGCATCCTTTGAGCTGTAAACACTGCTAAATGCTGACATTTGAATTGCAGATTGGTTGATCCTCATTTTCCAGGTAGATAAATTTGAATAGACCCAAACATCAAAGGTAGTGTTAGCAGTTCACACCATGGTTTATCACTAGCTTCAACTGCATTTTGTTAGCCAAGCATGTAAGTCTCTGGTTTAACACCCAATACTGAAGAACTAAAGTTATCCTCTACAAAAGAGACAGCAGTTTTTGTAGCTTATCACAGTGATGCATTTGATTACTTCATGTTTTGATTTGAGTATTTGAACTCATATTTATATATTCCAGTATAGAAAAGTTTTGTGAAGTAGGTAAGAAAGTGTAATGTGGATTTTACTACTTGTCATCAATAAACCAGAGAAGCAGGGTTAATTTTGTAATTCCTCTGATCCTCATAATTGAGACCATCCTGTTTGTACTGCATCTCATATGTAATTGATAAAAACAAATGAGAGGGGAATGAATTAATTTGATTTTCAGGGCCTTAATAGCAGCTGGTCAGCAGTCTTAGTCCAGTCCTCTCCAGTAAAAGTAGTTCAGGACCAGCAAGGGATTTAAATTTTTGATTAAAGGATGATTGGGAGGAAATGTAAATCATTAGTCAAAACAGACGGAGGGCAGACAAAACTGGGGAGCAACCCTGAAGCATTAATATGCACTAATTAGTCTACCAATGAGAAGAGTGGGATATATTTTCTCTGTTACCCTCTACCTACATATATTTTAGCAGGGTATTTATATATATCCTACTACACCTATATATAGTTTAACTTTTTTGCTTTTAAGCGAGAGTCAAGTTATACCAAAATAAAAATCCTGCCAAGATCTGTTGAGCTGTGTCCATCCCTTTCCTGTTTCTCTTCCTTACCTCCAATGGAGGCTGCCAGTGTGTGAGAGCTCAGCAACAGCTGAGAGATGGACACAGAAAGCACAAAACTATCTCAGTGTAACAGCAGTCAAACACTCAGACACAAGAGTGACCTCCTCAAATAAATACCCTTCTAGTTCCCACAGAAGAAATAAGAAAGAAGACAGAACAGCTGATCTCATGTATGCAGAGGAAATATCAGCTATCTCTGTAGGAAAGGAAAGAACATAGTGAACAGTCCTTTTTGCATTCATCTGATGAACGAATAGCTGTGTGGTGGCACCTTCAGTTTTAGGTAGGAGGCAGAGTCCGGAGAAAGCTTAGAAGCAGACTGCAATTTTTCCAGCTGAAGGTAGCCTGTCCTGTATTATCTCTAGTTTCCCTTCTTAGAGAGCATGTACAGAAAATAAACTGCACAGTGGAGGAATACTTTTCATGCCTTCCATCCTGGAGCACACAAAGACTCCAAAGATTTTATTAATTCAGTTCATCTACACTCTCAAACCTTTAGGCAGTAGGGAGTAAGCTATTTATCTTCAGGTTTCTTGTAAGGAATTCACACTAGACTTGCTGCTAAATCAGTTTCCCTGTACTACTAGTACAGGAAATTAACTATAAATGAACTATGAAAACAAATCATTCTGCTACAATTTTCCACTGATATTACTTTACAGTTTTATTATATTTAGGAAAAGCAATGTAGATTAAAAAAAAAAAAGAGTTACAACTTACTTATATACTGATCCTAGAATTACGCTCTTTCCTCTTTTAACAGACCCTATTTATAAGATACTTCTTGCTTATTCTGCAGTGCAATTCTGAAGTAGAAAGCATCCTTTTGACTACAGCATCATAGCAGGGTTTCACAGTTACTACTGCAGATGATTTCACTTTGAGACTACTATTTATTGAAATCTGCAGGGCAGGAGATAAAAGTAAATTTCTTGTATTATTTCCTATAAAGCAAACAGCTTCTGACTGTTTCTGCAAATGGCAATATTGAGATGTTTTGTGTTTTTCATCAGTTAGTGATTATTTTCATAATTTCCTTCCTCCACACACATTACAGTGTTTCTTTAGAAGGATTTATGCTTTCATTAAGGCCTGTGTTTCTCACCTGTTTGAAGAAATAAGAGATGGTGCCCTCTAAATAAGGAATATATAATTTGATCTGAAAACGTCCTTTTAGCAACACACCGGTTTAACTGTAGAGAAGTTCTTCTATTCTAGGGGGATCTACTTCATACTGTTTGAAACTCCCTTGATAAAGTCTTACACCAGCAGACCAATTACTTTACACAGAAAATCTGCTGAGAGGTATTTATGAAAATTTCATGTTAGACTATGTGTATGCTATGAGTTAGGGTTTGTTAATGTGTATTTATAGGGCAAAGAAATCAGAAATGATAACGCTGTCAGTGCAAACAACAGGAAAAAAATAGGCATAAACATCTCACTCTCCACACTTTATATCAGATGAGCCTTGTGGAAATGAGACTTTCTACCACTACAGATTGCAGACTGGGACTGGTGACTACAGTCATAGAATCACAGAATGGTTTGGGTTGGAAGGGACCTTAAAGATCATCTAGTTCCAACCCCCCTGCCCATGCATTTGAATGCATTTTATTATTTAAATAGCCCGGGTCTGATTCTATAGTGACTATTTGGAGTTGAAGTCTTTATAGGGATGAGAGGGAGCAAAATATGTTCCTGTTTTTTCTATCAGTTTGGTGATAGCTCTTAGAACTGGTGGAGAAACTGATTTTGTTACATTAGAAAAAACGTAAATCTGCCAATTAAAAATGTAGTTTACTGAGGCAGGTATTTATTGAGTAAAAACCTGACTCCACTGATCTCAGTAGAAAACCCTCACTTCCTTCAACAGAGGTACCATTTAACTTTTTGTTGGGATTTATTTCAAATTAACATTTCCCTGCAGATAATGATTAAACTAACTTTTTTTATTTTCCCCTCAGTAGGAATTGCTTTTTTTGCCAGAAGCATTTTGGTCAGACCTACAAAGGAACTGTAGACAGAAGCCATGAACAGATGTCCTCTTTGAGACCCTGCTGTGAATTGGAAGAGGTTGCTACTCTCAGCTGCTCAGCACCATTCCCTGCTCTCTCCTCATTAGGCATCACCCCCACTGATGTGCTCATTGAATGGTTTGTATGAACACTTCCTACAAGGCCCAGCTTTAGGCTGAGCCAGTAGTCTCAGTGCAAAACAAATGGAGTCAATTTTGCTTAAAACAAACGAGGGAGCTCCTACCCAACTCACTGAGTGGGCAGAAGGAGAGAGCAGCAGCTTCTGACAGGAGAAGAGGAGGAAGTAACTGAAGGTGCCAACTGCTTCTGCTGACATGGCTGGATTTGGAGAAACCTGATCATGGCTTGGAAACTAGCAGTATTCCCAGTATGTCATGTTGTAGAGTTAGTTTGGTTCCAGAAGGAACCTGGCTCCAAAGTCATTCAACTAAAAGACATATGGCAGAGAAAGCTTTAAGGATCAGCTAAAGAGAGCTACCCAACTTGTAACTCATCAAGAATCAGAAGAAAACTAAATGATGGTATAACTTCCCACCAAAACACACATTGTTGTAGATTCATGAACATCAGTATCTTTCAACTCTCGGGTGCATTTTGGCCCTTGAAACCTGCTCCAGAGAAACCCTGTGCTGGAACCCAGCTGCCCTCACCAGGCAAGCAAAGAAGCAAACCTCCACAGCCATGTATTCCTTTCAGGAGTCCAGAAACATTCATAGGGGTTCTCACATCTTCCTAACCACAACAAATAGTTAGTCAAGTTACCTTTGTTAAGCAAACCAATTTTCATTGCTTTCATTCAAGCTGCCTTAAAATAGAATTCTTGCCTACTTTATTTTGTCAGATGTAAAGAAAACTGAGAAACTGTATCCATTGTTCTTAAAAGAGCTTATTAGTGAAACAAAGAACTTTTTTTTTTCCCCCCAGTGAGTGCTGTTTGTGCAGTTACTTCATGACATTTCTTTGGATTCAGTCCCAGGGGAAAAAGGCCAAATTCAGTTTCAGCATTTGCCTACTACAGCATAAACACAGTCATTAGTTAACAGATCTTTTTTGGCGGTCTTTATGTAGCCTCCAACATCAAAGCACGTGATATTCATGAAATAATCAAAGCAACATATGTACACTGAAGTACTGTACGTACATTATTTTTCAGTAGCCTAGCAATCCTCAGAAATCTGAAGAGGTTCTCCTAGGCCTTGAGCCAAAGCCCTTGGAAGTCGATGGAAATTTTTTTTTCTTTCTTTTCCCTTTGACTTCAATGGCTGCCGAGTCTGGCCCTTGGATAATCACTGCCATGTTAATGGCAAACTACTTTCCATTTTTGTATTAATTTCCTGCTCAGGGAAGATTCAGGGCTGAAAGCACTGGAGAATGAAATCACTTGCCCTGTTTGCAGCCAGGGCAAGAAAAGCTCGGGTAAAGGCAGTCAAATCCCCCCTTAGGGCTTCACTGATTCATCCCAACTATGGGGATGGAAGAACAACCAGACTCTGTTCCTTTGCCACAGCTTTTCCCCTTATTAAGGACACCAAGAGCAGTATGAATAACTGCAAACCACCATGGTACTTTTTTGTGCCCTGTTCCCTAGAATTGTACACAAGGCCAATTTCTTTCACCCTCTAACACCAAGCTGCTGGATATCATTTCTCTAGGTGCAACTTCTGGGGGAGATTCTAGCTATCTCATACCCAAGTGCTGACTCTCATTTTCATTTTCTAAAATTCTGCCATGGATGTGACACTGACTGTACTTTCAGCTCTTGTGCTTCAAAGCAAAAAAACCAAAAAAAAACCAAAACCAACCAAACAAAAAAAAGACAAAGTAACGCGTTTGCCAATCTCTCTCAGCAAGAACAAGTGACATTATTAGACAAGAGTCAGGTAGGAGATGAAATTTTCCCTGCTATTAGCATCAGATGGTGCATCTGTCCCTCTGCTTTTGCTGTGGGGCAGTGCTGAGAAGGACTGGCTTTTAAACAACACAAAAGCATGTCTGTATAACTTGGGTATATTTTGCTTCACTGAAATCCTTAAAAAAAAAAAAAGGAGGTTTGTTAAAAGTGCTGAAAGGAAGACCTGGAAAGAACAGTTTTTTATGGAACTAAACTGAATTGATTAGGTCTTGCTTCAATAACCATTAACAAGTAAACCATCCAAGAAAATTGCTGGGACAGCAGGAAAACAGCGGATGTGAAAATGAGATGATAATGGGTAGTAGATTGATTTAGGAGGGACATTTGCAAAGGCACCAGTATGACAGACCTCTCAATACCACTGTGGTACATGAAAGAAAGTGATTTTTACATTGCTAGGAGTCTAGTTCAGCAGATTGAATAAACATTTAGTCAGAAAAAACTGCATGCTAGCACTGAGAGTTGGTGACAGTAGCCTGTAGGCTCAATAAAAGTAAATTCAGTTTTGTAATACTAGAAAATAAAGCCAATGCCTTTATTTAAAAAAGAAAATAAAACATCCAAACTGCAAACAAACACATGGAGAGCCACACACACTTTAACCTGGAAAAGGAAGGGGGACTGGTAAAGATTTTATTTTTAACTGATTGGTCCCTTCAGCTTTGTGAAGTTCCTTTGAGAAGGAACTTTACCTTGCTCTATCACCATTTTTATCCCTTGCACACATTAAAAACTGTCTGGTTCAATACTACTACAGGGGCTGCTCCTTCTCTCTGTGCACATCAGTCCAACACAACCAAGCTCCTTAGTTGTGCCCTTCATCTGCTGCAGTGCTACAACCATGGATTGATAATTACGCAAAGTGTGGAAAACAAGACTAATATTTAACAAGGCTCTCAAATTCATTGATTGAAATGATTGTGAGGACTGGATCTGTGTTTTTTATTTTATTAAAGGAAATCTATTTTAATGAAAAAAATTTGCAATGTTTACTGGCAGAGCTCAGTAGATAGGATTTGCCAAAATTGAAAGAGGTGATGCAGTTGGCTTGGGAGGGATGAAACACCTTCTGAAGAGTTAAATCTAAAACTAAATCCCCATAAAGGCCAAATAATAAGTAATTTATTGTTACCTGAGTGAAAACAGAGTTCTGAAAAATAGAAGAGAGTGGGAGAGTGAATGCATGAGCAAAAGACTGCAGCAAGGTTTGAATTTTACAAGAAGCAACCGATGGAACACAAAGATGGTATAACAAAAACATAAAATCCATGAAGGTCAGTTAATCACAATAATTAAAAAAATAAAATAACTTTGACCTACTTGAAGATTGAAAAGAAAATTATTTTAGCAGAACTATTAAAGACAAGATTCAAACCCCAATGAAACTGGTGGAAGACAATCACTGACTCCTACAGGGTTGGACTGGGACCAAAGAGAACAACAAAGAAATTTCCAATGACTGAAAAAGAATAAAGAAAATCTCAGTGGATTCTTCACATCTGTATTTGATAATGAAGAACACTGGCTGCAGTCATGAAAGATGTGTTTGAGAGTACTAATGAGGACAAAGTAAAGGAATTTGTGAAGTAACCAAGTAGAGAAACAAAACAAAGAGAGATAATAAATAGTAATGGATTACACTCAGAGATGAAGCACTGCATTTTGTGAGTGCACACTGTGAGATTTGTCCTGCTCTCTTGAGGAAAGTCCTAGAAATAGATGGGGCATAGTATTTTTGAGCACACTGTGTACCTGATAATTAAAAATCTGTAGCTAAAAATCAAATAGAAGGCTAATATTTTAAAATGTGTTATGTTTTTAAAAGAGTAATGTAGATATTTGCCAAGAAATTAGTAAATTAAATAAACATTTTTTGCTACTACTTTCAGAAATATTTCTCCACAAAAAACAAGCCATGACAGAATTTGTGATGAAACTGGAAGGATTTGAAATAGAGATCTGAACTCTTACTTGTTTTTGATGACTTAAAAAAAAAATCATATCAACAATATGCAAGCTAAAACATTTCCAAACAAGAAATATTACATGTCTCACTAGATTTAAATATGCCACTATCAGAAGGAGCCCAGGCATGTCTGAACAAACCCTTCTGTAATCTCTTTGTACAGACACGTTCAACGGCAACCCACGGTTCTTTGTCTCAACACTTCATTAGGAACTGCAGTGAATGAGACAAGTATAACTTCCTAGGCCAGCACCTTAATCACCCTTTCCTGCACACTGGGCTGTTCCTTTGTTTCTGTGGCACTGTCACAGCTGAAAGCAAAAGTCTGGATTGGAGAATACTGTTGGTTAACTGGGAATTGCTGAAGTTATTTTGCTGTTAATTGTCCTTTACCTGCTACACTTGTTCCTGCTGAAGAAGTTGGGAATACAGGTCAGACCCCAGCAGTGGAAGAAGTAAAATGGTATTTACAAACTTGGATGTTAATTTTGTTTTAAGAGAAAACCATCAGGGTGTTATTCCTTTGGGTAAAACTGAAAAGAACAGACTGCTCAGAGACAGAAACACCAATGCTACTTCATGAGCTCAAACTGACTCCAGTTCCTTCCATCAGTCAGTCCCTGTGAAACTTATAATCTCATGACCCAGCTGTGAACTGTTCCTTTCAAAAGCAATTCCTCTGGGCCTTGGGCTTCTGATTATCCAAGAGAGCCAGATGCAAACAGAAGACCTGCACTACATATTTTAGGTGCTATTGAAATGCAAATATATATAAGGTATATTCCTGCTACTCCTCCTGGAGACACATATTTCAAGTTGTTCCATTTGCAATTCAAATTTATTATGGGAAAATATTGTGCTCTGCAGTCACAAAGTGGTAGCGTACTCTTTAAGTCCTACAGCCAGCAACCTGATTTCCACACTCCAAGAACCAGGAAGGGTTTTGACTTCTGTGGTTTCACAGGTAGGACTGCAAAAATGCCCTGCAGTATGAGCTCCTACACTTCAGTCTGTTTTAAATGCCCAAAAAGATGTAGCCTCTGGGTCTCCATAATATCTTCTGGGAGACAAGTTCTACTATGTCAGAGCTCCTCTCTCTTCTGTAATACATAGTCCCTACCGATATTTAATGATATAAACCACAACAGATGGCTGGCAGAGCCCTGTGCTAAACTAATACCAACTCTCCTAGGCATTTAGAAGCTTGAGTATGGATTGTAACATAAAAGGCAGACACTGAGACAACATTATAGATACTTGAAATGTAGGACCTGTCATTGTAACCAATAAAACAAGAAAGATTTAATTAATAAACTGAAAGGAAGTGATGGGAAAACATTCCCTATACTTAAGTTCAGTGTTTTGGAAGCAGTAACATTTTGGCCTGCTTTCACAAAAAATAGATGCTGTTCTTTGAAGGAATGGCAAAGTAGCAGGTGATGATGTTTCACGGTGTTACAAATCCTAACTGCAGATTTCCAGTTTGGGATCCCATCAGGGAGCACCAGCCCAGTGTCCATTCCTGAGCAGCTGACTGTGGGGACTTGGCAAGTGCCAGGTACAGGTGTGGAGCTGGATACATGAGTGAAAGAAGAAACAAATCACCAAATCTGACCTTAAAATAGAAGCTCTAACATGCTTGGTCTGTCAAAGTACAGTGAAGTTCAACATCTTCAAAATCCTTCTTCTGAAGGAATCATAGAATGACTTGGGTTGGAAGGGACCTTAAATATCATCCAGTTCCAGCTCCTGCCACTAGACCAGGTTGCTCAATGCCTCATCACTTCCAGGCAGCAGTTATCCACAACTTCTTTGGGCAACTGATCTCTAACAGTAACCTCTAAAACATAACAAAGTGTTGCAGCAGCAGGTAGGTAACCAAACACTTCCAACGAGAATGAGATATTTTTGGAATAATTTGAAAATCTGAATCAAGAGCCACTTTGGCCTCTTCATCCTCCCAGTCCTTCCAAAATCTAGACGTTCTATTTTCGTTAAACCAGAGCTACCAAAAATCAAGTACAGCATTTAAAAATCCTTTCCCTTTTGCTCCTCATGTTTCAGTGGCTGTGAAAGAGGACAGTGATGCATTATGTGCTTTGGCTAATGATGCTTCAGCCTGGGCTGCTGCACAGCTCAGCCAATAACCCGTCACCGCGACACCCCGACTCGAGCCGTTTTATGAAATGCTACTGGATTTTCTTACACACAAAACAAACAACGCCCTCGAGCTGTGCCTGGGTCCCCACCAGTGATGCTGGGGAAACCAGTAATGCCAGAGCTCAAGCTACTGGAGTGAGGCTGAGTTTTGTCATAACTTGCAGAGTATAATGGGGTCTGGAGAACTGGTGATTTCTAAGAGGGTATTAAATAGACTTTTATAGCCCGGAGGGTGGGGGAATGATGATTTTTGTGAGATTTTAATGAACAGACATTATGGCTCGGACTATAAATAAGTCAGTTGGAGGACTGGTATGTACACTCGCTCACGTAACATTCCTGTTGATTTTATTTCCTGTGATTATGGCCCCTGGGTGGAATGACAGCTCTCAGTTATGGGGCAGGGGCTGGCTTGACTGAGCACCCTCTGCAAGGCAGGAGTTCGCCTCCACACAGGCTGAGTGTGCAGAAAGGGGTGAGCTGAACTCAAGCAAACAGAAGTTTAAAAAAATAAATACTTCAATGTTTCTGTACTTTCAAAACTTCACAAAGTTTATAGAAGGGAATATGAAATGCTCATCTATATTTAGGTCACTTAAGTAGGGCTGCATTGTAAATCTACCACCTCTACTTTTCCCCCCATTCCTCTCCACTCAAGCCAGGTGCCTTTCATTTTCCCTTTCTATACTTAAAAGCACTGGTTTGGCATCCGGCAATGTCTTTTGGCACAGCATCCTACCTCAGACTTTTGGTAAGGGAAGCTGGAGGGATTTGCAGGTAGAGTGAGAAAGTTCCTTACTATAAAAAATCCTCTTTTAAATTCAATGTTTCAGGAAAGTAGCAAAACTTGTTATGAAAGTCCAGCACCATGGTCTGGAGGACCACTGGGTCCTGTTGCTTTTCCTCCCCAAGGTACTAGCTAGGCTGTAAGAATATTCCTGAAATGAGTGGGTAAAGCTTCTTTGATGGGTTTGCCCTCCTTTTTTGTGTCTGCTGAACCAGAAAATCCAGGTCATAGGGAATTAACCAAATCAAAAATGCATGGGCAAGGGAAAGCAGAAGTGACCATACCAGGAGAAAAAGGTGCATGTTTAACATATTTATCACTTATGCTAATGATTTTTATTGCTCCTAGGCACACCAAAGCGTGGATAAAGCAGGAAGGCAGAGATTTGAAAGAGAAACAGTGATAGATCAGTGACTACATAGAACTTAATATGAAGCACTTTTAATAGTGCTTTTACAGAATATGCCTCAATTTTTATGTCTTCATCTATGAGATCTATTTGCGAAGTATGATTCCTTATGCATTAGAAAATCTATGTAGCCTAAAGCAGTTTCCTTGTACTGTCACTGTATTACTTTTTGCCACTGACTTCTAACACATACCTGCTTAGTTAAAATTTTTTGGAGAACACATACTCAGTATCTAAATTTTCCTAGAGTTTGGACTGCTGTGTCTTCAGAAAAGCCTAAAACTATCTTGGACTAGATGAGAGTTACAGACCAGCTGGGAAGTCTCCTTCTGGCTCCCAATTGCGAAAAGTAGGTACAGTGCTAGAAAACATTTAGTCTCTTTCATTTTTATGTTCTCAGTAAACACTAACAGATGTCAGCACCCATCCACTCTTAATCTAAAAATAAAACTCATTCACACATACAAAAACACTCTTTGCTATTGCTGTAACATAAAATGGCCTTGGTTTCAAATGCTCTGAACTGCTGACGAATGCAGTGGCACAGTTTGAAACCTAGCTTAAAAAGACTGAACAACACCAAGTATTTAGCTTTTTCTTTTTCTTGGTATTTCTTTGCACTTGCAGATCAGAAAGTACATTAAAAAGCAGGGAAAGGATCATTACTTGGGTTGCACACTCTCCTAGAGATGTCCCCACAGTGCCAGCCCTGGAATACAACCTCATGGATGTTGCCTGTTGTGATGCCCTGACAGATCAAGTAAGCCTCAAGGTGATAAGCTGCTTGCTAACAAAACAAAAATTTACCTAGGACTTCTTCTGTGAAAACCTAGACTGACTACTCATGATCCCAAGTTAAGGACAGGAATAACTCCACTTCCTCCTTGAAGAACCTTCAAGACATGCTCAGCACACTGTACAGTGGCACTTTTTCTTTAAAAATACAAACTGAGCATTCTCAAAATACAGAATAATTTATCTTTTCTGTTTTAAACAAGGAAGTGAACTTAGTTAAGATATTGGTGAATAAAAATAACCTTCTTCATTAACATGCAAGAATCACTCAGGTAAACTAAAAATCTTTCAGAACTAAAAGATTATTTTGGTGAGAAAAGCTGTCAGCTGAACGATCTTCACTGAAGCAACCTCACCACCATTACCTGGAGCTACATTTAGCCAAAACACCACCTCTCCATGTGGTTGGTAGGACTAGCCTGGATTTCTTGAGAGGCTGCTTTGATGTTACTAATTGTGAACTATATTTAAGAAGTCAGAATAAAATCACGGCCAGTTTGGCTCTATTATTCAGAAGTAAATGGGGAGGTCACTGCGTGGACGTGCTGGGTGTAGCTGAGGTAAAGGACAGCAAAACAACTGCCCTCATTTCTAATTTAAGCAACACAGTAATTGCTTCTCCCTGACCAACTTGGAAACCAAACAGTGAAGTTCACCTTCTCCTTTCATTGACCGGACAAGTTAAGCCACACGTTTTACTTTATCCTATCATCACCACATAATTGCTTACAAATCTTCCAAATTAGCCTGATACCTTGACAGACTTACTATGGAAAAGGTAACAAAAGCACATTACAGAGTCACTGTCCTCATCCAAACTAAACAAACCATAAACTCACTTTCAGGGCTTCATTTTTCCTCAATGTTAATGAAAAATTTCTTTTCAAATTATTATCCTACTACTCAACTGAGTGTAGGATAATCAGGATCAACCCAGGAGGCAGAACCTGATTTAGGTGCTGGTGACTGCAAGCTGCAGGTAGGAAGGATGCCAAAGATACTATGGGCTATTTGATACACTTACTCCAGAACCCTGAAAAATCACACTTGATAAGGAACTGTCAATGTGACAACTAGGAACTAGGATGGAGAACAAAGAGGACAGAACTGAAAGAACCAAAGTATAACTTAGGGTGAGAAAAGCACAGTAACTCATGCCCGTGCACTGGGTCTTTCTAATTCATTTAGTGGCACCTGGTTCAGTCAACTCCTACTGCCTCTGGTCTTTACACCTGCTGAGATGATAAATACTGAACCCATTATTGTGGATGAATCTTACTGGTAAAAACAGTTAAATGTTTTACCACCTGGCCAACTGCTGACAGACAGATTTGGTTTTCCTGGCATTAAGTAAATTTAAGGGTTCTGGGCACAGAATCAACATTCGGATAATTTTCTTATACTTCAGCTTTCCCAAGAGTAAAGGCAGAAGAACACAGAAACCATTCCATAGGCAGAGTCCCTCCAGATTTTTTTTTCTGCAGATTCAATTGTTATTAATGCAACCAAAAAACTCGGAAATCTTTTCACATTGCTATTGCAACACATGCTTCTCTTTTTCTGTAAAGTTATTTTCATTCCTTATCAGAAAAAAAGTTACTGCGAATCTGAAAATATTTTCAGAGCATGTCATTAAACAGAGAAAAACCCAAACAGAAAATAAAATCCACCCAAAGATAAATAATACAGCATTCCTCACGCCAAGAAATGAAAGGCCCATTTACCTAGGCATGCAGAACTGGAGCTTTACAAACTAAGGGAACGTCTGCATCTTTTAATGCCTGTCTTACAAACATCCTTTTCTAATACTGTCAAAACACAAAACAGATCCCAATCTTTAAATTAACTTGTCAGCATTTGTGAGATGCTAAGCTAAAGGGAAAAATACAGAAGCTGCTTGTGGCCACATATGCAGATTCTGCATATTCATGGTGTTTTCTTTTGCTGTGTTGACGACCTCAGTCTTGCATTCCCATTAACCACAAGAGAGATGCACCTGTAGCAACTCAAAGCCTGGAAATCAAGCTTTTCAAAATCACCTTCAATTACCATGCCTTCCTGTCACCTGATGTACCTTTGAGGTGAAAGAAGTGGATATGAAAATGTGTTTGTATTCCTTTGCCATGCCTTGCAATAAGAAATTTCATTCAATATTTATCTAAGGATTTCAGTAGTAAGTAGAGAGTTTGTGGCAGTTCAGTGAATGTTTTCACAGCGCTGTTGTTGCTACAGTTGTAAAGTTTCACTTATGATTGAATGTTCAGAGCTGGTTAAATCTTGTGTCTCTTTACTGCTCACAGATGTGTCAGAAAAAAATCTACTAAATGCCTGGTTTTTATTACTGCTCTGCTGATCCCTTTTCTGTGGACATTCCAAAATGCAAGTTAAATCCGATGGTGAATGTATCTTCCAGATACTCACATTAAAGGACGTAATTCATGTAACATAAAACATACTACCATAACAATGCTCTAAGATTTAAAAACAGATTTTTTGGAAGCAAGATCTAATTTCAACCCTCACAAATGTTCTCAATTCAGTTTTTGAAATAGATACATACGTGTGCATGCATGGTTTTTTCATATCTACTTTAGAAAAACATAATTCAGATAAATGTAGCTATCTGCAAAAGGTACCCACATGTTCTGCCAGTGAGATGTAGATGTAATTGCCAGCCTCTGAGGGAGTGTTTTACAAATTTGAGCACAGGCATTTAAGTTTACTTGGGCTTTTTCTTCATTTGCTTCATCTGACTTTGAATCATTCACAACGCAACTCCTGAAATTTCATGGTATCCCAGCTGAATCTCCAAATACATCACACATTCCAGCTTAAATAGTCCTTCACTTGGACAAAGCTGCCAGGAATTTTCTGCAAGTCAAAGGTCAAACACACACTGCCTGCTCAAGGTCTTATTTTTATAAACATTAACGACCAATGAATACTAGGAATTTCTTTTCCTTTTTCAGAAGAGTAACACACCTTTTTAAAAGTAAGTTTTAAAAAGATGGCAGCAGTCTGCCATCTTCTCCTGAATGATACCAGAGTCTATTCTACCAGTTACACGGTGTTACATGTGTTTGGGTTTTTTAATCCTATCACAACTTCTGTTGTGATTTTGTTGCCAGCTACAAAGAACAGGTTTTATTTGGAAACAGACTAGTCAGGAAAAAAAGTAGTTTCTAGTTAATCTGATAGAAAAGATTATTGGTGTCTTGCAATATAAATTAATGTACTGTGTTTGGCTATAACACATACACTGGTAGAGAAAGCTTTTAAGTATATAGCAGCCTAATACATCTCAATGGGTTCTTGATCTTTTATATACTTGAGATGTAATTCTGCACAAAACAGTTGTAATGTGTATGATCTAATAAATTCAGATAAGACTAAAACAAAAAGGTGTCTGTATCCCCATCCAGAGTGAAAGTATGTTAGATATACCACAGAGCAATGCTACCATCAATGTCTTGATTTTCTAACTTTACTCTGCTTATGTGAACACAGAGTCAGTTATTTAAGTTAAAAAAATTGATGTCCCTGTGATATATGACTAGCAAGCACTGATGCTCAAGCACCTGCAAATGAAACGCTGCTCCTTTGTAGTTTCTGCCATTAACATTTTGCCTTCTATCGTCTGAAATAATCTTAAATTCTTCTCATCAAAGTATATGTCATTGAGGCAAGGGACCTACTTTAGTAAATTAAACACATGTTATAACATCCACAGCTTTTAATCTTTCTGCCTTTTTCCCCTGAAAAGGATGCTGCCACATATGAATATACTGTTCCTTTAAGCAACTTTTGCCACAAAGCCAACCATGTATTCCACACAAGCTTCTGCCTTTGTTATGGTTCACCATCTTTCAACATTATCTTTTCAGCTGCAGTAGAATTCGTTGTCATTCACCATGCTATGGACCCAAATAGATTTAATGAAAACAAAGCTTAATTTCATAGATCCTGTTCAATGGAAACAAATCTCTTATGCCTGCGCTGTTGCTAATCAGATGACACTGCAGATACTACAGATCGACTAAGGTGCCAGAGGGGGAGAGAAGTAGAATCCTTTTCTCAGGAAAACGATCTGTGCTGGTATTAGAGAAATAAATCAACATTAATTACTCTGAGGTAAACACCATTTGTGCAGTGATAGCCTAAGAAAGAGCTGTCTCATCACATTGAGTCTCTGTGACCGAGTACCTGCTTCTTTCGCTCAGAGCGCACTTACTGCCCCAGTAACCAAAACAGCTGTGAAATACATCAGCCCTTATGAGATAAGATCCACCATATACATATAAAAAATACACTGCAGCAGTTCAGTTTTAACTAGTTTTGACACAAATTACATGTGGCACGGACCATCTGGCTTCGTCAAAAGAGAAGAAAAAAAAAGACTTCACTGCCTTTCGTGACTGAGTATGATCAGAGAAAAGCAAGCTCGAGCGGTGGAGATTTGCTGCAGGTAATGGTATCGGGGTATAAAAAATGGCAGCTGTCAGAGGGATCCTGAACTTGTTTCAAAAGATACAGTAACATATTTAATTTGCTAATTAAATATTCTATAAAGCAAAGGAAAAGTACAGGACAAACAATAAATCACACGGCTCCTTAGAAGTCACTGCGCTTTGAAAAAAAAACCCCAGTGATTTTTATGTGAGGAAAAATATTTCAAAGTGAATATTCTGTGCAAAGCCATATGCAGAAAGTGTTTCTGTGTCGTGTAAACTTTGAGAGACTTCTTCTGTTCTCTGCTCTGTGCCTCTGGGACCCAGTCTGGCACCGTTTGACCTTCAAGGAGCTTTAATGAAAAGCACATCAAACCCAAGCGAGGGACTTTTTGATGTTAACACAGCACATCAGTGAAGAAACCAATACTTTTCAAGTGGTGATGCATCTCCTCTGGTAAAAGCCAGATTTGAAAATACAGCCAGTTACTCTCCTGGCTCTCTCATGCTTACACAGAAATGCCCATGAGTCCACTCATGACAATTCCTACAGGGAAACACTATAAATGTGTTTTTATTTTGGCCAAAGTGTACCTCAGTGTGAAAAGCAAAGTGCCACAGTGTTGTACGTGAGTACAAACTCCTTTCTGATTGAATAAAATAGATATTGTCAAAATGCCACTTCTGACATTGGCAAGATGTTACATGATGTCCATCCAAAACAGCATAAGCAGTTCATGTGGTCAACCACTCCTGTCCTTGTAGATGAAATGCACTTTCTGTAAAGCACCTAACCAAGCAGCCACACATCACAGAAATCCCTAACTACAGGACTTTTTAGGGTCTTACTTGAGTAGGGAAACTTGCTTGAGATGGTACAATCATTTAGGTTGCAAGGGTCCCTTAAGAACATGAAGCCCAACCATTCACCTTGCACTGCCAGGTTCATCACTAACCCCTGTCCCTGAGCACCTAGATTTCTTTTAAATACCTTCAAGGATGGAGATTTAACCACTTCCCTGGGAAGCCTGTTCCAATATTTAATAACCTGTTTGGTGAAGAACGCTTTTTCTAATGTCCAGTCGAAATCTCTCCTAGTACAACCTGAAGACATTCTCGTGATATTACTTTGGAGAAGAGACTGGCCCTCACCTCGCTGCAACCTCCTTTCAGGTACCTACACAGTCTCCTTTTCTCTAGGCTAAACAACCCCAGCTCCTTCAATTGCTCCATATAAGATCAGTGCTCTAGACCCTTCATCAGGTCCTCTTTAGATACAATCCAGCTGCTCACTGTCTTGTAGATAGGTCTTTCAAACTTCAATTATAACGCAGTAGCTCATCAGCATATGCCAGTGCAGAATTGGCTGACCTCTGGAGACATTTAAATGGTGATTAAGTAGAAGGCAGTGATGCTTGGCCATTAGAATTTTAGACTAAATCCACAAATGGAACTTAAGCACTTTAGCCAAATATGTACTTTTAGAAAAATGAAATATGGATTGCACAAAGCATATTTGCAAAAACACTTTTTTTCCTGATAAAGTATCATAATAAAACTTTCTTGCACAAAGTCATCAAATACCTTTTGAAAACAAATGTTAAAAAAAAAAAAATTATGAAAAATGTAAAGGGATTTCTCCCAAGCTTAATTATGTATCTATAATCAGTGCACAGTTCCCCCCAGAACAAAACACAGGTCACTGAAATTTACTGGCTCTGTAGGTGCTGCTGTCCTCAAGTGTAACACTGCCTAACTTGCTACTTGTGATCCAGCTTCTGATCTTAGAAACAAGGTCGTGATCCTACAACCTTCAAGTTAATTGCCAGGTTTTCCACACTCTTTGATGTGAACTGAAGTAGAGCTTAAAGCAATCATGGAATTATTTAAGTTCCTTTAAATCAAAGTGACTGTGAGAGATGGCTGAAGCATTGCCCTTCAAATTCATCCTGTAAAAATGGAAAATCTCTCTCTTCCTGAAGCAACTCCCATTCTTTGCATAGCTGGAAACTTTGTCAGGAATTAGTAAAGTAGTTACACTTCCTCTCTCAGCTATAAGGCATCTGTATCTTCAGGCTGAAGGAGTTGAAGTTGTTCAGCGTGGAGAGGAGAAGGCTCAGGCGGGACCTCATAGTAGCTTCCCAATACCTGAAGGGGGCCTACAGAAAGGCTGGGGTAGGACTTTTTAAGGGTACAGGACAGCACAATCTAGGAGTAATGGATGCAAATTGGAAGAGGGGAGATTTAGGCTGGGTAAGAGAAACAAATTCTTCACTGTGAGGGTATTGAGACATTGGAACAGGTTGCCCAGAGAGGCTGTGGACGCCCCCTTCTCTGGAGATGTTTAAGGCCAGGGTGGATGAGACACAGAGCAACCTGATCTAGTGGGAGGTGTCCCTGCCTATGGCAGGGGGGTTGGAACTAGATGATCTTTAGGGGCCCTTCCCATCCAAACCATGCTATGATTCTATAAAACATCAAATATGCACCATGAAAACATGCATATAATAATATTATATATAAAATTGTCAGTATCATTGCTTTTTCTTGAGTATTTTTTTACCAAACTACTCTTGATGGAGAAGTAATTACTCCATTTAGAACAAACCAACCCCATATGTCATCCAAAGAACAGCTGGAAGAAACACCAGACTATGTAGAAGACGTTAGTGCTTTCATTGGAAAACAATGGAAAGAAATGTATGTTTGGCCTTGGAAGAAGGGACACTATTGATACAATCCCCTTGAATGCAGAATTTCTCATATCAGTAATAATTCCTGTTCTTTCAACGCTTTGTGGGTTTTATCTTTTGGAAGCAACCTCTGAAGGATTCTCATATTTTTTGTAAAACAGTGATAAAATAATGAATTTTGGGGTTCAAATGTGAAGTTCACAATGATTTAGCTAATGGATTTTTTTGCCATAATTTCTGTAAAGTTATATTATTGTATGTAACCAAACAACTTGACTGTCCAATGGGACAATATGAAATTTCAGGTGCTTATGTGTCAATCAACAAAATTTAAAAAAAACAACAACATATTCTCAGTGAGTCTGGGTTCTCATACTCTCCTTTGGGCACATCCCATTTCTGCATGCCTTAACAGGATGTCTACCCAATCACATTCCATGCCTTGCGCTGTTTCTCAGACCTCTGCACAAGTCTGCCAGCAGATTCAGCTCTCTATATAGGAGCGTGGAAGTGACTCAGATTTCTGGCCTCTCTTTCCTAATTTTATTCCTATGATAAGCTGTACTGACAGCAAAGCAGAGTGTTACCAGCGATGTCCTGAATTGTGCCAGCTGCAAGGAACTTTTTGGTTAAAAATAAAGCAATAAGCAGAAGGAAGGAAGAATCCCACAATTCATTAAATAGGTAAGGATCTGATGCACTCAAATAATAAAGACTTGGTCTGCAGCTAGACTTGGACCTTGCCTAACATAGCAGAAGAACCCCTAGCCTAAACCTTAGCCGGCAATTTGAGTTTGGTATTTAGGCTTCCCAGTATATGTGGGGTGAGACAGGTGACTCAGACTGGGGACGCTGCAGGCCATGTTTCAAGCTGTTGTAAACAGCCAAATTGAGCAGCAGCACTGAGAGAAGTGATGCATCCCACATTTCTGTGACTGTAGGCATCAAGCAGGCTGCTGGGAAACATTCAGCTCACTTGAAGGTTTGTTGTCTCTGACACACAGGGAGATGCCTGCACTCGACTAAATTGATTTACTGTGAAAAACACCCCAAAGGAGGTAGGTTGCATGCAAGTCTTCCAGGCTTTTCTGCTGCATGAAGCTCATCACCACTCCTCCTTATATACCAAGTAGTAGTAACTGTCTGAGTTTTGTAACCAATTTCTTTCTAAGCACCTTTCACAATTATTATTACAACAAAGGAACTGTTCCTGTGACTAAGATGTGATAAGACTTTTTTGTTGCAGAAAATAAGTGAGAAACTCCATACAGACCTACCTTGCAGATGTCTCAAAAGCACTTCCACCTCTAATCGTACCCTGTTTCCACTCATCTGCACTGCCATGCAAGATTTATCAGTCATTTTTTAAATACTCTGCAACACTGCTGGCTGCTGAAAAGGAGTAAAGGGCTGGAAGGAAATCTCATGAGTCCTGCTTAAATGAATGGGACACGTGGGACTCCACTGCTTTTCAGCAGTTTACACTGTACTGTGTAACTTATGGGCACATAAAGTGAGCTTCTGAAGCTGCTTAGCTCTGATTCCACTGCAGTGATCTGATGTTCAGGAATCTGAAGTTTCTGGCCTGGAAAATTATCTGCTTCTTATCCCCAGAGATAAGGAAGTTAAAAATTTCTAGCCATACATGGATTTTAGGCAATCTGGTTAGAGTCCTAGGCTTTCACACACTGAGCAGGATTTATATATACAGAGACAAAAGGCCATGGCAGTCATTATTCGAGTCTCCTTGTAAAAGCTGGAAGCTTACTTAAAATGGTAAAATAATAGCTGTTTTTAAAGTCAAGAGAAAGAAAAGAAACCCAACTACTGCTAAGAACCTTTGTTCAACAAGCTATTTAAGGAGAATATCAATCTGAAGCAATAGTACTTCCAACTGAAGTGGACAGTAATCATTTATATTCACACATGGCACATACTTAAGCACCTTGACGAATTAAAGCCAAGTGTGCAACATAAAATTTGTGAATTTTCAAACAATGTTTTTTCCGTGAGCAAATAACCACAAAGCATGCTGCAGTGTAAGCTTGCCCTTCCAGGGAACAGAACCTGCTACAGTGAAGACCAGTGGAGTTTGGGGGGTTAAAGCCACAGTGTGATTGTTCACTGATGGTTTGTCCAGGCTCACAAGCAAATGCCAAGCAACTCTGTATTATCATAATGTCTACCCTTTACCTCTGTTGAATTTTGCCATTCACAAGGACTTCATTTTCACATTTCAGGGAAGTAAGCAAAGAAGATTAGATTTCCTTAGATTAAGGGTTAAATACAGCTATTGCTGTTCCACTCCTGGTGCTTTTCAGAGCCAGATAGAGAAACTTACTGCCCTCCTCTCCAGCCTGCCCATAGCTCTATTGACATTAATGAGACTTACACACTGGAAGGTAGAGTGAAAACAAACTCTGAAATGGATGACTGAGTTTTAAGCGCTTGTGTATTGCAACATCATCATTAATTCCAGTGTGTTGCAACATCATCACTAATACTGAGGAAAGAGCCTGGCAGATGAATTATTGAAAAGGTACACACAACAGCAGTGCGGGACAAGTTTGCCTTTATCTCTTTTATCTCCTGGCTTCCTCTTTGCTTTTTAATTCCACTTCAGCTCCCTTTCTTGTGAAGATACTATCTGGCTGCTCATAGGGAGGCAGAGGCTCCCAGAGTCACCCTGATGTGCTGGCTACAGGGATGTGCTGCCTCACGTAGTCCTAGAGGACTATGTCAGAGACAAGGATGCAGCTAAAGATAGTTACTGACTTATTTTCTTTACAACTAACATTTGAAAATCATCTACAAAAAGCAAATTAACACTTCAGCAGACACATGCATGCAAGCATGCACACATTCACTTCCAAAGAACTGTTTTTTCATTTCCCTATCTTTTCCTAATTCTTGAGTTTTCCTCCAAATAACAGTCCTATTATTTAGTCCTAACCCAGTGCAGCGAATTGCTAATAAATCACACTACTTCTTTTGGCATAAGAAATTTTTATAGGCTTTAGAAGACTGACAAGAAAACTCACTTTCTACAGTCATTAGATCAAGTCCTTATGGAGACAATGCTAGTGTTTAATATGCTCAGTTGTAAATGGTTTTATAATCATCATCAAGATGTATATTGAGAATCAGAGAATGGGTAAGATGTTCACTGAGGTAATAAGAACAATTCTAATATGTCAGCAGCTGTCTAGTCTAGACAACTTCCTGCTAGATTATAACTCTTAGGTAATTGTGACAAACCACAACTTGATTTTAAATGCTGAATATCTGTCTCAAAGTTTTTGTGAGATTTCAGAAAAATTAATTGACAATTCTAATAGCAATGTCAAGTGAAAATGAACCCATGAAAAAAAAAAAAAGCAAGACTTTTTAGAAAGCTCAGGGCCTCCCTCTTCTGAATTCTGATAAGACAACATTTGGAACAAAGATATGTTTTCTTGCTAATCATGTGAACACCACAGTATTACTGTCTGGAAAATAGCATGATTTCTCTTCTTAGTATAGAGACATCAGCTGCAAGTATCCCTTAGCATTCTGTAAGCCCAAGCTCCCCAGCATCAAAAAATTCTGGACTTTCACTCTGCCTGATGTTCAGGACTGTGGTGGGTTATGCCAAGACTGAGATTACCACAAGTGAGGGCAGGAGACTTTCCTTCCCAGCACTGCCAATTAATCCTTTCTGAGCCAAGATAACACTGAAAAAAACACCCCTCCAATTGAAGTGTAAACAAGAGAAAAAACACAAGCACGGATGGAGTAGGAAGCACCTGGAAAATAGTTATGGCAGAGGCAAGCCTGGAAACAGTGGGGAAATAAGATGATAAACATTAGTGAAGACTGAAGATAATAAAAGAAATCAACTTCCAGGCCTCGGGGCTTCAGAAAAAAAAAAGTTATCTGTGAAAAATAGATGTCAGAGTACACAGTAGAAAGCATCAACTCTGTCAGAAAACAGGAAAAGTCTGCATCAATCAAAACACCACCACATGTTGTAGCCTTGAACAGAAATCACAACCATGAGGGCTCACCAATCCCTGATGGCATTGAGCAACAATGTGTGTGGCTGGCCCAGCAACTGGCCTGTGGAGGGGAAAATAACTGTATCTTACTAAGTTGCTTTATTCATGTAGGCAAATAGAAGTTTGAGAGGTCATTATAGGAGTCTTCTGCCCAGCTCAGACATTACATACCCATTCGGTTGCATATTTAATGAGCTTACTCTTCTGTTAAATTTCTGAAAACCTTGTAAGTAATAATTTCAGAACATATTTCTGGTTTATTTTTTACCCCACAAGCCTTCTCTGTCTCATTAACACCCAGGATAGATAGCATTCAGGGAATTAAACAGCAGAGACTAATAAAGAACACATTACTTCTTAAATCCTGCTTCACCCACTATAAAAACTGTACATGCAACTTTGGTTTTGTTTGGGCTTTTCTATCCTATTTAGGGATAAACTTGGCCATATTATCTTGCAAATATATTGATTCAGTAAATGCCCAGTTCTTTCCACAACATTAACAGAAGAAATTTTCCTCATTCCATATAGTCCCTACAGCTTATACTTGCTCCCATTTTATCCCAAGTGAAGTACATCAAAAACCTTTCTAAGAACATTACTGTAGCCTCATTATTGAAGCTCTTAAATTGCATTTAAGGCAGTTCTGATGCAGTGTACTTTCACAACATGAGAACTCAGTAGCTCCTTTACCAAACCTCACTTTGTCAAGCAAGTTATTAAAAACAACCCACTATCTGAACAGAAAGGCAGAATGACAGTTCTAAAGGACATCCCCTACATAACCAAACAATTTAATCATTCACTCATAAGAATTTCTGTTGGAAAAACAAAGAACCCCTAATCTAGTTATTTCTATGTATCAACAACAATCCATCCCCTTTGCAAATTTAAGAAGAAAAGTTTAATTCAGTAGGTAATATTAAAATATTTCCTTGAAAACTCTACTGAGGTGCTGAAAAACATCATTGCACAGAAAGTCAGATTTCTGGTTTGTGCATATAATATGGCACTTGCACCTAAAGAAAGGCTTTGGACCTGTACATGGTATAGTCTGGGCAGCCCTATACATCTGTCAGTAGCAGGAATGCCTCAACAATGCTTACCATCTGTGTTCATGTATGTTGCTTCTCTCCTGTTGGCCACCATTTATGACCAACCTTGCCAGCCTGTATTGACTGGTTGCAAAAAACAATATAATACCAATATAATAATTTTAAAAGTGGTTTATGTGCTTTGGCTTCTTTTTATAGAATCATAGAATGATTTGGGTTGGAAGGGACCTTAAAAGAATATCTAGTTCTAGCCCCTCTGCCATGGGCAGGGACACCTCCCACTACACCATATTGCTCAGTGCCACATCCAGCCTGGCCTTGAACATCTCCAGGGAGGGGGCATCCACAACCTCTCTGGTCAACCTGTTCCAGTGTCTCACCACCCTCACCGGAAAGAACTCCTTTCTTATACCCAGCCTAAGTCTACCCTCTTCCAGTATGAATCCATTAGTCCTACATCCTGTACCTTATTCAAAAGTCCTACCCCAGCCTTTCTGTAGGCCCCCTTCAGGTATTGGGAAGCTACTATGAGGTCCCCCCTGAGCCTTCTCTTCTCCAGCATCCACAAGCTGGAAGAAACTCGTAAAAGCCTGAACCAGGAGACTGTCCAGGTCTTGACTGGACCTGAGCAGACAGCCCACAGGTTGTCCACTAGAAAACATTATATTACTGGATGTGGCTCAAAATAGGCACGAATAGCTCAGGGCTGGGATTATGCAATGCTACTACCTCAGAACAAACAAAACTGTAGCTTGAGTTAGACAAACCAAGGATTGAGGTACCTACCAAAATTAATTAGAAAAAAAACATAAACCAAACCCCCCCTTCAGCTAAAGGTTGAAGATAAAAATCTCTGAAGTTCAACATTTGCATAGTTTTTATCAGGACTTTTGCTCAACAGGAGAACACGCAATCTACATGCAAGTGGAGACAGGAAAGGGCTTCTTTAATTCCTTGGGGACAGAAGTGAAGGTAGAAAGAGGGTATCAAGAATGACACTACAGGATACAAACATTTTAATGCAAATTCTGCTTGATGTTGACGAAAAGTTTATTGGTTTTTTAGTTTGGAAAAGATGTATCTTTCAAACATAGCATAAACCCCATTCTGATGACAAATCACATTTTCAATTGTATTATAATTATGGCATATGTGAGCTGCTTCCCTGATAACATTTTATGTGCCTTCTTGAGACAAGTTGTATCATCCCAGAAGCCCAATTACTTCTTCCCCTCCCAGGGAATTCCTTCTAGCAAGGCACTTGCAACACAAGATCGATATAATTCATTTCCCAGGGCTGTTCTGACTAGCACAGTTTCCTAATTGGTACAGACACTTGCAGCCAGAGATGGAGGTAGATACATTACTGCTGAATAAACTTCACTTAAGTACAAAGAAAAACAGGATGAATACTCGAATTGGGACAGAATTCTCTCCTCTAAATATGTATATTAAGAGTGCGTGTGTATAAGAAACTGCTGACACAGCACTGTGGAAAGCACTGCTAGAGGGCTTTGGTTGCTGCCAGCAATGTCATCATAAATCAGAAGGTTTCTAGTGAGCAACTCTGTGGTTAACCTGCATGAGGATACCAAACAACAGCCCATTGTTGCGAGAAGAGGACTATTTGACTCCACTTGGCATCACCTCGCACATTTGGTGAACTAGATTATACAACTACATCTTGCTTAGCTTAAGCACAGAACAAAAAACAATTAGTAGTCCATAAAAATCAGAAGAAAACAGGCACCAATCAACAGTAGGAAAAACACAACATGCTCTGCCCAATGGCTAGCAGTTTTCCATCCCATTGCTTAAAAACAAATATATAACTTAATATCAGACCTTTTAGAAAACTGGGAATTGAGAGAAAAGGGCACAGGAAACAGTTCCTTCTGGAAGGGTTTCAATGTGAGGTCTACCACTTATAGACATCCCTGCAAAAATCCACCTCAGAATGGACCAACTTGTAATATGAGCAAAAGCAAGAGATTGCCAAGATCTTGCAAAGCCATCTGGCAACTGCAGCTCAGCACAGTAACTTGGGGCAGCCATGGGTTCACCTTGCCTCTGCAGGAGCTGCCTCAGGGATAAAGTCTCTCTCAGCAGCCTGGAAAGGGATATTAATGCTACAGTTCCATGTGTCTAAAATTGCATGAAATTACTTCAGGCTTTAGTCTCAGTTTTACCAAAACCAGAGTCCTGCAAATACTCAAAAGATACTGTGGTTTTAATGAATTTTCTAATTAAGTCATGATTAATTTTGTGATGCTTTCTGAGAAGCAACATGGTGGAAGAAAACAACACAGAATCATAGAATGGTTTGGGTTGGAAGGGACCTTAAAGATCATCTGGTTCCAACCCCCCTGCCATGGGAAGGGACACCTCCCACTACATCAGGCAGCTCAGTGCCTCAGCCAGCCTGGCCTTAAACACCTCCAGGGAGGGGGCATCCACAGCCTCTCTGGTCAGCCTGTTCCAGTGTTTCACCACCCTCACAGTAAAGAACTTGTTTCTCTTATCCAGCCTAAATCTTCCCTCTTGCAATTTGCATCCACTACTCCTACTCCTGCCACCCTGTACCCTATTAAAAAGTTTCACCCCAGCCTTTCTGTAGGCCCCCTTCAGGTATTGATAAGCTACTATAAGGTCCTGAGCCTTCTCTTCTCCAGGCTGAACAACCCCAACTTCTTCAGTCTGTCCTCATAAGGGAGGTTCTCCAGCACTCATCTGTATGATGCTGAGGAACAATGAAACACTGAATTTTCAAATACTTCAAACACACAAACTGTAAATGGCAAAGTTTAGACAACTGTTCTGGCAGAGTTAACTTACTGATATTCAAGGATGAGCTCACACCCATAGAGACAATCTGCAAACTTCTCCAAAACACGTGCAAGCCACAATGAGATTCCTAGCATTTTATTTGCATCGTGATGGTATTTATTCTGCAAATGACTGCAAAGAAAGAATCAAATAGATGCAAGAGAAATTACTGAAAGGCTACAACGAACTAAGAGATAAATGAGTAAATAAAACACAGGATGCACTTCCTCACTAATTGTATGAAATCAGGAAAATGAGACAGCAAAATCATGGAGCATCACTATACTGTCTCTCCTGACGCAACTAGAAGTTATTACTTCAAAGTCATGTTTCTAAGAGCGTGTTTCTTTCCTTCCTGTCTTATTCTGCCCAAGGCAAAGCTACTGTACCCTGAAGTAACAGATGAACATGATTTAGTAATTGTAGAGTGACATCTTCAGTTTCTAAAAGATGGGAAGAAGGTGAATCCTGTATAAGCTGTAATACCAATTCTTAATCCTCAGAGTCAAGTTGCATTGGTCCATCTGCTCCCAGAACAACAGTTCATCAAGATGTTTTGCATGTGACCCCATTCCTCACGTGCACTTGTGTGAACAACCAAAGGACCCAGGACTCACTGGGAAGGAAATGAAAACATGGGTAGCCCTCATTTCTTATTCTCCATGAGCCAAGGAAATTCATAAGGGATCATCACATTTGCATGAAATTTCTTCCTGTTCAGTATTTTCTAAAGTTTTGTTTCATTTTGTTCAAGAGTGGTTATTTTGACCCCCTGAAGTTTTCAGGAATTTTGCCTGCTCAACACTATCATGAGACTAGGCACTACTGGGATCTTACAGACCCCAAACTGATTTCATTGTTGAAAGAGCCATTCACCCTGAAGCCTTCACGTACCTTGCCTGCTTACCTTCTGACCGAACACAGATCTCTCTTTATACAGGAAACCTGAGACTCCATGGCACTGTTCCAGAGGCTAAACAAAACGAGGCTGTAAACTTTAACCAATCTGCCTCCCTACAACTAGCTACAGAGACTAATTTTCTGAAATCAAATCCTCTTGTCTGGAAAAAGAACACACTTTTGGATGGGTTTTTGGTCTACAGACTACCATGAACCAAATCCAAGCTTTACTTATCTTCTTACCTCTGATAAAGAAGGATAACATCAGAAAGTCTTTGAGAGGAGCAGTTAAATCTGAACACTTAGAGAAAGTATCATCACCAGAAGTCATAGGGAATAGACAAATTGGAGATGAAAAGTAAGATGAATAAAAAAGGATGCCGTGTACTGTTTCCCATTGTGCGGAAAGCCCTCTTTTCAGAGTGGGGAAGACATAAAATCATTATCATAATAATATGGCTATCACAAAAACATCATCATAACTTTAATTATACCATTAGCTCAAACTGCAATTCAGTTGAGAACCTTGTAGAACTTTACTCTTTTTTTATTTTCATAGAGATTAGTGAGAGTTGCTTTAGCTCTTCTGATGCCCAGAGTGAAAAGCATCCATCTCTCCAGTCTCACAGTCAATACAACATTTTATTCCATTCCAGAGGAGAGATAGAGGCTGCTTCTTAAAGTGATGCTAAGCCCTTCCAGTTTCAGCTTCTACCTCTGAAAACCAAGCTCCTAGGAGATGAAACAGGGAGAACAGAACTACATCCTCCTATTGTGACTTTTACTTCTTTAAGCAGCACAAGCAATAGAAACCAGAGACTAAACTGTGTCATTAGATAATTTCTTCTAGAATAACTGAGTTCAGCTGACCACTGTTACATTACAAGCATGGATATTCAGAATTTTCATTAAAGGTTATCTCTCATTTCTATCCTGAGTAACCCAGTCACTGTGACCATACCAGCAGGGGATCAAAATTGTGGTAGAAAAATTCAGTAACAACACACCTGGGCAGTCTTGTCCAAAGAAATTAAAAACTTCTCCCAGTGTCATAATGTTTCTTTTTGCCTTTTTCTCAGTAGCTCTCTTTGGCTTTAACATCTATAGCTATCAAAGGAATATTATCAATCTAAAAGCAAAGAATGTGTTTGTTGCTATGTTTTTCTTAAAAAAAAAAAAGAAAAAAATTATTATATATTCAGTGGAGCTTTTTGATTCTATGCCCAGATACTTACATTACAAAATAGGAGACAAAATTATAGGTGCACAGCGTGCCAAGAAAATCAACTCAGCATGGCTTGCCCCGGCTTTTTGAAAGAAAGCATGCAGACCATGTCTCTATAATGATTTAAGATAGCTGGGCCTCCAAAGTCATAACACTACTGAAGTATAGTACAAGGTGCCTGCAGATGCCTGCAGCAGCAAGCCAAGTGATCAGCTGCAGAACTGCCATGGAAGCACAGTAAAGAACTTCATTCTTATCTCCAGCCCAAACCTATCCCAAATTTGCATCCATTACTCCTAGTCTTGCCAGCCTGTATTCTATGAAAAAGTCCTACCCCAGCCTTTCTGTAGGCCCCCTTCAGGTATTGAGAAGCTATTATCAGGTCTCCCCTGAACTGTCTCAAGAATGTAATTAATTTTTCTCTAAGTTTTTCTGCTGTACTTAGCAGTTTAACTCTTACTTGCTTCACAGTCATTAATTAGCAAAAGCCTCTCTCAGCAAGGTTGTGGAGAGTGTATAGATGGGGAATTTCAGTGTGGAAACATTAAAATGTATTTTTTTAGGGCTTAATTTCACAGTCCTCAAATCAGCACAAAGACTCACACTTTCCTAGCATGTAATTCTTTGAGTAACAACATAAATGTGACAATCCCCGATATAGCTAATGATTTTGCTTGTGTCCTAATTAAGTTATATCTTCAGATACCCCCTACAACAAAAAAAGTAATTGTAAAGGCTGCTGCTTTCCCCCTCTCTTCTTGCAGCTCTTCCACCAGGGCTGCAAAGCAAAGATGCTAATCAGGGAGTCATCAAAATGAGTGAAGCATTCACATACAAATGTTCTGCACATGCACAGTGCTTGGTCAGGATTTTATTATAGCAGCCATGTCAGGACTGTATGACAGCTGACCTGTGGTGTTCACTGACAAAGAGACAAAAGAATGTACATCACAGTGGGCTCTCTGTATTTGCTACCAATACTTATAGCCAAAAAAACTCACTCCAACTTTAGAAAAATTAAAAAAAAAAACACCAACCCAAATTCTCATTCTATTTCAGGTCTGGTGTGATGATCCATGATTGATTTTTCACTGAGATAGTACAGCCAGTGCAGAGAAAGCAACATGAAGGTGACTTGGTAAGAATTGCTGCCTTTTTCATTCTCACCATTAACCAGTCATCCTCCTCTTGCTCTCCTTTCTTTATGCAAAGGAAATTACTTTCCACTGCCTTTTCTTTCTAACTGCCATGACATTTGTAAATTTGTCTGCATAGAGATTCAGAGGGCTCAAAAACCAGCTTTGTCAGGCACTCCACTGGAGCAGCCTACGAATAACCCATCGTGTCAAGTCAGCTGCAATCAAAAATAGCTGAACCAGCTGGACCTTTGCAAAGGGCATCATGTCCAAGCTAATGAGCCTGCAGTGCCCCCCAAAAGGCCTCAGGCCAGAGTGCCTGCAGCACACTGTGCCAGATGGAAGAATACATTTTCTCTACAGCAAAAAGCATTGCTCCTCTGCCTCAGTGATAAGGTACCACGTTCCTCCTCAGTCATTTCTGCAAACAAAATTCTGCTGAGTTTTATGGGAGCACCTCTGTGGGACAGATTATTTGACCTCATGTTTGGCCAAATCCCCCTTATGTCACATGAAGCAAACTCCCTAATTTACATAATTGTGACTCAGTCAATTTCTTTTTTGAGAAGTAGCAAAAGTTATCCTTGTCCACTTCCTTTCTAAGGTCCTCTCTATAAAACTTCTCTGGTTGAAACTCTCCAGAAACTTGGGGCTTCCTTCTCTGATGACCACACCATGCAGCCACTGACACTGGTGACACAACAGGAAAGTACCCAGAAAAATCCAGCTGTAATGAAATGAGGATCCCATCTCTATTCAAGCTGACATTTGGATATATTTTACTCTTGGGGGTTTTGTTTTGGCTGCCTCATTTGGCAGCATTATCATACGTGATAATCAAGCCAGCACAGACATCTCTGTTGCCATGAGTAGCACAACTGATACAGATCCCAGTATCCTGGGAGAGACAGCCTATGACAGCCAAAGAACTGTCAAACAATCTACACAAAGCTCAAGTGAACAGGAGGAAAATCACACATGAATGGTGGCTGCAAGAGGAAATGATAAAATAGAAAAAGACAGTAAAAGCAAGGTGAAGAGCCAGCCCACACTTAGATTAGTAGCCATGCACAAACACAGACATATATGTAACTTTTACTATCAACATGTATTTCTTTGCAGTGATAATTCTAGAATATTTATAAGGTTGTACACATTTTCAGATTGGAAATGCAATGTATTTATTCAGTCTTTTTCTATGGCTGGCCAAAGAGCAGTATGTATTAGCTGAAGTGTCTGACAAAGCCTATAGTGCTGTTAATCACACCACTTCCTTGATATATTAAAGCTATTAGGGCTTAACTAGATAAAGATGCACATGTTACTAAGTGAATCACCTTCTATCTGTCTAATGGAAACCAAGTGTTGATTTAAGTGGAGTCATCTGTTTAAAAAAAGAGAGAAAGATATTGAAATAACCCCAAGATTAATAGATGTCACAGAAGGGTCAATGGCAAGCAATGCTGGATCCAAGAACTTTAAAACTCAAACTCACTTAAATATTCTTTCTCCTTGACTTTGAAAACATAGCCTTTAATATCATTTGTTGAGCTTTAAATATTACTGGCTTGATTATCTATACATAGGACAGTTTCTCTGTCATGTAAACATGTTCAGTCCTGTCCACCCCTAGGTTCCTGGGATAAAAAATTATATTAGTAGATTAATTTCTAGATGATTTAAAATATACCATCTAATATAGTCCCAGTACGTTTGTATTGGCCAGGTTAATGTGGTTTATATGTTTACATATGCTGTTCTCAAGTACTAGATGGTTTTAGTATTAATGGACTATGATTATGTTGAACACTGCACTGGCCAATATAACCATTCAAAACTAGAAGGGCTTTTAAAGACAGCAAGAAAAAGGAATGCTGGTTTGTGGTACAGGCCCAGACACTGATTAAGTTAAATTCCTGGCTGTGTCACAGATGCCATTGTGATACCTTGGGTAAGACCCTTCCTGCACTTTGGCCTTAAAAGAGAGTAACAGTATTTTCCTTTTCCCTTCATCCATTTTGTGCATTTAATCTGTCAGAGCAGGAGCTCTTATGCTCTGAGGAACATAATGCAACTACCACAAAGAAGATCCATCTTAAAAAGAGAGTCAGCCCATCAGACTATCACACAGATGGCATACAAAGGCAACCACACTCTGCCCAGCTGGGCTGCTGGAGCTCACAGGTAGTAACAGGATGAGCGGTAAGGTAAGAAGGGTAATTTAGATTGGATTTTAGGAAGAAATTCTTTACTGCGAGAGTGGTGAGACACTGGAACAGGCTGCCCAGAGAAGTTGTGGATGCTCCATCCTGAGAAACGGTCAAGATGACCTTTAATGTCTTTCCCAGCCTAAACCATTCCACAATTCTATGACTAACTGGGGACATAAAACTTACTGCATTTTAAGCAGAACAGGATCACTTCCATCTTGCAATTTTGCAGTTTTTATTTGTGGAGGAGGAGATACATAACGGTGACAGAATTTGTGTTTGTGTAAAAAAGGGGATATAACTTCCTCTGCTCAGAATCTTTTCCAAGAGCTGAATAAATTCCGACCTGAAAAGACTACATCCTGAGTAGAGACCTTCAACTCCTTGCACTTTTCCTCCCTGATACTCAATTACAAATGTAAATGAAATATTTTCATTAAAGCAAAATCCTCTAAAACCAGAGATCTGACAAGGAACAATTTCAACTTCGATGAATCTAACTTCAGTTAAGGTTCACTCTAGCGTATCAAAACCAAACTTTTTCATTTATGTTTGGATGTTTTTTGGATGCTTGTCTGCAACACACACACACAAAATCAAATGAAGAGATCATATTATGGTCATTGCTATTCCTTTAAACCTTAAGCAAGATAAACAAAAATCTGCTATGTAGCACACTGTGCACGTGTTGCTCACTTAAAATCCCATGTCTCTTATCTGCTTCTACAGGCTATCTCATCCATACAACTGTTCCACATTCTCTCCAAGCATATTCACCATGCTTTTCCATTCCACATCTAATGTAAACAGCCTATGCACAAGAATGATGGCAGTTATGTTTCCAGTCTTGCTTGGGTTTATCTTTGAATGCCAGACAAAACAGACTTCATGTGGTTTCTTAAAAGATCGAGTCATCCCAATTTGGAGACCTTACATCCACTTGCATACCTACTCAAATTTAAGTACAAAGAGCTGATTCCCAAAACAGCAACTAAAAGATCATAATCTGATAACGTACTCTCTCATTCCTCCATATTCCTCCACAAAAATTCCTAGATTTTATAGGACATATTGCATGTTACCTAAAATTCCTCTGGGATTTCTGCTTTTAATAAGCAAGACGACAGCTATGCAGATCACAAGCACACAGCTGTTGCTGATGTTAAGAATTAAAATGTCCTTGATCAGATCCTAAACAGGGAAGACATCAATGAGATTTTAAAAAATCATTCTCTATTTGTAAAGTTTTACACTGTATCTTCAGTGTCATGCTTCCCAGCTACTGTCTACATGAGAAGAAATAGAAATTTGGGGTAAAATCTGTAGCAACTAAATGATAAAGTCTTCTCTTTAGGAGTATTTAACCTTTGCCTTATTATTTTTCAGAACATATGTAAAGGAGCACCATAGAGGACTCCATGCAACTGAAGAGAGCTTAATTAGCCATTGATAGCACACTATAGCATAGCATTTCTGTGTGAGTTTGATCTACCTTCAGTCACTCTTCTCTAGAATAATGTATTTCTTGTTTAACTTCAGCGCATTAAGTACTTATACACTCTTAATTACTGCAGAATGTGTAGGGCTATTCATATTTAGTGAGGGTAATGAGACACTGAAAGGCTGCCCAGAGATGTGCTGAAGACCCCAACTCAGGAGGCATTCAAGGCTGGGCTTGAAGTTCTGAGCAACCTGATATAGTGCAGGACGTCCCTACTTGCTGCACGTGGGGGTTGGACTAGATTAGCTTTGAAGGTCCCTTCCAGCTCTATGATTCTAATGCTAGATTTGTCTTTTTGATATAATCACATTCCCTGTGATCCCAGAGCTGAGATTTCAGAAATTGACCATAAACATCATTATGGCTTGTAGCACTGCTCAGCAGGCCAGGTACAGCTGAGCTACTGAACTGAGATCATATCCTACAAGTATAGATAGCACTATATATATATTAAACATTTTCAAAACTAGTGTAAAAATCAACTGTTTTTCATTAGAGCTGCAGTAGGATCTAACAATTTGCAAATAGATAAAATTGGACCTAACAAATGGATGCAGGGAAGGCAGTTCCAAAGACCTTACAGTCTTCAAGGAATGGTGCTGCAAAAAATCACACATATGTCCCCTCAAGTGAGCACTTCTCCATGCCTTTGCTCCTTCCCTGGAGGTGTTTAAGGCCAGGCTGGATGAGGCACTGAGCAACTTGATATAGTGGGAGGTGTCCCTGCCTGTGGCAAGGGGGCTGGAACTTGATGATCTTTAAGGTCCCTTCCAACCTAAACTATTCCATGATTCTGTTCTATGATTCTCTAATTGTATTTTACTGTAGCTGGAGAGATGGGAAAAATAGAACACTGGAAATCTGCAGTTTTCCCACTAAAACATTATCAGATCAGTGAAAGAAATGCTATTAAAAATGTTAAGACTGCCTAATGACCTCGATTGATGAAGGATGTGCTTAGCTATAGTCCAATTTATAGAAAATGGGCATTCTCCATCACAAAGTTCAGGACCAAAATTGCTTCCGTATGCTTGTACTTCACCATCTGGAAAAAAGACTAAGGATTATATTAATAGAGCTACTTAATCTTCCACACGCCTCTAAATATTCCTCCACATCCCCCAGGTTATTGCTTCTACATTATTGTAAGAACTACAGACAAGATGAGTAACTGCCTCTTTTGGTTATTGTTGATTTTCCATACACTTTCAAATTTCTACCCAAACTCACAGATCTTCGTTCTGTTTCTAGGTGTCAGAAAGGCAAAACCTCACATATCTACAATAGCAGCTGCCAATATCCAATACCTGAACTGCTCAGTGCAAAGTGATCAACATTTCCATACCAGACATTTTCCAATAAATGACTCATAGCTCTAACTGGTCTTCAGCACTGACCAGAAAGGCAGATGGTTGTCAGTCTTTTACCATCAATGTTTCAGCATTGTTACTTCAATTAAAAGGAAAGCCAAAATGTCCCTGCTCATTGCACGTTGATGATGTGCAAAGCGGCCATTGCCAGTCACGGCCTTTTGTGAAGTTTGCACTAATTGATACATTAAAGCAGAAAGCACAGTAACTGTTCCCACAGGCTACAGAATGCCATAAAAAAAAGACAAAAGGCCCCATAATAAATAGACAAAACCCTCCCATTTCAGATAATGTAGATATTTCACGTAAAATTGGAAGATTGGCCACACATGAAGAATTCTTTCAGGTGAACAAGCTACCAGCATGAAACCCGGTATTTGTGAACCCAGGAAGAGGTAAGATAATACTTTCCTAAGTAAGATGTTAAAATACCTAAGGTATTGAGGTTACTTGATGTTTAGATTAAAAAGAGCAAGGTCAAAGGAAAGACTCTGTTCTAAACCTCTCTGTGTTAGATGGACTGGAAGTTCTTTAGGGATGGAACAATTGCCATTTACCCTGTGATGAATAAAATAGAAAATTCAATAACATTACAGTTACAGTGAAAGTCCTCTGAAATAAATAACTGAATTTGATATATTTTTGAGTAAATCAACAAGAGTTAGATATGAAACCTTTAGCAATGGAGAGCTGTTAGCTGATTACAAAGCAAGAGCAGGAAAGCGAGAGAGTAAAATGAGAAACTGGACCTAGACTTATCAATGTTTGTTCTGTCACCTCAACTGTGATTAACAGGGTTGGTTCCAGCCAAACTGGTTTCTAATACAGGTATGGATAGAATAAATACTTGGGATGAATACTGTCTCAAGGAATTGTTGGATTCATATTAAAAAGTGTCCCATTTCTCACTGCTTCTGCACAAACAGAAATCTCCATTCAAATCTCTACAACTGAAATCCTAGCTGTAGACAGCACGACTGTTAATGTGCCACTTCACTGCAAAAGACCATTATAAGGTTTTAGTTGTGACCTTGGCAATGCTGATAACACTGTACTTACTGTCAGGTACAAAAATAGCTCTGAGCAAACAGAAAGGACGCACAGAAAATTTCTTTGGATTGCTGCAGCTATTCTCAAAAGGCAGATTTTAAAGTGTACATATCATTGCAGAAGGCTAGGTACTATTTTTAAAACAGCTTCACAGTGAAAAGCGCATAATATCTACTGCTCAGAATAGGGCTTTTTTTGTAAATCTTTATTTCTCCTACTCTGCCCCAGTAGGTCCACAGGCAAGACCTACAGACAGAAGTAATCTGATCTGTAGGCACAACAGATTGTTGCCAGTCCAAGGACTGCCCATTTTAGCCCCACTGTATATTCCAGATGATTCTGTGCAGTTCCTGGATTTAAGACAGGAGAGCCAAGCAACAAAGCCCAACTGATTATCTGAAAGTGCAAGCTGAGCTTGCACTATCTAAATAAATGGCCAGCAAAAGGTTCACAAGGAAGAGAATAATTTATTGTAAAAAGTTAGCATTGCAGTAATTTAGACCCAAGCTAAAATTAAAGCAGTGGAAAGACAAGAGGAGCTTTTGAGCACATTGTGGGCTCCCTCCTGGATAGAGCTGCCAGACACACCCAGCATTAAACCACTGGCATGCAGAGCTCTCTGGGTGAGGATTAACAGTGCTGAGCACACACAGCTGTGCCTATCTGGGAAAACTGGGTTTGATTTTGATTTTGGTAGCAAGCCAGCAGCGACCAGGTTTCTTGAAGGGATGTTGAACAGTCATCCACAGATGGTTCAGGGTAAGGAGAAAGAGGGTCATTAGCTTAAAAAAAAGTTTTCTGCTTTAAACATGCTCTGAGGGACCAGATCAGTGTATTCACATGGATGTACTTGGACCATTGCTACCTTAGTGGGGTTTATGATCTGAATCTGGGCTGTGTGCCTTTGGACCAAAACTGGCTGGTCTGCTCATGGGTCAGCGGTGCGTACAGCAGGGGCTGCAACTGCCTGCACTCAGCCATGGAAAAGCACCTTTAAAAGAAAACAGCACAGGCCCTCAGCTTTATAAGTAGCAGAGAAGAACAGCAAAGTCAGAATATGCTGTGGTTACATACTGGGTTCTGATTTCTTTTCACAAAGGCCTATCAGGTTGTGCAGTTTCTAGTTACATTTACAAAGCCACCTTTTCAGTTGCTTGCCAAAAATGGCAAAATTATAGGGGAAGGAATCTGTAGAAAGGTTCTTGTAAGTGTGATTCCTCCCCTCTGGCTTTTGCATGTTAGGAAACAATCTTTGGTTACATTATCACAAACTGTATATATTACAAGGTCAAGGTTTCACTCGGTGCACAAGAAAACAGACTCTACAGGACTCTCTCCCTCACATGAACGTGCTTCTACATTCAAAAGGAGAAAACATGTTTTTTTGATGATTCCAGTACTGGGAAATTCAGGTTTGTGCCACAAAATATCCTAACACTGCAGTCTGTCTGTATTTTACTATTAAAATGTTCCTTTCAAATGCCATCCCCTCTATACTGCCATCCAGAGCACGTTTGATTGTGCCAGTAGTACAAAAGCTCAGCAAGTGTAACACAATGTCACAGAATCACAGAAAGTCAGGGGTTGGAAGGGACTTCAAAAGTTCATCCAGTCCAATCCCCCGGACGAAGGAACACCTAAACCAGATCACACAGGAAGGCACCCAGGCAGGTTTTGAATGCCTCCAAAGAAGGAGACTCCACAACCTCTCTGGAGTTCCAGTGTACTGTCATCCTCACCATGAAAAAGTTTATTCTCATATTTATGTGGAACCTCCTGTGTTCCAGCTTGCACCAATTGCAGAAGGAACTGCAAAAATGAGAACTTGGGTCAGACATTAGGAAAACAATTTCCAAGTTAAGGAGAGTAAGGCCCCAGAAACATGATTAAATACTTAAGATGGAATTATCAGCATTTGTAAATGCTTCAAAAGTTAAAATCCACCTCCATAAAAGTCTATAGGAATGCTGGGAATATAAGTAAAATTGGATTCTGCCTCAGTGATGTGTAAGCAGCAGAGCCTGGGCTAACAGCAGACATTCATAAGCAGAAGCACCCAAAAGTTTTAAGAAAAATTAAAGTTAAGGGTTTCTTCCCTTCCTGCTTTAACACAGACTTTCTGTACACCAGCCTTCTGCTGCAAGGAGCACACTAACACCCATTGACAAAGATCTATTAGAAGAACTCAGTTTATTCCCGTGGCATGGGAAGTACCACGTAATTTCTTGCTGAAGCAGGAGCATACGAATAATTTCAGAAGGCCATGACTCATTTTAAATTGACTTGAAAATTCTTTTTCAAACTCACAAAAAGCAGTTAGATATTCAAGCCTGCACCCCTGAAAACCTCTTCTTCAGAAGTCCAAGATTTAAAACTAATTCACAAAACAGAAGGGATGTAATTGTTTAAAACATGTAGTTGCCTTAAAAGCCAGGGTGATAGAGATATCCTTTACATATTGCACAGCTCAGGAAGGATTTGTGTGCTGCAAGCATACCATCTCTTTATGAAAAAGCCAATCTCAGACAGCAAAAAATGCCTAAAAACCAGCTTTTGACACCATCTGCAGCTGCAGTAAAAATGTGATCTCAGCATTGCTGGTGTGTTGTCCTCTATTGCGGTGTTTGCAGAGTCCAACTGAAATTCTCTATTTTTAGCCTTTCAGCTACTTTAAGATAAAATTCCTGCAGATAGGAGTAGCTGTATAGCGCAGATAACACAGAACTCTGAAACCACAGATGACCTCATCCAACTGCAAAGAAAGAAGGGTCTGTTACTTAAAACAAGGCTAAAATTTAACCCAGCTATACTAAAATTAAACAGGGAGTGTTTTACAGTCCTATTACAAGATATAAAACAACAGTCACTATAAATTTTCAGTGTACTTATTTGTAAGGATGTAAAAAGAGTAATTAATAACCCCCAAACAGCTTATCTCTGAGCCAGTACAACACCAAAGCTTTCCCAGGCTCGTTGGAGATTTCACAAATAGCACTGAGAAGCTATTTTAGCTGTCACTGGAGAATTATTTGTCCAAACTGAAAAGTTATTGCTCTTTGTCACAAGTCACACGGCCTTTTTTAGTGTTCCACACTTTCAGTTGACATTACAGAGAGAAAATAAATAAATGTAATCCAAACTTTCTGGAAAAGGCTTCCATCTGTAAGAACAGTTACCAAGCACAGATCCCAGTGAGCTCTGTAATTTTTCTTCCTGCAAAATGTAATAGGCCTTCCTATGTCGTACTTCACCATTTCTGTGTGTCACCTTCACAACAAAAGGCACCTGTTCTCTTTAAAATGCCATTTATTTCCAATAGATTGAAGTCCGGTTGTGAGTATTCAAGTTTTTAAGGAGAAATATGTAAGGAATGGATTTGCCACAAGTGAATCAATGCAGATCAGGGTGCTCAGTTTGCAGCCTTTGGGATGTGTTGCTCACACCACTTTTGGCTTGCAGAATATTTGCTGGGTATTTCTTCTGAACATGAGTTTATCACATACACTCTGAATGTTCCTTTCCTCAAGAAAAACTTTCAGGCCTTAAAAACAGTCAATTTAAAACACCATTTTAGATACATGAGTGAAATTATCCCAAGGTTAAGAAATTCTTTCAGCCCCTCACCAACACAGGCAAAACTGTATTTTTTAACAAAGGCATAGCCTCTACCTGTCATCTAATTTTTCAAGCAGAGTCAGCATTGAAATGAACAGTTACAAAGCACTTAACTGTAAATTTGAGATTATAGAACAAGTCTGATTTTTTTTGGGTTCACAGAACATGAAAGAAGAAACTCTATTTGTCATAAGGAATGAAAACCAGGACAGAACAACGTTTGCTATTGCTCTCTCTAAGGAATTGTAGGTGGAGTTCTATAAACAACAGAGCAATGATCAAAGGGAAATCTTAGGGACCATAATATACCAAGGTATTAAAGGAACAGAGCCTTTTATCTATTGTGGAGGAAGGAAGTAGAGCATTGAGACATGTGCAATATACTGAATTAAAAAGGAAAACTCTAAGCAATTCCCAAAAGAGACTGAAATGAATTAATTTTTTTCTTATTCTGCAAAAATTACAAGAAAGGATAAAAAATGCAATCTCTCCCAAAAATTATGCTCCATCACCTGAAAAAGCCAGGCATTCAACTCTATTTTAAGCTGAATTTTTCCCCACATCCTATGAAACAAGCACTGTTCCATCACAGACCACATCCTCATTCACTTCCCATCGAACTGAGGCTTACCTTGTCCTCCACTCTGTTCAGCCTGGCACCAATCGTGTTATTCCCTCGATCTTTGCTTTTTTCTGTGAAAGAAGAAAACATTTTCAAATTAATATATGGTGGTATAACAAAATAGCAGCAAGCCACAACAGGGTGTGTTTTACTAGCCCACCAACGCCGTGTAACTCAACACCTTTGCCAGGCTGGTAGCTCTATTCCTTAAAAGCAGCTTTTTGTTTCTTTTTATAGCATTAGCCTACACCATGGCTTTTAATAGACCTGAAGTTTTAAGGCACTTTCAATTTTAGTTTCATGCTTTAACCTGGAAGAACAAAAAACTTTTCCTAATTAATATTTTTATTTTCATTTAAAACAATCTGCCACCTCCACAATTAATTTGTTAACAAAATGTGGTAAGTCTCAGAGACAGTACAGCCAGCATTTGAAAGTAGGTGCTCTGAATTTCTAAGTAAGACCAATGCTATTTTAAAGGTATTTATGTCNCTGTTACTTAAAACAAGGCTAAAATTTAACCCAGCTATACTAAAATTAAACAGGGAGTGTTTTACAGTCCTATTACAAGATATAAAACAACAGTCACTATAAATTTTCAGTGTACTTATTTGTAAGGATGTAAAAAGAGTAATTAATAACCCCCAAACAGCTTATCTCTGAGCCAGTACAACACCAAAGCTTTCCCAGGCTCGTTGGAGATTTCACAAATAGCACTGAGAAGCTATTTTAGCTGTCACTGGAGAATTATTTGTCCAAACTGAAAAGTTATTGCTCTTTGTCACAAGTCACACGGCCTTTTTTAGTGTTCCACACTTTCAGTTGACATTACAGAGAGAAAATAAATAAATGTAATCCAAACTTTCTGGAAAAGGCTTCCATCTGTAAGAACAGTTACCAAGCACAGATCCCAGTGAGCTCTGTAATTTTTCTTCCTGCAAAATGTAATAGGCCTTCCTATGTCGTACTTCACCATTTCTGTGTGTCACCTTCACAACAAAAGGCACCTGTTCTCTTTAAAATGCCATTTATTTCCAATAGATTGAAGTCCGGTTGTGAGTATTCAAGTTTTTAAGGAGAAATATGTAAGGAATGGATTTGCCACAAGTGAATCAATGCAGATCAGGGTGCTCAGTTTGCAGCCTTTGGGATGTGTTGCTCACACCACTTTTGGCTTGCAGAATATTTGCTGGGTATTTCTTCTGAACATGAGTTTATCACATACACTCTGAATGTTCCTTTCCTCAAGAAAAACTTTCAGGCCTTAAAAACAGTCAATTTAAAACACCATTTTAGATACATGAGTGAAATTATCCCAAGGTTAAGAAATTCTTTCAGCCCCTCACCAACACAGGCAAAACTGTATTTTTTAACAAAGGCATAGCCTCTACCTGTCATCTAATTTTTCAAGCAGAGTCAGCATTGAAATGAACAGTTACAAAGCACTTAACTGTAAATTTGAGATTATAGAACAAGTCTGATTTTTTTTGGGTTCACAGAACATGAAAGAAGAAACTCTATTTGTCATAAGGAATGAAAACCAGGACAGAACAACGTTTGCTATTGCTCTCTCTAAGGAATTGTAGGTGGAGTTCTATAAACAACAGAGCAATGATCAAAGGGAAATCTTAGGGACCATAATATACCAAGGTATTAAAGGAACAGAGCCTTTTATCTATTGTGGAGGAAGGAAGTAGAGCATTGAGACATGTGCAATATACTGAATTAAAAAGGAAAACTCTAAGCAATTCCCAAAAGAGACTGAAATGAATTAATTTTTTTCTTATTCTGCAAAAATTACAAGAAAGGATAAAAAATGCAATCTCTCCCAAAAATTATGCTCCATCACCTGAAAAAGCCAGGCATTCAACTCTATTTTAAGCTGAATTTTTCCCCACATCCTATGAAACAAGCACTGTTCCATCACAGACCACATCCTCATTCACTTCCCATCGNATTTTTTTCTTATTCTGCAAAAATTACAAGAAAGGATAAAAAATGCAATCTCTCCCAAAAATTATGCTCCATCACCTGAAAAAGCCAGGCATTCAACTCTATTTTAAGCTGAATTTTTCCCCACATCCTATGAAACAAGCACTGTTCCATCACAGACCACATCCTCATTCACTTCCCATCGAACTGAGGCTTACCTTGTCCTCCACTCTGTTCAGCCTGGCACCAATCGTGTTATTCCCTCGATCTTTGCTTTTTTCTGTGAAAGAAGAAAACATTTTCAAATTAATATATGGTGGTATAACAAAATAGCAGCAAGCCACAACAGGGTGTGTTTTACTAGCCCACCAACGCCGTGTAACTCAACACCTTTGCCAGGCTGGTAGCTCTATTCCTTAAAAGCAGCTTTTTGTTTCTTTTTATAGCATTAGCCTACACCATGGCTTTTAATAGACCTGAAGTTTTAAGGCACTTTCAATTTTAGTTTCATGCTTTAACCTGGAAGAACAAAAAACTTTTCCTAATTAATATTTTTATTTTCATTTAAAACAATCTGCCACCTCCACAATTAATTTGTTAACAAAATGTGGTAAGTCTCAGAGACAGTACAGCCAGCATTTGAAAGTAGGTGCTCTGAATTTCTAAGTAAGACCAATGCTATTTTAAAGGTATTTATGTCTAAACATTATTACGGATGCCTAAACTTCAGACCAGAACCAGTTGTCACTGTTTAAAAATTTGGCAACAAAATGTATTTTGGAAAGTATTTTCCCTTAATCATATCTTAATCTGCTTAACTTCAGACAAATCCTTCATGTTAACTTACCAGAGACGGAGATAAAGAGAGATGGCTTTCCTATGCATTGGTCCAACCTATAAACCAATAAAAGCACAGGTTTTAGTTCTTAAGAGCCTGAATCAGCATCGTCATTCACTTTCTGAAGCTGGAGCAGGGAGACATCTTCATAAACATATACAGTAAAGTTAAAATAATTCCGGTTTGTACTATATGTGAAGCACTTGGTTTGAGCTAGGAAGAGTTTGAAAATAACCATAATTATGGGATTAGAGTTAGATTGGTCTTTAGATTCCTTAACCACTGTGAAGTTCTACCATGACCATTGCTTTTCCATATGACCAGCATTGTTACCCCTTCCACTTTCTGCAGCTCACTTGTTCCTTCTATCAGTTGTCTCTTAGTTTACTCGTAAGTGCAATTCTGCCAGAGCAGGTGTCAGTATTTCATTCAGCTTGTATGATACAACCCCTAACATACAGGAATTACAGTGTGTAGTCAAAGTTAGCAGGGACTGAGACAATACTTGTAAGTATTGAACAAAGCTTCAAGTCCAGATCATCAGTATTTTAAGGTTTTTTTCCTTCCTGTGGAAAAAGAAAATTTTACTTGGCTACTTGGCTCTAGTGAGGCCCCGGCTGGAGTACAGTGCTCAGTTCTGGAGCCCTCAACACAAAGGGGACATTGATCTTCGGGAGTGGGTCCAGAGGAGGCCCACGAAGATGATGAGAGGGCTGAAGCACCTCTCTTATGAGGAGAGGCTGGAGAAAAGAAGGCTCAAGAGAGACCTCACAGTAGCTTATCAATACCTAAAGGGGGCCTACAGAAAGGCTGGGGTAGGATTTTTTCATAGAATACAGGATGGTAGGACTAGGAGTAACAAAAGCAAATTGGAAGAGGGGAGATTTAGGCTGGATATCAGAAAGAAATTCTGTACTGTGAGGATGGTGAGACACTGGAACAGGCTGCCCAGAGAGGTTGTGGATGCCCCCTCCCTGGAGTTGTTTAAGGCCAGGCTGGATCAGGCATTGAGCAACTTGATGCAGTGGGAGGTGTCCCTGCCCATGGGAGGGGGATTGGAACTAGATGATCTTGAAGGTCCCTTCCAACCCAAACCATTCTATGATTCTATGAATCCCATTTTATTTTCCATTACTTTGCACAGTCATATCAATATGGCACCTGTAATCCTGTCAGCTTTTGATCTCCATCCCCATTACTTATCTATTTCTCTGCTGGTGTTTGCAGATACCGACACTGAACTGACATACCTCCTCTGCAACTCCTTGATTCGCACCATTAGGTTGAGGTGGCCCTGTGAATACTGTTCAATGACATCTCGGACATCATAGGGCTTTCTAGCTTGCTGTAAAAGAAAAAACAAGAAGCAATGTCTTTATGCTATAAGGACACAGGAAACAATTATGCAAATGCATATTTTTTTGCAAGAGGAAGCAGTAATTTCTTTTAATTCTGTGTAAACATTTGAGATACTTTGTTGCCTTGATCACATATTTTTTGTGGAGTAATTATGACAGTTCCGATTTCATCCAGCTTTATGTTACAGCAGGTCTACATTCTTTTCAAGAGATATCCACCAGACCTGAGGCCAAAAGAATTTGAAGCCAAAAACCTGTATCTGGCACTTTGCTTAGAAGTTTGCGGTCACTTTAATTTCTTCGGGAAATAAGGTTCATATTCTCAGCCGCCAAAGAGTAAAGGGGTCTTTCACGTGCACAAACCCTTATTCTCAGTCAGCAGTAAGACAGATGGTTTTCTCACTTCAGCTATTACCACAGGGAGGTTAAAGCAGAGTCCTAGTTGAAAATGTATCAGTGATTTCCTATTCCAGAGAGACTGTCTGAGCTTTCAAAACCTGCTGGAAAATACTGGTGGCAAAGCCCAGTGTCTGTAATTTGCACTTTATACATGGGACAGAGGGGTTGGATTAGCTGACCTTTGAAAATCCCTTCCAACAAAATGCATTCTATGACTGATAATAAAAGCACTTTTTATGTAGTATTAAAGATCACAATTTTAAACAATAAACACCAAGACTAACTAGAAAGCAAGTGAACAAACTTGTCAAAATGCAGTGACAAATTATAAACATCTTAATCCTACATCTAGAAACTAGAGTCCAACCAGTTCCCAGAAGCTGCAGTGTTGCTCTAAAACAACAGAAGAGTGGGGTGTAAACCTCAAACATTAGACTGAACAGTAACAGCTGACCATACAATTTGGTAGAAAACTTTTTTAAGATATTAATCAAATCTATCAAACAATACAGTAACTATAAATCATGACAGTAGGTGACTCTGAGGGAAGACATGGACCTACTGATGTGGATCTAGGAGGAGTGCCACAAAAATTATGAGAGGGATGGGACACCTATGGGGAAAGGTTGAGAGAACATGGGTTGTTCAGACCGGAAAAGACTCCAGGGAGATCTTACGGTGGCCTACTAGTACTCAAAAGGGCTCTATAAAACAGATGGGGGCAGACATTTTAGTAGGACTAGCAGTAATGGTTCCAAATGAAAAGGTAGATGTTTTACAATGAGGATTGTGAAACACTGGACCAGGCTAATGAAAGAGGTGGCAGATGCTCTACCCCTGGGACCAGCTGAGTGGGAGCAGGTAATGGATAAGAAACAAGGGGAAGTCAGGCCCAAAGCTTTGCTTAAGTTTTCTTTTTTCTTTTCTCCTTCTGCTAATTAACCAATATTCATGGTACAAAACTTCTTAATTGAGTTAATATTTCCTCCATCATATATGAAAGTTTGCAAGAGGCACAAAAGCCAACAGTAAATATTACAAGTGCACCACTGGCCGTTGGTGTCCCCCGGAGCTGCGTGCACAGGGAGGCAGATGCGGGAAAAGAAGATGGAAATCTGTGCAAGGGGAATTTCAGGGAAATGTAACAAAATAAAAGTCAAATAAAATGGGTAGAACATCCTTTGAAGCACAGAACACCCTGAACTGCATTGTTCGGTACAGGCTAGTATGGAGATTAGAAAAGATTATACAATTCATGATTCATACAATGACAAAGGAGTTGCATAAGATGATTAATTAGAAAAGTATAAATGCAAGTTTTTCCAGTGAAATTTTACCAAATCAGGCAACAGTTATTCATGTCACCAGCGGAACTGCAACCTGTATTGTTATTTTTTGTTATGTATGGAATATTTGCCACGGAGAGAAACATGACACAAGTTAAAAAAATATTTAAGCAGGAAACTGATTTACTCAACAGGAAGAATTTACAAGGAAAGAGAAAAAAGAGATTTCAAGACAACAACGGATATCAGAGTTGTATCCATTTAGAAGCTTTCCTAATTGGAAGGCAAAGCTTATATACTCACGAATTCAGCTAATGGAATAACTTAGTATAGTGATTTTCTTTCTGAAATTGAGCTCTAAGTTGATACAGTGCCAAAACCATGATTAATAACCAATATATAAAATTAATTTTTGGTAGGTGGGGTGAACAAAGCCTAGAAAACCCTTTATTTCTAACTACCGTTTTCCCTGTAATCTACAGAAAGCTTCCTTAGCCATGAGCCATTCACCTTAACTGACGCACAGGACTTGCACCGAATAATACTAGAATATGATCTTTCCTACACAGTTTGAAACAGTCCTACTGACTGTATGAGATTATAAACACATCTATAAAAAAAAGATATTAATTCTTTACAATATGATGCTGGGTTCAACATGGACATCGTTTTACGAACTATATTCAAACCTGGACTTAAAAACAGAGCATAAATTTCTCCTTTAAAAGAGGAAATGATGGCTAAGTGTGATCTTGCACAAATAATTGGTTTTCATGTCCTTTGAAATGTCTCTGTTTCCCTGTTTACCTTGTCTTTATTTATTTTTTTTAAACAGGAAGGCTCTTCTTTCCAACTGATTTTGTCTTTGTAGTGCTATCAGACCCTGTTATAAATTGAGCTGTTTGGAAAAAAAAAATGTATCTAGGCAAATTTAGGCATACAGGTGTATCCTGCACACAGCTGGGATGGTTTAAGACCCATGCTGGGTTCATGCTGGGACCTATTTAAAAAATTTTCCTCTTCCTGTCCCTCTTCCTATGCTTCTCCTACCTATAAAGCTTCAGAGACATCTCTTAAAAATACTCCTTTTTAAGTGATAGCCTTGCAGTTAATTATGTTCCAGTTAATTTTAAGTATGGATAGTCCAATGGGCTTCAGCTCAAATTATTGGTTTTTTTCCAGTGGCTATAGCAAAACAAAACCTGAATTTTCTTTTAGGAAGATGCATTTCACAGAAACACAAAAAGGTAGAAGGCAAATATCTAGTAGGAATAAAAAAAGCTATGCAAACCTTTTAAATCCTGAAAGGATTGTGCTTTACCCTGATTTCAGGTATTACACTGGACTGGTTATTAGAAACTGTATAGTCATAACTCATCACATGTTTAAACATTTTAATTTCTTATGACTATTTTACGTGTATACAATAGAACAAAGCAGATTTACAACATACTTTTGAGGAAAGAATAATGACAGTGATTATCTCTTAATTACAGGAGAGATTTTCAAAAGCACCTTGTGGTTTGGATTTCAAGGTGACTTTGTGCATTAAGTTACGTGTGTGCATTTGAAAACTGTACCTTTGGTGCTCTCCAAAATTTTTAACTCGGTCATAACCTCGTATTCAGAAATTATGGAGAATTATCAGATATCCCTGATAGGTTCCTATTGGGACACTCTGAGCCTGACAAGCAGGAGTGACTTGAGATATATTTCACATCAGCCTAACTGACATTTTTAGTTCTTTAGTCACAGCTAATACTGATAGCTGAGGAAGAAGAAAGGCTACTAAAGAAGGATGAGAGACAACCTTGTTGAAGGATTTTGTAGATGGCCAACACCAGTTATTTTGCAGATACGAAAGGGAGAGTACAACTGAGAAGCCAGATTAGCAAGTGGGACACTGAATACAAACAAGTTTTAAGTATGAACTCAATAGTCCCATTCTATTCAGTCAAATGCTTTTTCAGCTTCTATCGAATCATCTGCCGCAGGGGAGTTTCGTTTATTTGCCAGGTGGATAATGTTCCACACAGTGTTTGGGCATTTTCAAAATCCGTTCTGGACAAATACGACTTGGGAGGTAGACATATAATGCCTAGATTTCTTGCTACTAAACAGTTTAGTTAATACCATGGTAAATAGGTTATGATCTAAATTTATGAGAGCAATGATTCAGTAATTACCATGGAGCAAAGGATCACAATCAGGTTTTAGAAGGGGAATAAATTGAAGTTTAATGAAACTGGCTGCTTTTAGGCAGTTTTTCACAGAAGAGCAGTAGATGCATCACTGGAATAAGCCGCATCACTGGAATAAGCCACATCCCTTCCTAAGTTATAAGTGCTGCCCAGTGAGCTTCTCAACAAAATTATTATGAAATTTATTTTCAAGTAGTCCAGACATTTTGCCTTTCTTAATTTTAGTCTAATAAAAACAGGTGAAAAGTGCCAGCAGAGACTCACTGAAAGTGGTCTCTCCAAAGAAACTGTGGACATGGGAGATTTCACCTTAAATGGTGACACATTAAACATAACTGAAACAAACTTTTTATAAGCTCAAGCAGAATTAACCATAAATTGTCTCATGAATGTTAGTAGAACTAAAAAGATTCAAAGCAGCACATATGTAAAAGATTTCTGGTAGTGCTTCTCAATTGAGATAAGGTTTTGAAGAAAGAATGATTGCTATTAATTATCATCATCATCTTTTTGATCAAAAGGGAAAATGCCACCTTCCCTTTCTGGGGGGTCTAGATTAAGAGCAGAAAAGATTTAGTCTGCTGTATGCAGCAATGGTGAGGTCATATATGAAAATGTGTGCAGTTCAGCTCCTCTCTTCCTTTACATTTTCAGTTGTGAAGCCTGTTCTCTGGAGATTGTAACTTATTAATTTTACTTGAAGTAATATATACACATACATATATATTCACCTGATTTAAATCAAGCTGACGGCTGTTGACAAAGCATTTTATTGGATGAATGAAACTGATTTAGAGAATTCATTCTTAGAAGGTTCACAGTCAGAATTCTTTATTCAGTTAGATACTGTTAAATGCTTATGTTATGGCAATATCAGAGCAAGTGAAGTGGCACACAGGATATGTGTGTCAGTGAAGACTAGGGAAGTAAAGGGAACACGTATCTCACAAACTGGGAAGGAGGTCTCCTACCTATGCAGAAGGGAGAAGGAAGGAGAAACCTTCTACCACACTAATGAATTTCCATTCCGGTTTCTTATCAGGACTTCATTATCATTGAGTAAGAGACAGAAACAAGGTTGAGTTAGTATTTTAATCTCTAATCTGACTGACTCAGCATGATGGTAACACACAGCTCAGAATTAATGGAGACACATGAGAATGTTTGCACTGCGAGAAAAGAGACAGTGATAACAGAGGGTTAAGGGTCAAGTCCATTAGCAGAAAATAATGTTTTAATTCAGGGTGCATTTCAGGTGTTTAGCCTATTTCTAGTGCATCCACAGTTGGCTAACCTGCTGCTAAACAACCATGCTATTGAAGAAGAAAAAGAATAGTGGGTGCAGCACACTATTACTGAAACGAATTGTGTTAGCCTCTCTTAAAGTTTTTAAAAGAAACAATGAGTCAGGAGAATAAAAGAGTTTATTTAGAAAGGGGGCTTTTTATTCACCACTCACCTGAAACTTTTTCTTTGCCACAAAATACTGCATCCTACGAATCACCTTAATTGCAGCACGGTGGTGTTCTCGCAGCCTGTGGGGGAAAATGAAGAAGGTGAGTGGGGTGAAAGAGCATCTCCATCCCAACAATACATATAACAGTCAGCAGTAAATGCTTCACTAACACGTGAATGTGTAATGTAAGTAGTTGCGATTCAGCCTGGGAGCACAACACACCATTATGTTGAACTTCTCCACCTTTCCAGAAAACTATAAAAAGCAAGGATTTTATCTGACCTGTGCGAGGTTTGCATAGGTTTCACAGGAAAAAGAGGTGTCTACAAAACCTCCTCCCATGCTGAAGCAAACCTCCATCCATCTTTCCTAGTTCCATTTCCACAAAAATAGTCTATCGAGTTTCTGCATATTCAGCCATCCACAGCTTTTGTACATGATCAGTCTAGAAATCCAGCTTCTAGGGCTTTTTTGTGATTTCATTATGTTGGTTTTCTTTCTTTCTCCATCCCCCTCCCATCCTGTGCAATATGTTTCTTCACTTCCAAGCATTTGTTTTTCAAAAATTATTTTAAGGAAACAATAGAAAGATTATTGATTTTTTGACTGCCAAACAATCCCAAAGATCTTGTAGCAGCTGGATGCAACACTCACAGACACAGCTACACTAAAGTTGAACTTTAAGTACATATAAAGGCAAAATAATCTGAAAGATCTTTAAACAAATATATCCCCCTCTTCAGGCACATCATCAGAACTGAAAACAGAATTAAAAAATAATAATATGCTCATTGTAGCTTAAATAACAGAATGTCAAGCAGTTCATTAAGAGCAACATATAGTTTTTTCACATTTTTTAAAGCTTTCAGAAATGATGTGTTGTTCTTCTTAATGTTAAAATATCCAATAAGACATTTAAACTATAACAACGGTTCACTCTACTTGCTAGTTCTGGTACTCCTATCAAGATGTGCTTGAATGACATTATTGCTCAATCTTTATTTTTACTTTAAATGCATGAACATCAAATATTTATAACTCTCATCCCAAACAGACCTCTAGCAACAGCTTTGACGAAACAGCAGTAAAAGCAGAGTTAGATGTTCCAGATGTCTTATCTCTACAAAATTATTGTTAGTTATACTGACAGACCAGAACACTGAGATGTCACCAGGCAGTGCTTTCTGTCTGTACTGAATCTAACAGCATTCATACTCACTAGGAGATGAAAAAGTGACATTTATGATCTGTACGTATTTTGAGTCTTTGGTATGCTGTAGCACGCTATCACCCAACTTTCTTCAGTTAAATATAACTTGAAATTTTAGTGAGTATTCACACGTTTGCTCAGGACAAATTCAACCTAACAAACATGAGTTCTGCATGCACAAATCATAGAATCACAGAGTTGAAAGGGACCTTCAAAAGTCACCTAATCCAACCTCCCTGCAGTGAGCAGGGACATCCTGAACTAGATCAGGCTGCTGAGAGCCTCATCAAGCCTGGCCTTGAAAGCCTCCAGGGATGGGGCCTCTGCCACCTTTCTGAGTAACCTGTTCTAGTGCCTCATCACTCTTACCGTGAAGAACTAGTAAAACAGACCAAATACTTCGTTCTCAGTCTGGATGGCAAGTCTCATCCAGACAGCTGGATAATAAAACTAGTATTTACCATTCAGAGAAAAAAACAAAACTCTATCACCAAAATGATTTTCCAAGGCAGGTATTTTACATGAGTCATTGTTCAGCATTAACACGAACTTCCATTCCAGAAGACAAAGTTAATAATCTTATTTTCCTCTTTCCCATTTCCAGCTCCAGTAGGAAACCTTACATTAAGCTTGTTTTTGCTTATGCTGTAAAATCTGATTTTGCTGTCCTGACTCCCTGAGATTAAATGCTTCTGTGATGAGGGAAGGGAATAAAGGATTTAATTAGTAGCCAGGGTTATGATTCACGGTTGTTTGATCTCTTTTGCAAACTGGTAACAAATGCTTTAGTAAATGGAGAGCTTAACCATTAACTGGTGATATTTGTTTGTTCAGCCACTTGTGACATCTCCGAATTCTGGTTACAGAATGGGTGTCTGCAACCTCTGTGGACACAGAGCACGCTCAGGTGGCAGAGAGCCACTCAATGCATTACCACACTCAGAGCAAGGAGCAAGAGTTTCATGAATGCTTTTGGATCTTTTTTTTTTTCTTTTTTTTTTAGGAGTGTGGTGGGAAATGCCACCATCTTTGCATGTGTGCATGCACAGCCAGCTAGAGACACCCCTTGGAAAAGTGCTGCCATGCACAGCCAGTCTTCAATGGCAAGGAAGGAGATTTAGGGACTCCAGAGAGCCCACTGCCTCTCAGTGTAGCTGCAGGTGTTAAATTCTCTTGCAATTGAAATGTCTCTTTTACATGTCTGCTTTTGTTTAACTTTGGGAGAATCTTGTTTGCTAAGTGCAATAGTGACAGGGTCAACAGACAAGGTTTTTGCCCTTGTGTTAATGAAGCTATTTTTCTCTCCTGAGTGCTCGGGCTTTAAGCCTCACCCTCACAACACCCATCAATCTGATGATAATCTGATGACATCTGAAGGCTCTTCCAGTCACCATATAAGTGAGTCCAATAACCATCAGCACATTACCTTGAAAATCAGACTGAAGCAGTTTGCATGTCTGTAAAATCAAGCTAAAGATTACTACTTCCAATATGGGACAGCATCTCATTCTGCACCTTTCTCAAGTGAGACTGACAATAGCTTTCAATGGCTGTTAGCAATTTTCTTTCTCAATATTAAGAGAGACATTAAGATCACCTTGAACATGGCACAGACCATGTGCCATCTCCAGTAAACTTAAATTCATAGAATTGGGTCCCAAAGTCACCAATGAAACTCTAATGTTGAACCCATAGGAACAATCCAGAAGCCTGAAAGAGGATGTAACAGTTTATCAAGAACAGAAAACCATCCTGGTGTATTTGGATCATACCTATTTGGATCTAAAACCATACAAACCAAAATTATATGTAGGATTAAACTAGGTTTGCCTTATTTATGCACTTAAGAGGTAACCCATTGCAGATGCAGACACTCCTCAAAGCACAGGAAACAAGGGTGGAAAAAAAACCTCCCACTAACAAAATGCAATGGATGGAGCACCCACGTTACTAAAGAAAGCTTGACATAAAATGCCTCAAAATCATTAGCTTTTCCTGCCTCCTTTTGTTACTAGGCTACTTAACCTACAAGTCATTTGGAGGAAACCTGATCTCTTCACTAGTCCATGAGAAATTAGAATTTTAAGTAATTTGAAAAACAAGCATGTCAAAGAACTTCAGATAAATTTTACTGATGTTCTCATTTGGTTGCCCCTATTTATAAATGCCCCTAACAATTGTAATGAAGCTATTTCTACATTTGACTACAGTATTATTGATTTTTACAATGCAGACAGATAAAAGCTCCACAGGTTCCCAAGGAGTGGCTCATTGCCCAGTGCTACACTCACCAATAGCCACAGGGAACATCACCTGCCTCCTTTTGCAGGGGGACCTGCAGGGCCACCCAAGAAGAATGTATTCTGGGACCAAGCCTAAGATTTTTGGTTACAAAGAATATGTGGCTTTACTTAAAAGGAAGTAAGGGGCTGCTTGCTTTGCTTATGTTAGGCTTGAAAAAAAATAAAAACTTTGTTTTAAAAAAACCCAAGTTTTACAAGATTCACATCTATTCTGAAATTAACAGTTTTTTTCATTTAGGAACAAGAAAGAAAAAACAATTACTAATTAGAAATATTTACTGTCCTAACAAAGTTTCTGAATTTCTTATCACATCCCTTGTAATGCTACTAGAAGTTTGATGCCCTCTTCATCTCAGGAAGATAGATGTTTTATATTTTGGTTTAGTGATAAATGAAACCTTAAAACAAGAAGGCAGGAAAGGCAGAGCTAATAACATGTTTATGACACTTGCCTTTTTGGCCATTCATAGAACCTCTTATTTTCAGGACCATAACATCTGGCACAGACCTCACAATGTTCACCAGCATTGATATTGTGAGTTAAAAGGTCAGTGCTGTCTATGCAGAATGCATTTAACAAGAAAGAAAACTCAGTAGGAGAGAGACACAGATTTATAATATCTTTCATAAAATGCCCATTTCTCAGTAAACCTAACACTGATTTGAAGTCAAACTCAGTTTTCAAACATTTTTAAACTCTCTGCAGTCATCTCAAATATCTGACTTAGGATAGAGCTAAAATATTAAGAAAAAGGGCTGAAGCTGGTTGGCCTGAAGTTCTTGGCTCTAGTCATTATTTAGACTTGAACTTTATCTTCAACACATCAGATTTTAATAATGGGTTGTGCATGTGAACTGAAATCTTTTTTCCATTCAGGCTCTGAAAAGTGTTCCCTGTCAGAGAATCTGGTGGACGAGCCTCAGAGTAACTACATTAAGCCACTTCATTAGTGTGCTTAAGTCTAATGAAATCTTTCATCGTTAGTCCTCCAGGCACTTTCGGGATAGAGTTTGCTGTGGCTCAAGGTTATTCTTGTCTTTTCACACGTTCTGTCATTCCCTGCCCATTTATAGTTGATGGGAGTCTCTCTGTACTGGGCAACGTTTGAGATGCCATAAATTGGAAGGGATTAGGTTCCATCCCTGTGTATTCTGTAATAGGAAATGCTCAATCACCACACCAGGAAAAGAAATCAGAATCGCTGATTATTTCCAACAATGTAGACTCTTCAGCTTCTCCTTTCATTTGTTGCTAGTGCTTGGCAACTGTTATTTGCCCTCATCATTATACGTTTATCAGGGCTTTCAAAATACAGCCTACACTAAAAAAATCCAGTAAAAGCTGCCCAGAAGTGTTAGAAAAGTATGACAACAGTTAATGAGCAAACCAGTTACAAAATTGAAGTCTTATTCAATCGGCTTCATCAGAGCCCAGTGTGTTTACACAAATGCCCCCATAACATTTTCAGCATACAATTGTGTTTATTTTTAATGGATAAAATTTTTTTAACTAGACCCTCTTGCCATCCTGTCTGTTTGTAAATGTAATGTCAGAAACATTACAAGCCAAATGACATGAATTCTGCTTTCTTGCAACAGTCCTCACCTCCAGGGTCTTCACAGGTTTAAATGAAATAGGAATACAGAAATAACAGGCATAATGTAGGAGAATTACAAATAGCAGATAAGCTAGATTTTGAAAACTACTCCAGTCCTAAAAGTCCAAGGCATTGTAGTAATTACTGGAGAAGAAGTAATCTGATTAGGAAAGATCTACATCTACTGAACTATTTGTGCTGACAAATTGGTCATGAACAAGTAAGATCTCATCAAATTCATCTAAACACTGAATAATTCATTCATTTGTTCATCTAAACACTGAATAATTCAGTGTCATCCACATATTATTTCTATGAAGACATTTGATTTATAATTTCTATAGAATTGTATGTTCCAACTGTTTAATTTTAAAAATGTGAGCTGCTTTGACTTACAAGTACAACTCACAATTTAATTTGTGCTCTCTACCTAGGGGAATGCAGGGGCTGACTTCCCATAGGAGTATCAGAGATTATAAATTTAAAAAAGTTCTCTACAAGAATACTCTGCAAGGATAATGTCATATTCACACTTTGGGTGAACCCTTCAGACAGCAAACGTCTTGATTATTATTTACTGAATGTGAACATAGCCCCGGGGAAATTAGCTTAAGCTGAATTAACATTTGTAAGCTCCTCTTCCAAGTTCTGTTTGTGGTTGGTCTTTTTTCTTTTTCAAATATGTAATTTTAAATCCCCAGTCAACTTTTAATGAATTTGTATTTTATTTTACAAGCAGCTTTCATGTCTGCCTTCATGAGCTTAGAAAGCCTTTAATGTAGTTGTAGCAATTCTTTTTACTCCTCAGCTTGGGTTGTGGATTTTTATAGGACATGCAAAAAATAACAAGTCTAAAAAATAACATTGCCTTTGGAGGATTTTGATGTTTTGATATTTTCAGTTAATAATGGAAATTGTTTACTATTATAAGAATTTTTTTAAAAAGAAGAAAAAAAAAGTGTAGGTTTTCCACAGATGCCACCAGAGCCTGGCATATAAATGGGGGAAGACAAAAAGGAAGATGGAGGCTCTCCATGGGGCAGGAGGGTTGCTTTTGGATCTTTTGAGCATGATGGGATCTCCGCAGCTCCCTGCTGCATCCCAGCAGAGGTGGAAGACTGGTGTACAGCTGGAGAAGGGCACATTTGCTGCCTTCAGCACAGCACTGAGGATTTTCTCCTGCTTTGGGAGCCTTTGTGCAGCTAGTGTGAAACCTGACCAGCTGTGTTTGGCAGGTCAGAAAGAATCTTGAGCTCCCGAACAGTGACCTGGGAGAGGTGTCCAAGGGGCAGCAGGGAAGTATGAGGTGAGTGGTTTCATATGGAAAGGGGAAAACAAGCTCATATGACTTTACTTGTTTCAGACACTAACAGTGATCTGAGACTCAGAAAGACTCTGGAAAATACAAGCTCATCACTCGAGCACTTTAATATACACTACCAAGGCAGTCTGAAATGAATATTTCACTGCAGGCCTAAGAATCATAGAATAGTTTGTGTTGGAAAGGAACTTAAAGATTATCTAGTCCCAACCCTCTGCCATAGGCAGGGACACCTCCCACTACACCAGGTTGCTCAATGCCTTAAACACCTCCAGGGAGAGGCCATCTACAACCTCTCTGGGCAACCTGTTCCAGTGTCTCACCACCCTCACAGTATAGAATTTCTTTCTTATATCGGTCCTCAATCTACCCTCTTCCAATTTGCATTTGTTACTCCTAGTCCTACCATCCTGTATTCTATGAAAAAATCCTACCCCAGCCTTTCTGTAGTCCCCTTTACGTACTGATAAGCTACTATGAAGTCCCCCCAAGCCTTCTCTTCTCCAGGATGAACAACTCCAACTCCTTCAGCCTGTCCTCATAACAGAGGCACTCCAACCCTCTGATCATCTTCGTGACCCTCCTCTGAACCTGCTCCAACAGCTCAATGTCCTTCTTACATTGAGGGCTCCAGAACTGGACACAGAGAACAGCTGCTTTCTTATCCTGGAGTTATCAGAGGTAAAAATAATGACTTTCAAATCTCACTAAGGGCTCATCCAAAGTACAAACTCCCTGCTAATCTGTACTGCTGCCCAATGACTATATAGCTGTAACTCAAGTTAGATCATTTTGCAACTGAATGTTTAAGGAAAACTTTCTGAGAAGCATTCAAGTGATTATGGGAGATGAGATAAAGGATAAGGAAGACGAACACAAGAGAGGTTTTCAAGAATGCTGACTCTCTGCTCCATCCCTAGCTGTCCCTCTGTTCCCCAGAAAGATCCTGGCAAGCAAAACAAAAAATGGTTGCCTACTAAGCAGGAGAGGACCCAGAATAGCTGAACAGCATAGGATTTTGTTCATCTCTTGAGGGAAAAGGTTCAACACACAGAAAATCTAAAACCAAGATGTAGCTGTAACTTTAAGTCTAGCTATAGCTAGACTAAAGATCATGGATATGTTTTCAGAATACATGGTATGCTGAGACAAACAGGGGTAGCACCAGAGATTCCCTTTGTGGTCTGCCCACAACAATGCTGGCTAAGAACACAACCCTTACTATAAAAGCATGTGTAGAAACCAGGCAAAAGCATGAGATTTCTCATATTTCCTAATTTGCCTTTGCTGTTTATTTTCGTAATTCTGGTTTTACTTATGTCTGTTATGTATGAGAAGTTGCACAAAGGACATGGAAAAAAAAAAAAGGGAAGACAAATTATTTATGGAAAATTCTTTTTGGAAGTTACTGAAATACCCTATAGATAAAGCAGAACAAATATAGAAAGCAGTTTTCATTTTGTCAGAATTGACTGTTGTTCCTCAACATTGGTGGTATCAGTATAAAATACCAATTGATATTGATACCCATATCAAATCACAGTGAAACTTTAATCAGCTCTTCACTCTCTGTATCTTGTTGAGTCAGAAGGCAGTTGCTTTTTTACATGCTTTCAAGGCCAAGCAATTCGACACAAATGAGATCACAGATAAGTAAATAATAATGTATGGCATTGTCTTACAGACATGGTCTGACATGTTAAACCCCTTTTTTTAAAGACAGAGCAGAACTGCAGTACAGAGCACACAGAAAGCCATGGATATTATTATCTTGCAGCGTAAGTTTAAAAGCAGTGTTTTCAGACTAAAAGTGTTATGCAGAGCTTGTCATTCCCCAGTTTCACTTACAGAAGGATATTCAGGCCTACAATCAGTGAAACTGGGAAGGAATAATCATTTCCTATGGTTACTAGCCTCTCTATTGCTGGCCTATTAAACCTAAAATCACCTTTATATATTGAACCAGCTGATGTTACATTACTTCATTATGCTCAAAAAGCTGTTAACACTGCATGGTAGTTTGTGTTCATCACAGTGAGTTAAAAGAACTCTGCAAACTCAAGGCTGTGTTCAGCTTTTCTGTGTGGCTTAAATTGCACTGCTCAGAACACATCAGGTACAATCTGTACACAGAAATATCCAGTGCCAGGAATAAGATAAAAAGGAATCAAAATTATGATCAACTCATCAACACAGAGCCATGATGATGATGGATTGGAGCATCTCCCTTACAAGGAACAGCTGAGGCAGCCAGGTCTCCTTAGCTTGGAGGAGACTGAGGGGTGACCTCATTAATGTCTATAAATATGGAAAGGGTGAGTGTCAGGAGGATGGAGCCAGGCTCTTCTCAGTGACCTCAAATGATAGGACTTGGGGCAATGGGTGCAAGCTGAAACACAGGAGGTTCCACAGAAATACAAGAAAAAACTTTTTTACAGTGAGGGTGACAGAGCACTGGAACAGGCAGCCCAGAGAGCTTGTGGAGTCTCCTTCTCTGAAGACATTCAAACCCCACCTGGACGCCTTCCTGTGTGACCTGATCTAGGTGTTTCTGTTCCAGCAGGAGGATCAGACTAGATGGTCTCTTGAGGTCCCTTCCAATCCCTGATATTCTGTGATTAAGAATTCTCAATTATTTCTTTCCACTCTACATAATACTTTAACATGCTAATTTAATGATGTGTATCCCTCACATCTTAATTAAGACTTGTCATGTAATATGACTACTGAGATCCCACTTAACCCTTCATTTTCAAACAAAAGGAACAATCTTTTCTGAGGACAACTGCTGATGCAGTTCATAGAGGATCCATGGAAGGTCAAAAAAAATATCACATGGCTTCTTGTTTAACTTGACACAATGATTTCAGACAGAATCTATTTCAGTTTTTTCCCATATGCCAGTGGTGAATGTATTTTTAAATGAACACAAAAAAGTTAGTTTTTCTTCACAAAAATGACTACTGGCAAGAAGGTAGATTCACTTACACATCCTCATAACTTCAAGCTGTTATACCAAAACAAATCAGGTAAATCAACAGAATACCTCAGCTGTTCAACACAAGTCATTACATAGTTGTGATGGATAAAATAAAGCAGCTCTCCTGTTCAAGAAACAGGAATTACATCAGGAAAAAATATCTGAAAGGAAAAAGCCATTGACCTGAACAGCAATATTTACATTCCTAAAATCAGTGACTATACTGTTTCAGAAATCCTAACATTGTCCACATTGCTTTCTACTACAGAGCTGACCATGAAATTCTGACATTTAATAAAGAAAGAGAGAAGGATGGTGCCACTGTGATGCTATTTCTAAGTAGTATGTTCTGAATTTGTATCATACCAAAAATTGCCACAGAAATCAACTGAAAAACATGAGGCCAAATTCTGTACTGATTTACACCATGAGACACTACAAGAGTCTGGAAGCTAATGGATTGTTAGGTCACTGTGGCTTCTGGCCTGCAAGGGTTCCTGCAAGTATCTGCTCACAGCTGCACTTTTTAGTGGGTACATCCTCCAAAAATAAAGTGCTAGAAGGCTGAAAGCATAAGGGTGCTGCTGCAATCTGGGCAAGCTGCAGTGAAAAGCACAGCAAGCATGGAACAGACAGCATTATGGCAAGAGGACTTCACCTTCCGTGCCAATGCCATGGCTTCAAAGAAAAAAGTAGTTACAAACATAGCTCAAAACTGCAATTTTTGCAACTGGAAGCATTCTCAAGGATTTGTTATTTTACAATGGTAGAAAAACACATGGGATTTAAACTTGTAGAGAACAGCCTTTTCCTATAAATCACAGAGCGTAATCTGAAACCTAGAAACAGCACAGGGGCTCACATTTATGGATTTAAAACAGATGAAGAGCAAGCATGCTCTTAACCCTTTCCCCATAATTTCTTCCCAGTACAAAATGAAAATGAATATGCAAGTGCTGAACAGCAATTAATCTGGTAAAAATCAGGACAAATACAATTCTGTAAACAGCCAAAACTTCAGCTCTATGACCAACTTCCCTGAGGACACAAGCACAGAATTGTCCTAAAGCAAAGCACTGTAAAACAGTTAAGAGTATAATCCACCATTTGGACTGCTCTTTCATCAACTTTTATTCAAGCAGTTTATCTTGTTGAGATTAGGATCTACCCTATAGAACAAGACCTGGCAAACACAGGCCTCTGGTTTTGAATATCAGGCTATATTTCACTGGGAAAGAAGAAACTAGCAGCCTGTCAGCTCACCATAAGTTTATAAACTCCTTAATCAGGCAATAGGAGAACTAATACTAACACATTAACACTAATTTCTCTTCAGAAATATGTAAGAGCATTAAGAAAATACAAAGAACATTTATTTACTACCTTCTAAGATCCCCAGTCATTTCTTTACCTTTTTAGCTATTCTTATAGTTGATTGGACAAAAAGCAATCCAAACCCAGCATTGCCTACTCAGACTTGGATTCTATAACCCAGCTTTTTTTGTTTTTAAAACAAACAAATAAACAAAACCACCAAAAAAACAAAAACAAAAAAACCTCAGTGTAAAAGAATTTATTGGAAAAACAACACTCCAAGAAGCAATAGCCTCTACCTTGTCAGGTCAGAGTTGCAGTTCTTCCAAAAACTCACATACAGGACATAATGATATGAGTGAAAACAGAGAAGAACTTGTATTGAAATAAAGTATGATGGCAAGTCATGTTAAATCTCCATATCAATGTAATATTTTAGAGCAAATTCTAAAGCAACCAATACCTGACAGATGACAGGAGCAGAGGAGAGGGAATTTTTACCTTACTGCAACATCACTCATCTGCATGTACAATATCTGACTGTGGTAATCCAACCTCTGTGCCTTTATGCTGTAGCTCAGTGAAGTGGGACCTTGGTCCGTGTCTTTTGATGAAAACCTAGGGTCTTTCTATACCTCACTGAAAAAGATGCTGTTCATAGGAAATATGTCTCTGAAGAGGCAATGGTGGGCAGCTAAATGCTTTAAGTGAAGAAGGAGCTACCTGAAAACATTAGAAAGGTGCAGCATGAAAACAAGTGCCCTCTTAGGTACTGGTCACATTGTGACCAAAAGCACATGGTGAAAACTTGTTGCTACAATAATCTCTGTTTCTTTCTGTGCCTTCAAAGCATAGGAACAGCTCAACACTCTAATTTTTTTCTCTAGTATTTTTTCCCTAGAATTATTCTCTAGCAAGTTAGATACAGAAAGCACCATGTGTTTAAATTACTAACTCTCTCTCAATTAAAAAACTGTTAACAAGCCTGTTGTATCTTTCAACTTAAGTTCTACAACCCAGAAAAAAAACAACCTTTGCTTAATATTCCTATCTCATAGTTTAAATACGTGATTACATCTACAGAAGGATTTAGATTTACAAATACCATCCCACTCTGCAACTTCACATTTTTGCAATGCTCATTTTTGCAAAGCAACATGTCCTTCATTAGGGTTGAACATCAGCTCTACTACACATGGTACAGCAGATCAAAATCTCTTGATCCTGATCAGTTTTAGGTTGGCTGTATTTACTCCAGAAATCTTTTTTCTTCACTGTTATTGACAGAGCCATGGAATCTAGTGTTTGAAGAACTAATACAACCATGTGTTTCTCTTTGTAGCATCAGCACAGAGAGAACTAAATGGAAAGGGAATCTAAACTACCAATCTCCAGGGGAGTGACTACAGTCCAGTATGGGCAGTCATTCAAGGGAACACACTTATAGTGGAATTAAAGAGGTCTCAGCATTTCCAACATCATGTTCTACCTATCTGAGAATCTGGAGATTCCCACCTCAAGATTAACACTGTACATCATACCACAAAAAAACACAGCAAAAGGTACCTTGGAAATTAGAGAGATGTTACCTATCTCAGCAGAGAGTTACCCAAGATAACTTTTTTTTTGGTGTATGTGCTAGATAAAACATAGAAAATACACATAGTTATAAAGAAAGACACACCTACCTCTCAAATGGCTTACATGCAAAAGAGGCAGAATCAGAAGCAATTAGCCCAACTCTCAGCTGGTTTAAATGAGAGCTCCACTGATTTAATTAAACAAGCAATCCTGACAGCCTTATTTAAGAGGCTGATGCATCAGGCTTCTGTAATCTCTTTTCCTCTCTGTAGCACTGTGTGACAACTCACTTTTATAGCTACCATCTTTTGCATTAATTTTTGGGCCTTCTCTTAATTTTCTTAGACTTTCTAATTACTCTTTTCTCCCCTTAAACTTTGTTTTCTGCATTTGTCTGTGGTTCCTCCTCTTTGTTATATCAGCCACAAGTTACATATCTCCATTTTCAAAGCCCTTTGTAGACTGCTGTGACTCTAGGTATCAAATATCATGAGTGTCTTCACCCTTGAGCCATTGCTCAATAATCATGGAAGCACATTCACAGATACGCTAGTAGTAACAACCATAAATTACTTCCGACTTTGAATGATTATTTCATAAATACAAACATTTATTTATGTATTTCCTATCTGAATTGGAAGCAACAAAACCCAACTAAACAAAAAATCAGCTCAAACTCTTTTCCCACAAGGCTTTCATGACTCAATTTGAAAAATAAGTGGTTTAAAACCCTTCCTAGCTATTGAAATATAGCTTTTTTATTATCACAAATTTCAGAAATATGTACTTCCAGATAAAAAATGGAATCTTCTTTCCATGTTAAACAGCATGTCACAAATGGATTTATCAGTAGCACCACCCTCACTGATTTAACAGAATATATTTATTATCTTCCCCTGTGTGTGAATAAATATATATATATATACAAACACACATATTTGCTTGATAATTGTTGGAGTGTTCCTAGTGAAATATGAATTTAGTTCACTTCCCTCCACCCTGTCTCCTCCAAGTAAGGACAATAGGTTTGAAGGAAAAATCTAAGTAGAATATAAATTGAAATATAAAATGCTGTATCCTGTAAATGAGGTCAGGCCCTTTAAAGTCTGTTGATTCTTACAAGGATTTTATATACAGGACCAATGTATAGGAAACAAGGTGCTTTTTCATTTAAAACCCAAACAAATAAATATCAAAATGGAAGGCCCCCAAAAGACAGAAGCTCAACTATCCTATTCAGTCAGAGGCAATTCAGAGAATTTAAGCAAGATATCTAAAATTAAGTGGTATGAATTCACTGGAACATAAAATCTACTCTGTTCTGTTTCTCATATCTGTTATTCAGTTACTAAGACAGCCTTAAATAAGAACATGTGGATTATATTATAACATACAATTGTTTAGTTTTTGTAATGTCCTCTCACCTAAGTAGATAACTGGCAATGAGGATTGAACATGAGAACTTCTGACCTAAAAGCAAGAACAGGTCGACAAGAACATATTCTCACTTTTCTCAACTCTTCAAACAACTTACAATGGTAACAAATTTTTTATTAAAAAAATGTGCTTTCTTGGAAGCTCAGGAAAAGTATCCTGCATGGTAATATTTACCTCTAAATAGAAAAAAATATAACAAAGTTGCTGGCATTGCCAGTGCTCAAATCACTGTTCAAGAAACACCAAATCTATAATCACCTGCTAGTGAAAAAGAACAAAGTGAACATCAAGAAGAGCTTTTTTACTTTGTTTTTTTTTCACACATCCCAAAATTAAATGTTCATCTATGCCTTCACAGCAGTTCTTTAGGGCAACATAAAAGACAGAGAAGTCACAATACAAGAGGATGTGCTCTAGGATTATTTCTCATCTTCATCTGTTTGCAGAGAGAGTTGCTCTTTCACTAGGGTTAGCACAGTTCTGTGATGGGGTAAAATCTTGGCTTGATAAAGTTAATAAGAGTTTTTGCTATTGACATCAGGGGGTTGGAATTCCTTCCATTATGTTTAGATACCTGGAGAGCTGCCTGAATGTCTGCTGAAGATGTTTCTCAAAACTGAAAGTGCAGCTTCTCAGCAATATTCTGAATTTGAATTCAGATTTCATCCCATTAAAAAACACTTTCATATTAAGTGTTCACTAGAAGTTGCTGTGCCTGACTTGCTTGGTAGATTTATCCTGGAGAATTTTCATTTGAGAAAACACAAGCATATACTTTCCTGCTTCACAAAACCAGCTTTTTCCAGCCCCTTGTTATTTTTTTTTTGAAATACCAATCAAGCATGAGAACATAAGGAAAAAAAGAGGGAGGTATATACTGGTAAGCTAACATTTTTCTAGCCCAACATTTCCTACAAGCACAATGACCTGAAGTGCAAAGAAAACATTGTACATTTGTGCATGCATGCACAAATATAGGACAGGTCACTTCCCAATTTATGATCATATATATATCTGTATTCAGCTACCGCACATACAGACACCTCTGCTTTATCAAGGTAGAAAGAACATGCAGTGGCCTGCACAGGAAGAGAGATCTATTTTGTGACAAAAGCCTGTCCAAGAGATTTTTCAGTCCCCAGCTCTTCTAAATTTCTCTGTGACTACAAATGGCAACATTTATCTGAGCATTTACAGCACAGTGACAAAACAAGAAAGCAAAATCTGCATTTAAACAAATTAGGGAGTTTGGATAGATTTCTCTATGGGTGCTAATTTTCTCTCATGTTAACTCCTCTATTCACATTTCACTTCCATCACTCACTTTTTGTGTTTAAGGTAGTTTTCCTAACTAAACTTTGCAATTACATTGATTTCCTTTTGCTGTTCCGTGCAAGAATTCAGTGCATTTTCTAAAAATTCCTATTTCTATAAAATGGAGTCATTGGCAGGAACACAGTTTCACTAAGCTCACTCGTGTTAAAAATAGATAAATGGTATAGTCTAAGCTCATTAGAGCAGAGCAGAATTGACTGATATATAGGTGACATTAAACACGTTTTAGCTACGTGCTCTCACTGTGTTGATGTTCCTGCAGACTCAACAGTACCTGCCTGTCTCATGGGTATGTGTCCCAAAGAATGCTTTCATTCTTCAAATATTTCACTTCATCTGCAATCACTTCAAGCAACTCAGATTCAGCGGAGCTAATGATACAAACAGAGGAATTTGACAGAACATTTTCAGAAACATCCAGCCTTGCCCCAAGACTGTTCAGAAGACATCTACAGAACACAAAACCCCTTCACCTCACTCCACACCCCTAAAATCTCCTTTTAGACCACAGTGTGCAATGCACTTGCTTAAGGGAGCATAAAGCATCACAACAGCTACAGGGATGCAAAAGTGTTCAGGGACTCAAGAAAGATACTTTGTGAGAGGAAAAAAAAATTGCTGATGAACTTAAATCTGAAAGCTTTTATAAACAACCATATTGTCAGCATGTTAGAATCAGATGTGTAGGGAGCTTCAAACTATGTGATTTATTTCCCCCTAAACAAAAAAAAAAGAAATAAGGGTTTCTAGTATTTAAAGCATTAGGCCAGACTCAATGTTTTCTTTAAACTACTTTTTCATGGGGAAATTACAAATCAGTTGTCTTGAGGAACTGATAAAACAACTCAAAACAGACATGATGAAGCTGGTCATAAAAAGTCATAAGAGCTGACCCATATCAAAGGTACCAAAACAGGTCTCTAACTATGTTTTTGCTATGCATTTAGTACTGGCTGAAGGAAAGTAGAATTAACCCCAAAAGATCCAGGTCCTTCTCATTTTTGTCCTTTTTCATTTCTTTTGATTGCTTGGAGTGCTTTTTTACCTAAATATTGCCAAGCAAATTTCCCATGCTGCTTGCAGACACAAAACTTGAAGTATCTATATGAATTGTAAGCCTCAGGAGTCAGAAATGAAGAACATTTTATCTAAAAACATCCTGCAGTTACAATTCTCTAAGGCTATGAATATATGAACACTTCCACAGAGGGCACTGGGCAATACCTCGTGTAAGGTAAAGCACCCCTGTGAGCTTTTGCAAAGACAAAGCCTAAGGTTTTTTGACTTTTTTAAAGAAAAAGCAGCTTACCAAAGGATTGTTTTAGGAAAAAACAAAACAAAACCAAACCCAAATTAAACACAGGACTAATACATCAGTTCTGAAGAACTTGATGTTAACTAGAAGAACACAATGTATTCTTACATTGTGTTGAGGTACGAACTTTTAGCTTGATAATATTTATATAGTGAAGTTCATACGTTCAAATATATACAAAATACACCAAGTCCATGCAAGAAGACCCACCAGATAAACATGCAGTTTGAGATGGCATGTTTCTATTTGAGGCACTTTGTCAACTACTTTGCAATTTAAGATTTCTCTGATACAGATTTTCCCTTAAGTAGTGAGGTTTTGTAACATCCAAAGCCTTTCAAGACAAAATTTAAAGCTTTGTAGGAAATGCCACTGTGAGTAAAAACTTCCAAGCAGAAGAGTTAATACAAATGAAGGGAATTTCAGACCAAACCTTTGGTCCAACCTCTTGTTAAAGTGCACTATGTCACTAGTGATTTTCTATTACAATGCCATATTGGTAAATTTAAAGTGGTTTACCAGATTTACAGAAATCTGATTAACTTAAAAAACATGACTAAGAACTCACTATTCTTGCAAGGAGTAATAATCCTGTTTTTTCACCTTTGCCTTCAGCATAACACTGTCTATGATAGAAAGGTGGAATTCAAGTGAAAGAAAACAAAATTTTACTTTTGTTCTGCTTAATTGGGCAAACAATTCCGTTTCTTCTGAATTTAGTAAGACACTACAGCCTTTTAGTGAATAGTAATCATTGGAAGCACTAGGAAACAGAAGCTGAGGATTAACCTTGCATTAAAACTACTGTTGACCTTATAAGAGTGATTATTTATTAGTCTGTGAAAATCATGACATAACCTCACAGCTCATATAACTACTCAGGTGTATTATAAAAATAAATAAATACTATCCTTCTACCACCACCAACAGTACTACACTTGAAATCACTTGCACTTAAATCACTTGAAGTTTTAACACTGATGTTTAACAGGTCAGCACAAATACAGCATTGAGGTGACTGTGAAGATTAAAAAGTTCATCAGTAAATTCAGTAATTGCTGCATGTTTAAAAAACAGCTCACGAAAAAAAGAAAGGCTCAAGCTCGCTTTGTATTTAAGTTGTGTAAGGAATTTTGCTTAGGATATACAGAGTTAAAAAGCAACTCTTTGGTCCTACTCAGTTGTTTGTGCAGCACCAAATTTAAATCCAAGAGAGATTATGAGAAAATTTGCTGCAGGCTGTCAGACCTCATTAAGTTAATGGAACTGGTAAATTGGCACATTTCCAGCACATTGTAGAAAGAAAAGCGCTTTCAGCACAAGAGTGAAGGAGATCTAGTTTCGGTTTGGCAGCTAAAGGAGATTATTAGCTATAAATAATGGCTGCACTGAGATGACTTATATGGGATCGCTTGACCAAAATGAAGGCAAAGAGACAAAAAACATTAACATTCTGAAACGAGCGATACAGTCTCTTTGTTGGATGGAATCTAGAACAGCTTTGTAGACATTTTCCTTTTAAAGCCTTACTATTTACAAAATCGTCCAAAAGTCTTCGTAACAAGCTTAGCTACCCCTAAACTCATTAACAGAGAGAAAATTCTTCTCTTTGTTGGGTCTTTCAATCCCTTTAAAGCTGTTATGAAACTAAGGGTTCAGTGTGAGGTGGTGATGTGCAGTCATTTACTCACTGATATAAAAGCATTAGATTATTCTGGTCTGAAATACTGCAGTGTTTCCAGAGCCAGGACAGCCAGGACAGCAGAAAAGTATCAACACCCAGGCAGGACAGGGAGCAGAAATCAGTAGGAGATGGTACTTTCCTGAGTGACAGGAGGAGATAAAATGCTGAAAAATGTGACAGAGAGACATTTCTCTTTGAACAAGGAGATGTGCATGGCAAGGAGTTTTTCTTCAGATTTTTAAAAGACCGGATTATCCTCTGAATTTGTATTGATTATACCAAAATTGTATGTGCAAAAATTAACAGTAGAACACGTGTCTGGGTTGCAAACACTTAAAAATCCTGGGGCTTACTTAAGCTCTGAGATGTGCAAAGTTCAAGTTGGGCCAGAAAACGTTTCAATTTATTTATGCCATAGAATCAAAGAATAGTTTGGGTTGGAAGGGACCTTAAAGAGCATCAAGTTCCAAGCCCCCTGCTATAGGCAGGTGTAGTTAGGTGTATCTCTGCTTTGAAGCCAACTGGGTGATCCCTTCGGTTCATCAGCAGTGAATTTTTTTTGAGACAGGTGTTGATTCACAGCACTTAAAAACCAAGGTGAAATCCATTTTTCTTCTGAATAAAATGAGAACAGGAATTCTGCTGTTTATTTAATTAATTCTTTCTTTGTCCTTTTATTGTTCCTTAGGAACACATTTTAAAGGAAAATCAGGCCAGTTTCTATGTGTGCTTTGGCCTTAGCCTCTCTGTCAAGCAGTCAGCAGAGAGGTGCATATGCACCAGTGAGGATTATAGGTAGGAGCACCTGCCACCTTGCAAACTGGATTAACATCACATAGATCCCCTGTCAGCATTGCATACAAATGACTTTTACTTCTGAACAACTCAGTCCAAACTGAAGCCAAATACCTTCACTCACGATACAACCAATTTCCCCAGGCACCCAGTTGCAGTGGGCACAGGAGGTATTTCAATATCTCTACGCATCTGCTTTTACTTTGGATTTACTGGTGAGTGATTGGTGAATTCTGCCAAAAAAAGTAAACATCAGGCTCTCTCCTTATGAATGAAAGCTTTATTATGCTCTAAAACCTTCTGCACAGAAAAGACTGCTCCAACAACCAGCTGAACTAAATGTGAAAAAACCACAAAAAAACTAACTTGGTAACGTTCACTGCTTTCATCAGAGATCTGGAGGAGGAATATACCAGACAGTGGAAACACCAGTCAAGTTCTGATGCTGTGGTGCCAACTTGAAGAGTTAGGTATACTAAAAAACCCCCTCAATTCGCTGCATCCCTCACATACAGGTGGAAATTCTGTATCTAACACTTTATCTGAGTAAACTTATACTCCTCCTCCCCCCCAGAAAACCCCATCCTGAAACCACTTATTATTTTTAGTACTGTTCAAGAGCAGCTTACCTCCTGTAGACAACACAATGCAGCTTGTGAATGTTTCTGGAAGAATATTCACTAGGAAAATTTTGTGCTTAGCTACTCTGAAACATGATACCAATTTACTTACAATGAGAACAGCATTCCTGCATGAAGGAAAAGACACACGAAGATCATGGCTCAATAGTTTATGCGATGTGAATAAAAACCAAAATAAATTGTTCATTTTCTAAGCACCATGCACGACAGAATCTAGAGAAAAGGCACACGGAATCAACAGCTACCATCATGAAGATTAAAGATCAAATATCAAAAAAAGCTACCCTACCTTTGGAACAGTTTTGACCTTTCTTTTCTCCACATAAAAATGCAAAGGAGTGAAGAGAGACTGACCATAGTTTCAATGTGATGTTAAATGCCAACTTAACACTTAAACAACTAAGTGATAAACTCCCAAGTAACCACAAGTGGACAGTTTCTCCGACTCATCAATAACACTAAGAAACAACTCTTTCCCCTGTAACTTTTCAAGCACATAAGTAGACTGAATTCTCTCCCATTACAAGATTATACACTTTATGTACTTCAGATTCATAACAAAATATCTCATGAATATATCCAAGTAGAAAGGACCCTGCTTAGCAAATACAGTCTCAAGAGTCTCAGAGCACTAAGTACCATCTGATATTCTTTTCTAAACACCTAAAGTACATAAAGTAAAACATACATGACAGTGTCCTCCAAAGCTAGCAGCATTTGAGAGTTCACAGTCTAGTCAACCTCATCATTTAACTGAACTTATTAAAAACACTTATGGAATTCACATTAAACTCGGTCAAATTAATTTGACCAGCTGAGTATTATAAACCTTGACAGGAGATGGGATCATTCATACTTTTCATGGGGAAGTTACATCACTGTTTTATATGGATACTATAAGCTAAAACCTAAACAGGTGTCTGAAGGCAGGAGCCTCTTAGTGAAGGTAAAGAGTATGAATGGTTGTTGAGTAACCTGGAAGGATTTGGTCCCATCCACAGGTGGAGTGGGAGGACAGTGCCCAGTCACTGGGAACAAAAGGAAGAGAACCAAGGTAAAAAATGTAGGACCAGAGAAAGACAACAGAGAGCTGTTTGAGGGGAAAACAATTCAAGAAGGTATCTGAGCACATAAAGAAACTTAAATGATAGAGACTCAGTTATATACTATGTTTCTTTGAGGACACAAGTTTAAAACAGTCTGAATAGGGTGTCCTATTCTGAATGCTACATATTCAAAATACTTGAACAAATGTTGTATTGCTGCTTTTCTATGTGCTGTTTATTTCTGTAGCTGTACTGAAAACATCAGAAAACTGAATTTGCAGATCAAAATATAACCTCGCCCACAGCAGTGATGCACACTGCACTGTATCAACTGCCTTTCTACTTGGACGCAGTAATGGGGCACTCTTTGACCACTTCTCTATACAATTACATTGATTTCCATAGAGATTTCACCCATTTCCAGCTGTTAATCACAAACTTTTCTATCCTCAATGTATTCCAAACAAAAGAGAAGCCCAAATTACTTGCTTGCTATGCATCATCTGTGTTTTGGCTGCATATCAAGAATGTTACCCCAAAGATGTAGTCATTGAAGTCCATGTGCTTGTTTGTTATCACAGCAACAAATAGTCAAGATTCTTACAGTGAATTTAGTAAAAAAAATAAATAAAATCTTTAGTGAAAAATTGCCAACCAATGCACAGATAAGTGACAGGGAAACAACAGGATAGTATAGAAATCATTCAAACTGAAGGCTCAGAAATATTCAACTGGCTATGCAGCATATGGCTGAATGGTACCTGAATATCAGGTTCCATGAAACATGGAAGTTGCTCAAGGCTGATATAATTTATCAATGAAAATAACCAGAAATAGTTAATTCAGTTCTTCTTCAAGCACAGAAAAGTACTCAAAATCTTCCACCTGCTAAAAATTTCCCAGAAGAAAAAGAAGTACTGATTTTGCCTCCATAATGCCAAAGATAGTTACTCACAAATATTATGAAGTGAAAAAATGTTTTAGGACATTTTTATATATGTGTGTGTGTTTTATATATACATATATATAGCCCAAGTGTGAAATATTAAAGGCTTTTATGAAAAGGTATACATCTAAAAAAAATTTACAAACACATATGTTTTCAGACTTCCTATCAGTGATGAATTACTAGGAGTATGTACTTAGAGACATTTTAAATCAAACTAAGAATAGAACAGTATAATAAATATATCTTAATATTGCCAATTCTTTTAGAAAAAATAATATATCTGTCACTGATTGAAAGCTAGCACCTGCAGTCACAGATCTAGGACACAGAGAAAGGACAGATCTCACCCTCCACGTATAGTCAGGTGTTTGAAGCAATGTATCACTTATACTTAAGATAGAACAGAAGAAATAGATCTACATTTCCTTAAAAGAATTTCATTTTCACCACTGAAATTAATTTTCTAGAACTACTCAGGCTTAAATAGAGGTCAACAAACCAATTACTTTGGGCAATGGTGCAAAATAAATACTAGTAAAGTAATTAATGCCCTTTTCATTGTTTCCACATCATGGAGTGTTAATAAATTGGGCTTTTGTCACTATCCAGTATTTTCTTTCCAACAAATTTCTTCTTTCCAATCCATCTTTTTTATGGCTCTCGGTTAATACTTTAAAATACCAGACTAATTAGATTTGCATTTCAACTCTTAAGTCACAGGCTCCGTTTTCATCTCTGCCCAGACTCTCCATTTTCCAATATTCCTAATGAGGTAATACTTTTATTTAAAGGGTGTGATCCTTTAAAGAATTTCTAGTGGCTTATTAGTTATGTGAAGAAGATCCTCCACAAATTCCCACGTATATCGCTTAAGCACAGCAGCACACACATGAATGATAAACACCAGCACACCATTAATCCAAGACCTGCTATAATCCAGAGTTCATCTTTCTGCAGGATCAATCTGTTTGTAACTGCAGCACCCTAATTACTCCCTTCCCTCGTATGATATTTTGACTCATTTAATACATTTGAAATGGCTTTTCTTGATTACTGCACTAATTAAACAACTCATTTCCTGGAAAATGTACAAAGAAAAAGCAGGACTGGGCAGTGTTGTCACCTATGAAGTCTGCTGGGGAGCAAATAGTGCTTTCTCTGTATGCTGAACTCTGAATCTTCCAAGGGAACATTCAATAAATACTCAATTTATTGAGGAGGCTGCTGTCACAGGCAACAATCCACCCAAGATTTCATATGGCCATCCACATAAAAAAGGCTCCTTTTCTGGAAAACACAACTTTTCACTTTTCTGTCAGGAACAGGAAAATGTGAGAAAACAACATGAATGAATGTGAATTTTTTTTCTGAGACTGAAGTAAATACCTTGAGCGTATCTGCCTTGGAAAGGGGAATTGCAACATAAGGAGGAACCTTTTTACTGAAAACACTGCATAAAACAAATGTTTTAAAGATTTTTTTCTTCCTTGAAAATAAAATGCAATGCTATACTCTCCCACCTAGTTGCTACTGCTGACATTTACAGAAGGGAAACCAGTTATGCCAAGAGCAAGGCTCAGACCTCATCAGTTATATGGAAGAATGAGAGAGCTCACTCCAAGCAGGCAAGCCAACCAAACTTCAGAAAAACTGAGCCTTATCTAGTTCTTGAAGAAAACTCAATTATCTCTGAAATCGATGCCTTTTGTACAGTAAAATACTCTCTATGGCAGCATCATGAAGTGAAACTAGTGATCAGTAACATGGTATCCCAAATGTTCTTCATGCCTTGTAAATGTTTGGAATTAGCCCTTCATCATCAGATGCTGGGATCCTACATGTTGACAAAGGCAGCACTGAGATCTGAGCACATACACCTAGTGCATCTGAGGCAAACATGAATTATGCCAGTATCTTATATTTATGTTTGGCCCATGAGCGCTTATGTCCTTCTCTTGTTTCTGAGTGTAATGTGGTGAAGAGAAGGAAGATATAAGAGCCAAGCATGCCAAACACAGCCTACATCACCACCTCTGCTTCACTCAATGGTGAATGAAGTCATTAGCTTGGAAATCTGAATCTAGAAGAGGCTTTGAAACCACTTACAGCCTCCAGAATTCCACCTGGGAGATAATTTGCCAAGGTGATAAGTGGAGACAGAGCCAAAGTTCCTGGTTCAGCCAACCCAGCTGCATGGCAAGAGTTTCCTGCCAAGAAAGTGGAGGTACAGAATTGCAAAGTGAGATGTAAGACTGTGCAATTCCCACAGTCATACACCCAATTTAAATCCTTTCACTGATGTTTGCAAAATACCTTGAAGATGAAAAGCACTATGCACAATAAACCCCAAGTAAAAATTATTAAAACCAACACTTCATGAAAAGAGATTAATTATGCCATTACTACTTGCACATGCAAGGTTTCCATAAAAATGGAAATCTGGACCTCAGTTCAACCAAGCATTTTAACATCTGTCTCATGAATAGTCCTGTTTAAGTTAATGAGACCACTCCTACTTAAAATGTAGGCACGTGCTTTACTCCTTGGGGGTCTGTGCTTAGAGGCACAGGCAAAGAGAGACAGGTACCTTGCACCTCTTTATGCATCTTGATCTCAAATAGTCATGTGTTTTCTTACCTCAGAGTAACATAACTACCTAGATCCTAAAATTTCTGCCCATAAATGTCACTACACACCTAAAAGTCTGACACATGGAATAGGACAGTATGTCCCCCAGGTAGGCATCTACTAGTCTCAGGAAGACCTCTCCAAAGGCATCTTGTGTTAAGGGCATGACTACTGGACAAAACCTTGCACAGGCTTTGGCTCTGAAAAGGTAGTATCAAATCCCACCACTTGCTGGGTATTTAAGCCACTCACTTGGGGACAGCGAAACCAAATCTCCCTTTTCCTTTTCCCAGTTTTGCTCAGTACAAACAAAATTGAATGGAGTTGACTTCAGTTCTGCAGCTGCCCATAAAGCTTTTAACCACTGCTTTGAATTTAAAAGGCTCAGAACTACATTTGAGGGATAGGGTTAAATATCACTAAAATTTAGGAGACTTATTAAAGCAATGCTGAAAAACTGTTTCTGAGTTCCTCAAATAAAAGATACTAGCATATTCAATTCTGAGTAAATACTGCCCTTTGAGGAAACTGAAAGAAACAAAATTCTCTTGACAATATCTTTCAGAAGTTCCCATTGCAAACACTGTTTTTGCAGCTCTTTTACTGTATATAATTTTTACTAGCTTGAAAGCATAGTTAATATTATCTGCACTTACCTTGCTTGTTTAGATTGAGGATGAAATATAACAACTGAAACTTTATGGCCTATCCTACAGTTTATATTTCTGAAGATATTTATTACTTTTATGCTCTTCATTCTTTAAAGTGTTCCTTGTGCTCCTCTTGAATTGTTTTCTTTAAAAGTTAAATTCAAGGTGGAAAAGAAATCACAAAACAAAAAGAGCTCAGGGCTCCTTTTTTTTTTTTTAAACTCTGAACAATGCACAATAGCTGCCCTTTCCTGTAGCCATAGTCATTGCAGAGGGACCAAGAGGAGGTTCTTTTCATTGATTTATATGCAATTGCCATCCTGAGAAAGAGAGCCTACAACTGAATTTTGCTTTCTGGAATGGCTTATGGATTATGTACTGGCACATAAATCCATTAAAAGAGAATCAAAGGACATTTCTCAGAAATAGAAACCTCTCCCCTGTTTTAGTGATGCATATATTACTTTATGACACATAAAATCTATCAGACACTTATCAGTTCTCCTAGTGAAGTATATACTCTACTCCCTGAGATCAAATGCTTCCTATATTTTCAGATCAATATAGAAGCAATCTTTCCAATGTCCAAATAAGCTTCAAATTAAACCTACAAAAATGTTAACGTTTGGCAGCCAGAGCTCTATGACTTGAAAAATATTTGTTTTGCTTTGCAAGTGTCCTTTGAGTGAAAAAACTAAGAGCCCCCTAAAGCCCTTAAGAAACAACAATGGGACAAAGAAGGCAATTCTGGCACGTAGATAATAAAATTTTAGGTAAGGAAACTTTGCACCTGGTCGCGTTTTGTTAAAAAAAAAAAAAAGCAATTTATCTGGAAATAAACCCCAGTTAGACAAAAAAAAAATCTGGATAAATTGAATACTAGAGGGAAAGTAAATCACTTCTCTTTTTGGAATGAGAACAATAGGGCTTTTTAATTACAGATATTTTATATAGAAGTAATTTAAATGCTATGTAATGAAAACAAGAGTGAAGTATAGAAACAAGCAGGAAATCCATGAATGCTGCATTTAACAGCCACAAAAAATACCTTTATTACTTGACGTCCTCTTGACGAAAAACCATTGATAAGTTTTTTCTAGCTACATTTAATAATATCCACTTGCTATTTTACTCTGATTCAACATTCTCTTACACACAGACACACACGTGTAGATACACTCCTTAGAGCCAGCTCTGTGAGAACTCTCCATCTGGTCTGCAAACTGTAGAATTTCCTTTCCCATCTATCTCAGAAATATAGTCCCATGACCCACAGGTCACCATCTGCTCAGTTACACTGGCACAATGCCTAGTATGCTTGAGGTAATGCCACCATCCTTTCCTCCAATTGTAAACTCCCAACAAGGCAGACATCTACCAGAGTGTTTGCACACAATGAGGCAGCTCCCAGTGAGATTATAGTTAAGACACCACAGAAATTCCCTTCATCTACAGTAGCCTAGGATGTGGGAATGACCAAAGACACACGCAGTCTCTCTTGATCAAAGGTCATTCTAAGGAACAAAGCAGTCAGTGCTGATGTGTCCAAGATAGCATAATATAACACACACACATAATTGTGTCCAGCATGTGTGGTTCCCCCCCAGTTCCTCTCTTAATGATCTTTGCTTCACTCAGTATTCATTTGCGTACAATCTCCTATTCTCGGGATGCCCTAGAGCAGAACAAATTATACTAAACATAAGCAAAATCAAACAAAGTTTTCATTGAGTACCATTCATAACATTTACAAACAAGTCTCTTGTGTTAAGTTTCTCAGAAATAATTGGCAGGTTCAGTTTTACACAACCAGATTTTCTGGTGAGGGGTTTTTAATTTTATTTTTTTAGGTGCACCTATGCAGTAGAGTGACAAAAAAAACTTGACATGACTTATTTAGTAAAAATAAAGGTAGTGGAAAATTGAGACCACTTTTCAGTAGATAGGAAGAAATATAAAATGTCAACAAATTGGGCAATGTGTGTGCAAAGGTTTTTTTTTCTTTTTTACAAGTCTATATTACAAGTCTATATTATCATCCTCTCATGACTGAATGTTAACCAGTTTCTGAAGAAGTCACTGCAGCTGAAAGCCTCCTATTAAAGTGCTGCAGTATTTTAAATCCAGAGTAACTCCAGCAGCTTCAGTGAAATTACTGCAGGTTGATAATCTTATGCACTGAAAGCCCTCACTAAAATTCAACTTCAGTGAATTGGAGATAAACACTTTTTGCTGCTATTGCATCAGCTTCAGCTTTTAGCTTCAACAAGTACTATTTTGATTTTCCCTACAGATTTTCCTCCATACAGACATATTACAGGAGAAGAGAAAGCTCAGGGGGGAACTCATAGTATTGTATCAGTACCTGAAGGGGGCCTACGGAAAGGCCAGGGTAGGATTTTTTCATAGGGTATGGGATGGCAGGACTAGGAGTAACAGGTGCAAATGGGAAGAGGGTAGATTTACTGTGAGGTTGGTGAGACACGGGAACAGGTTGCCTAGAGAGAATGTGGATGCCCCCTCTCTGGAAGTGTTTAAGCCCAGGCTGGATGAGGCACTGAGCAAACTGATCTAGTGGGAGGTGTCCCTGCCCATGGCAGGGGGGTTGGAACTAGATGATTTTATAGGTCCTTCCAAACCAAACCATTCTACAATTCCAAGTTCATTTGCGATTTTCCTCTTTAGTGGATTTCCTTTTTCTCTCCCACTACTCCAAAATGCTTTGTGCCATTTTTGTTGTGAGCTTATCTCTGGCACACCAGTTTTGAAACAGCAATAAGAACAAAGCCAACTGGCCAAACAAAAACTAGCTTGGCCTTTTTCTAAAACATGGTGTGATTTGTAGCACGGGCTTCTCCCTAAGCCATGGCCCATTACTTAACTACCTAACACTTTGTTCAGGTAACATTACACTGGCAGAGTGATTTCAGCAACATTATGATTATTAAGCTTCAAGAATGCCAGAGCTAAAAATAAAATCCAAAGAGTGTGAGAACCTAGGCAGGGTTACTACAGCACTTCTCAAGGGATGAAAATGTTGTTACATTTACTCCTTAGAGGGAATTTTCTTCTCAGCCCTTAAATCTTGCAAGAGGGGAGGTCAGACCTCCAGCTGGCTGTGCACACATGAGCCAACATAGGTGTTTCCATCTGTATGGCTGAACACATTGATAGGGTAGTGCAAAGCTTCAAGGATTGTAGCCTGAATTTGACCCACGCAACTGAAGTGGGTTTGGGTGAAAATGAATAGATGCTGAGAAGAAAATGATTCTGTCACCAAAACAATGCAAAACTCAGGCCCTTGGAGCATTCACTGATAGCATGAAATAACAGCATCAGTGACTTAACGAAAAGCTCAACTAGGTTTTTCATGGGAAAATAACTATCCCTTAATTTTGAAAAAGATATATCAAATGACTGGCCTCAATATTGCTAATTATTTCCTGAAATGTTACTCAATATCCAACATCAAGGTGTGAGTGGACATAACAGGAAAAGAGACTGAGTAGATACAACCAAGCATGTAGCATGGGCTGTAAAACACTATAGGATAAACTTCACTGTTTCTCAGAGGAAAGCACACTGTAAGCATACTAATGCAATGCAAGTGTTTGCTGCAATTACTATTGGAAAATAGCTTTTTAAAAATAAAATTACATGGAAAGGTTATGTCAAAGTCTCTGAGCAGGATCTGGAAGGAACCAGACATTTACTTCAGAGCATGACATAGATCCACATTCTCACGTATGTGGGGGCTCCACACCATGCCCCCTGCCCTCAGGGGACATTATGACTTCTCCTTGTGTCTTTCTCTGCAAGTTTGTTGCAGGATTAACAGAAAGGTGAGTATTAAGAGCAGAAAGATGGGTAAAATTTATTTTTTCCTGTCTCAGAGTGTCTATGTTTTTGCCTTGTTTAGACCATTCCAGAGAGGTTGTTGGAATATATATGCAATCCACAGATATGATCAAGGCTGGATGCTGATTAATACTAGGGTCTTAGATCCACAGCTTCATGTATGAGCTAAGCTTGGGTCAGAAATGCCAAGTTAAATAGTGGCACAACTCTTAAGAAATAACTTGTGACTTGGACAATCCATAAGAAATCAATAACAAATTAAAACCAGTCAGTAGCAGTGAACTGAATAAAAGAATCATTCTTCCCAAACAAACCTAGCAGTAAAGTTCACTTGTCTATCAGGAAATTAGCACTGGATATTTGAAAGGTGCTAAATTACTTTTTAGAGATATCATAAAGCTGATATTGAAAACCAGAACCGTTAAAAGGCAGCTTTCCAAATTGCTTCATTCTTACTTAATAGGTAAAAGTACCATATATAGGGTTAGTATTCCATTCTTTAGAAATGGGAAGGATATTCTTTTGTTTCACTTTTGAAATATTTACACAGCACAGTTTTCCCAAGAAGCCTTCTGGAAAAGTTTCCAAAGGATTTGGGAAAGATTATAAAACAATGTAATTGTGGATTAGCTCTGAAGTACTAACTGAACCAAGAAAACCACTGGAAAATGGGCAAAGAGTAAGATATTCATTATGCAGTGTTAGCTGAAAATCTAGTTTGATAAGAAGCAGAGGTCACAATTTTGAAATGTTTCCAGGAATTCCAGGAATTGTGACTAAGTATGAATTTTTTCAGATTTCAAGAGTACAACTGGGTTTTTCCACCTCAAAATAGCATTTAACTAATTTTAAATGTATGCATATTCAAAACAGGTAGAAGGCAGAAAAAATGAAGATCTTGTACTAAAGGATTTTAATAGCAAACTCATGCTAATAAACTGTGCCTTAACCTACACTGTTGTATTTTCCCTTTACAAAAAATTCTGAATAATATATCTGAAATTACATTTAGCAATTAAAACACACTGCTTTGCTGACAGCAAGATTAACAGGAATTTTTCAATGACTCTTGAATCAGTTCCTAATTCCTGGTTACATTTCAAACATGTCAGTGGAACTAACAAGAAGTTTTCTTACTCTGTCAAAAGAACACTTCATGTAAAATTCACCAAGAACTTTCTTTTGGATGCCTAAGTATTTCCTCATATTCTTTGATATTATTACACCTAGACAGCAAGCTCTTAGCTGAGGTATTTCTACCACAACTTACAAGTGCTTTTAGAGATAAGCAGGTCCATGCAACTAAAGCTTCAGGCCCAGTGCTCAATCCACAGAATAAAACCCCAGAACTATTCAGCAATAACCACCATGAAAATATCCAAACAATTATATCATTATGCGACTGCTAGCTTTTTCTGCCAATACTTCAGTCCATGTCTTCTTACTACTCTAGAGAAAATTCTAAATATGTTTACACAGAAAAATTCACTTAATAGAAAACACTGGCTTTCTAATGCTATTTTTTCCTCCAATGCTACATGAAAAACTTTGTATAAATATCTTTTTCCTCCAATTAACATGTGCTATAAGAGCAGTACAAAGATCGTAAATTATTGTAGCTGTAGGCATTTCAGAGTAATTTATTACTGAAAAGTCACGAGCACTGCTTTAGAAATGCCAGCCTGTGAATCTGTAAACCGAGGAAATTATGAAGTAAGCTGGTCCTTTTTCCCTGAGGTCAATTAGAAATGACATCAGCAGACTTCTTGGTGACCTGGGGAGATTTATAGCTCACCATGTTCAGCCAGAAGATTAAGATCTGAACAGCACCTGGAAGACTGTCATCAGTTAAGACAGGCTGGACCCATGGCTCCAGGCTAAAATGTGCACAGGAAAAGAGGTCATGTCACTGTAGCCTTTACCAGGGCTAAAGCACATGTGGAAGGTGCCCCTCTGAGAGCCAGCTGGGCTAACAAAGGTCTAATCTATGGGCACTGAACTGTCCTGTAGGTGGAACAAAGGCAGCAAGTTGTCAAGGCACCCTGACTTCAGTCATCACTGAAAGTCACCCCTGAAGATATTTGTGACTTGATGAGACCTCCTGTGATTTGCAAAACTTGTTCTTTAAGTGCTTTTCCTCCATTACAAGTCCAACCATTAGCTACAGAATGCCCCACAACATAAACCCTCACAATTTAGGATGCTCTGAGAATCTTACAAGAAAACAGAAAAGGCCACATCTTTCAGCCACTCATAAATATTTTATAATTTGGTAAGAACAATAGCTTGCAAGGTTAAAGGTCAGGCCTGTAGTAGTCCACGAGATACTTGCAAGACAATAAAAGGGAAAGCTCCCCTTTGTTTTATAACAACTTTAGAAACAACTTCAGTGAGGCAGTGGAAGCTTACAGACTACCCTTTGTAATCAAGTCATTTGTGCAAGTTGCCCTTACTCCAGCTTTGATAAATGACATTTGCAGTAGAAAAGCTGTTCGCAGTGTTTCTGAGCATCGTGAGTTTTTAGATCCATGTCAGACCCTCACCAGGGATGTACATAACAGTGCACAGCTCAGAAAACAAATGCCATGTTCTCAAGTTACCACTGTTCAGGCTCAAAAAAATATTTGCTTAATTTCTGCTACTGTACATAGACCTAGACAGGAGAGCAATTAGAGGAGAGCAGGTCATAGTATTTGGGTTCTCAGTGTGTCACTGTCTTTAAAACAGGGATAAAAGGAGACATCTGACTCACAGTGCTGAAAGGCTTCATTATTACAAAGAATGCTCTTTATAAGGTGGTGAACTGAAAATTCTGAACAAGTAATTACTAAATTTTATTGGTTTTGAGAAATCAGTACAACAGGTTAATTCTTTGTTCCAGTTATTTCTCTTTCAAAGTATAAAATTAAGACCTCTAAAATAATCTGGAAGAGACCTGAGAATTTACCAACTTTAACCACAATTTTCCTCATTTTTTTATTCTCTCTTGGTTTATCAAGTCACAAAAGTCATGACAAATAAATTGAAATACAAATCATAGAATCATACAATTGCTTGGGTTGGAAGGAACCTTAAAGATCATCTAGTTCCAAACCCCCTGCCATGGGCAGGGACACCTCCCACTAGACCAGGTTACTCAATGCCTCATCCAGCCTGGCCTTAAACACCTCCAGGGAAGGGACATCCACAGCCTCTCTCGGTAGGTAACCCGTTCCAGTGTCTCACCACCCTCACAGTAACAGGGCTGAACATTAAGCTGTATTACTTGTCTACCAGATTAAAGCACACCTTTCACACCATGCCACATGCACAGAGAAGATGAAACCCAAACTTCTGTTCTCCAGCTTCGTATTTATGGATGTTACTTCATTGTGTGCCATTTTTGTGCACATAATTTCTCATTTCCATATCAAAAGTTGAAGTTCTCACAATGCCTGGACAGTTACATTAATCCTTGTAGTTATATATTGACAGCCAAAAATGCCTTGACTAGACATTGTTTGTAATCTGAGCTCCTCCTAGAATTCTTTGACTCAGCTGAGCACTACTGCAGTCTCAGATGAAATAGGAAATTATGATCCTTAACAATACTTTAAAGTAAAATATATGTATTTTAAAAATCACTAACGCTTAGCAAGTTCTTGATATCATGTTTTTTAAAGAATTTTCAGCTGGCTGCAGCATTCATATAACAGTGGCTTTCCCAGCTTGATTAGACAAATGTCTGAAAGCAATCTTTGGATAACACATACAAGCACAGAGTGCAGTGATTTTTTCTGCTGCTTATTTGCATTAGTTGTGAACATCCCAAGTCTCTACATCCTACTTTCATAATGACCCACTCAATATGGACCTGAACTACACTTGCAATATGAATTTTCCATCAAAATTTGATGTTCCTCATAGTGTATTAAATCTCTCCACAACAACCAGTCAGTATAAAATTTAAATGCTTTTAAGTGTTTCAAACTGCCACATCTATGTTCTCCATGAGATCAGAGAAGGAATAAAGTTGAACAACTCTTCTCCTGAGGCAACTTTTCCCAAGTGATGTAGTCCAGGGACTGGCTTGTTGGCATTTGTTATTACAATCAACTTTCCGTAGCTTTTACTAAGGCATAATCTTGAGTATATGTTTAACCAACACAGATAGATTTTCAAGTCATACAACATAAAACAAGTGCACAGGGTGTTATGCATCATCAAGAACACAGTGGATAATGTTCAGTTATCCACTTCTTTTCTACTCCAATTCCATCCCCTTGGATGCTCTCAACTCTTATTTGAATGACCCTAGTGTTTTAGTCTTAATAACCTTCACAGCAGTCCATTCCAAACATTTATTACTCCTGGGTTAGAAAGTATTGCTCAGCTACATCTGTTTTTAATTTGCTTTTGTAGAAGTTTTTTTTTTTTTTGTCTTTTGTAAAAATATACCTAAAAGCTCTACTTAGGGAAAAAAATTACTCAGGTCAATGCATGTAAAAGGGTGTGGCAAGCAGGTTGTTTGTCAGAAAGCCTAACTAATGGGCACTACCTTATATTAAGAGCTTGTGGGTTTCCTTGCCAGAGAAATATTGGTCATTTCTGTGGATGTCTTTCACTCAGGAGTTGAAATATATACACACAAAGGAGAAGGCTCATGCTGGGAATCCTACTGTCACTCCTACTTAAGTATGTGATGAACAAGATATCTTAGACGAGTTCAGCTCTTTTTCCTTGCACACATACCACAGGCAGCATGAGGCAGATGGACCCAGTGCTGCAAAGTTACCAGGTTAAGGAGGGCTCCTGCAGCTCCAGTTGCTTTAGGCAGCTCTGCAGACCATAAGCAATGCTGAGGAATCTGATGGGAATTAAAATCTCTAAATCTGTATCAATAAAGTTATCCTGCACTGTCATAGTACACAGTGTGATTTGTGTAAGGGCCCATCTTTGCTTCTACTTGGTCATCTTGTTTTAATGCACAAGCTACACTCGTGGCTCTACTGGGAACTGGACAAGTCTCCAGTCAGGTCAAGAGGGCTGGGAAGGCGGGGCAATAACCCACTTGGGTGCTCCTTTGCTCATGGGACATCTGCAATTACTGCAGAGACCAGTGTGGCATTGTCACATATTGGCAGATGTTGCAGTCTAACAGAATTACTCCTAGCATGGATGGCCTGGGATAAGCTTTAATTTGGGGTGGGGCAGGGAGAAAAAACCCAAACAAAATAAAACAGAAAGTTCCTGCTAAGCTACCAAGAAAAACCAAGAGTCACAGAGACACATTTTCTATTCCATTTCACATATCATGATTAGTAACGGCTTCTGCTTTCTTCTGAGTTGCTCTTTGAAAGAGCACTTTTTAATGCTTCAGGGAGCAAAAAGGACTCTGCCCACCAAGAGGGAACTATATGAAAGTTCTCATCAATCGACAGCAGCAGAGCAGCAAAGCAAACCCTGCTCCATCTTGCTTCAGTGCCCTTCTGGCACTGCTCTGATTGCAGCACAGACAGTAAACAGTAGTGTGTTTGTGTGCAAATAGCATTCTCCTGAATGATGGCTGCACCTGTGTAAACTGACATCAGGATCTTTTTTTTTTAAATTCAGTTTATTTAAGAAGTTCACAAGAGACACCTGTTCCATGCACAGGCACAAATGACATTCAATGAACTGAAAAAAGTATGTCCTGAGGGGAGCTGGGGGGGGCCAAAAGCGACTTGGGGGGCTCTATGTTGAGGCTTGTTTATATCTCCTGGTCCTACAACACACAGCTGCTCTTGCTTTGATTTCTGGTCTCCCTCATCTAAGCTGGTATTTGCAAAATAAAATACAACCACACTGAGTTTTAAATACTGGCACGCTAAAGTGAATAGCTGGATAAATACTGGGGAGGAATGGAAGAAAATGGCTGAAATAGGCTGACATCAGCCTGGCCACGACCATCACCTTGGAGAACAGCAGCCCCCTGGTTCCCAAACACTGTAAAGGGAGATACAACCTCAGCCAGATGGCTCACACAGGAGCTGCTCTGGCAGACTTCCCTGCTCCACTCTCAGTGGCCACACACTGTTCTCTTCTATGTCCTTTTACAATTGGCACCCTAACTAGTTTTGGAGTGTCTGAGGGCTTTGTTTTGATTTGGCATTGTTTCAGGGGTTTATTTATTTATTTTTAAAAAGGCCCAGTACTACTCTTGAGTAGTGTTTGAATATTTGGTCTCCACATCAGTCTCACTGTCCCACTCAAGACACTTGCCTCAGATACAACAAAGCAAAAAGAGACTACTCTTGGGAGAATGGTGAGACACAGAAGCCTCTCCCATCCCGTTTCACGAAAAATATTTTCAAGAAAATGATACTGATAGTCACAGCTTGTAGCCACTTGGTTGGTCTGGTTTACCGAAGCACTACCTTTAATAGTGTCAGAAATGTCTTTCTCCAACATACTGTTCAGATCTCAGTTCTTCAAAGGCAGTAAACTGAAAATTACCGAAATAAGAAGGGATAAATATCTCTGGCATATTGAGTGCAAAGAAGAGAAAATTTCTGCATTCATTACTAAGTGGCTGGCTCTATTAGATGGCTATTCTCTGGAAAATATCACCCGACCCTGTCCAGCAGGAGCAGCAGCCATCAGGCCTGCACCCTGAGACACCATATTTTTTAATAGAGGAACAATGAGGCAAGATGATGTACAGAAATAGAATCCATTAGTAGTCAAAACTGAGGGAGAAAACTAGCTGGAAAGACAAGAGTTTAATAGAAAGAAACATATTTCAAAGAAAGGCAGAAAGAATAAACATTTCCAGATGACCGTGAAGAGCAGTGAGGAATTAATTCCCACTTCTTATCTCAGTGGAGTAAGAGACAGAGAACAAAGTGAACATGCAGTGGAGAAACTGAGTCAGACATATTCTCAGAAGCTTCACAGCAGGAAAATTACCCAAAACTGAAATACAGCAAGGTGCAACATGACAATATGTTATTGTATTCAGAATGAGGAATTAAATAATTTGGAAATTATTTACATTAGTTTCGAAAACTAATGTAACACTACAGGATAGCAGAGGTTGAGTTTCCATGTACAGCCTTCGTAATACACCTGTCAGAACAGTCAAATTTGGAAGAAAAGAAAATGGATTCATGCCTCTGAACAAAAAGCAGCCCTCCAGCCTTGTACATGTCAGTGAAATAAGGATGGAAATCATGTTTGTGCCACGTCAGGACTATGCACCTCCCAAACAGAAAATAGAGGGAAAAAACACAGAAAACTTTCACCTCCTTCCCCTATCAACAAATAACACATCTCACATCAACACTTCAGACTTTTTAGAAAAGTCTAAAGAACTTGTCATCACCTGAAGTAGGGAAAATGCAACAAAAGTTAAGCAGAAACTCATTTTAAAGTCTATCAAATGTAGCCACTTTTATCAGAAAAGCACACAAGACCTCACACCTCATTCACTTTCTGTGTCCCTTTGCTGATAAAAGGCATTTTCCTGAGCAAAACATCTCTAATCCTTCAAAATTGAATTTTGCTTCGAGAAAATCGGAATGTTTTCAATTTTCCCAGTAATACTGGATTAACAACTCATATCCTCCTGATGTGCCATTCTAGTGTCACACCCTAGTCCTTTCCAGTGACTATACCTTTCCCTTACAACTCGGTGCTGTTCCAAATCTCAGTATCCCAACTTCTGTCTCCATGCCAGTAATGATGGCAGGTAGAAACACAACTACTTTCTAATCCCTCAGAAGACTACACTATAAAAACAGCAATACAGAAAAAGACATTTTATCATGTAGATTCTCAACTAAATTTACAATATAAAAAGGAGACAAAAGAAAATATGTGAGAAAGCAAGTCAGCAGTACACTTTTTCACAGAATCACAAAGTAGTAGAGGTGGAATGGGAACTCTGCAGACTTTCTAGGCCAGCCCAGCTTAAAGCAGGACCTACTACAGTAAAGTTGTGCCTAGTTAGGTTTTGAATATGTCCAAGGAGGGAGACTGCACAATTTGACTGGGTGACATCTGCCAGTGTTTAAGCATCCTCACAAGCTAAAAAGCTTTTCCTTTTACTATCACAGAACATTTTGGGTTGTAAGAGACCTTGAAGGTCATCTTGTTCCAACCCTCCTCCTGTGGGCAAGACAGCTTTCACTAGAACAGGTTGCTCAAAGCCCCATCCAACCTGACCTTGACCACTTCCAGGGATGAGTGACCCACAACTTCCCTGGGCAGCCTGTTCCAGTGTCTCACCACCCTCACATTAAAGAATTTCTTTCTAATATATAATCTACATTGCTCCTCTTTTAGCTTAAAACTGTTACATCCCTTTTCCTACTACCACACACCTTGATAAAGAGTCCCACACCATTTTTCCTGGAGGCCCTGTTTAAGTTCTGGAAGGCTGCTACAAGGTCTCCTCAGAACCTTCTCTTCTCCAGGCCAAACAATTCCAGCTCCTGCAGATTGTCTTCATAGCAGAGGTGCTCCAGCGCTCTCCTGTGTTTTCACAGAATATCCTGCCTTAACAACTATATTTGGCCATAAATATATGATAAAAGACAATTGGTCCTCATGCAAAACAACCTCCTGTAATTTACCTGTAAGTCTGTGCTTAACTGCAACATCACCATGATACCAAAGTGAGAGATCAGGATCAAGATTCCAGTCGCAGCAAATGACCAAGCGGATTAACTGCTTTTTAATCTAGGCCTATGTTGGGGATGACACAGGTGGATTCATGGTGACTTATCAGTGCCTGGTGGGGGCCTAGAAAAAGGCTGGGGGAGGACATTTTAATAGGAGACAGGATGGCAGGACTAGGAGCAATGGATGCAAATGGGAAGAGGGGAGATTCAGGATGGAGATAAGAAATAAATTCTTTCCTGTGAGGGTGGTGAGACACTGGAACAGGTTGCCCAGAGAGGTTGTGGATGCCCCCTCCCTGGAGGTGTTTAAGGCCAGGCTGGCTGAGGCATTGAGCAACCTGGTGCAGTGGGAGGTGTCCCTGCCTATGATCTTGGAAGGTCCCCTGCAACCCAAACTATTCTATGATTCAGCATGCTGTAGATGCTCATGAAAATGGAAGGAAAAGTTCCTTTCTTTTGTCTTGTACCTAAGTCAGGTTTTGACTTTGATTTGATTTTACTTAGATTTTTTTTTGAAGATGCAGAATTTTCAAAGTCCAGTCCAGATTTACAGAAAGAGTTCATCTCCCTCTCAAGGATATTTTAATTCTTTGAGATGATAGTCTGGGGAACACTAGGATTCTTAGAGACCTCATCTCAGCATTTCACATACAAACCCTGTTGTGCCCTGTCAATTTTAACACAGTTTATTGGGAAGTTCAATCTAACCCAGATGTTTGCTGACAGAAATTTTACAGGTGATGACAAGATTCCATTAACTCAATATGCATTATGCTAGTTAATGTGAGCTTCTGAGAAATCCTGTTCTGTGCTTCTGGCCCTATATCCTCATTTACTGCTGTGCAAAGCCTTGTCACTGAAGCAAAAGACAAAACCAGTATTTGCACATGCTACAGAATTACTTAGCCATGTATTTCTTTTTTGAAGTTTAAAACAGAGACATATTTTGTGATGGTTTGTGAAATGAATTGCTACTCTGACAGCCAGATTAAAAATAAGAGTAATTGCATGCTTACAGATTCAGATTTAGACAGATGGATTTACAGAACCACTTAAGAAAGCCAGGTCCCTAAGTTTTCTCTGGTACTTCCCAGATGCTTTAGAGTGACAGTTTGGCTTTCCAGTTCATTTTCTGACCGTAACTCTAGGTCTAAAAAAGGTTGTGACTTGTCAGTATGGGATCCATGACCTGAGGCTGGACCAGCCTTCCAGTACCTGTTTTGCTCAAAGCTTTGGGCTGTGAGGGCATGCAGTACTTCTGAAAACAAAAGCCTCCTTTCTTAATTATCTCACCTCAGCGTGATAAATAAGAAATTTGTATTGTTAAACTTTATGAACTCTTATGGGCTAATTTGTATAATGTGAGAAATACATGCCTAATTCCAAAACCAATACAGTTACTGCTCTCCCAGGGCACACCTTCTGCCCCCCCCTGCATGTTACTATTCCTCCTCCTTTCTCACCCTCTGAAATTTCCTTATCACTGCAATGAGATACAGCAACTTACATATGATGATCGAGTAATGACACTGATTGCTCGTGGCACAAGGCCAGACAGCTCCTAAGGCAAGTCATTATTAGACTGCAATAGACACCAAGTCAAGTTTCACCACTGAAATGGATGATGGAAAGGAACATAGTAAAATGAAAGCAGAGGCACTAATTTAAACCTGTCATTTAAAGCAGATAGGAATCACGCAGTGCACAAGAGACTCAGACTATTGTTGAACCCTTAAACACACAGATGGCAGAGGAAAAGAGATATTGAGAAATTCCCATGTGCAGCAGTCACATGGAAATGGAGAGTAAGAAATGCATCTTCTTAATGAGCATTTATTCAGAGAGTAGTGATTGCTAATCCCTACAAAAAACCACAGAAAATTCAGATTCTGATGAATGTAATTAATTTAAAACAACCACTAGAGCACACCTGTCTACTAATTTAGACTTAACTGTCACTGAGAATTTCCTTGATTTAACATTATTCCATTATAATTTATTTTAAATTTTATTAATTTATCAATATAAGTCCCATTTAGTGACCATTAGTCTTTCACATAAAAGAAGAATTTCTTCAATATAAAATAACTCAAAATGGGGGACTATCTCTCAATTCAACTTTCCATAATCCCATAAATTACACTGCAGTTATGAAAAAAAAAATTCAAATATGTTGAAAAAGTCAAACAAAATTTGCTGTCACACCAAGTTCTTTTACCTACAGTCACTGTAAATTCAGTAAGACAAACTAGAGGGAAAAATAACTGAAGAAGAAACCCTAATTTTTAACCTTTATCTAAGTGTGATGACACTCGTAGGCTTTTTGTAAGTCTCAGTTTTATCAGTGACAGAGGGAAACTTGTCTATTTGCACTCACTTTCTGACCTTTCTCCAAGACACTTGCAGTGAAAGACTTTTCTTTATGAAACAACCAAAATATTGCTAGTGACCTCTGGTTTCAGAATGACATCTTTAAGGCAAAAAAAAAAAAAAAATCTCAGCAGAAACTGAGATTAAGTTTTCTGTCACAGACTGTAGAAATTAAGACTCTGAAACTTGTGTGTATAGTCAGAGCTAGTCAGTTATAACAAAAGCCACCAGTATTGTTTATTGTAAGATAACAATTTTAACTTTCTATGTGAAGTGCAAAGATGCTGAAACAGTACAAACACAGGATGGGAGAAAAAAGAAGAGCAATCAAAAAATGACACATGACTGTGAAGCAATACACAGAATCCATCTCCAGCCTTTTGTGACCTTTAATTTTTGGTAGGAATTAATTCCCTTCTTCAAACTCCATTATTCCAAGAAAAGGCAAGGAGTTAAAGAAGAGAAGCAGAAATTTGAGGAACGTTAAGATGTGATTTCACAGTCAAATTCCACCTTAAGCCAAAAAAGCCATTAGTTTTCAATGATGACTGAATTTGAGCCATTTAAATAGAAAAATTGCCCTTACTTCCTTCTTAAAAGGCTGAGCAAAGTTTTCAGCAGATGATGAATTTTCTAAAGATGTGCAGATCGCTTTTGGATCTAAATGTTGAGAGTACAGACATGCAACACAGGAAAACTTCCTTGGTAGCAGAGACTTCACGTATCAATTAACAATTTTGCACCTCTTAAGCGGTAAACATAGCGGTCATTTCACAATTCATAACTCACTATGGCTGCCTCATTGAAATTAAATATATCCCCAAACCCTGCCTCAGGAAATAAGTTGCGAGTTCAGTCAGTTTCTGAACAGCTTAAGTATATCATTAGTATGAAAATGATCCCTTTTTATGAGGTGCCATTATTTCATAGGATATACTTAATGTTTAGGAATGTGTACATCATATACTGAAATTATGTACAACATATAATGAAACACATAAAATTGCAGTAGCTCTAGGAGCAGCACTGCAGTTAGGATTCTAACAGACTCTCCTTTATAAACTTGTATTTTAATAATACAGAATTCCAAGACGAAACCTGAAGAAAACCACCAAAGCAAACCCAAAACGTTCAGAGGATACAGGCTACAACCTGTGTTTTCTTCATACAGAAGCAAAGAAATGCAAACAAGATTTCAGTCCCTGTTTTGTGGGTTGTTTTCTTGTTGGAAAGCCCAGAAGAACACTTTGCAGATTACAAGGTTTCCAGTTCCTGAATTTAAAAATTAATTATTTATTTAGTCTATTTCCTCCCCACCCCCAATGTAACTCAGCCAATTTACTGTCTGCCATAAATAAAAGCCTACTTATTGCTGTGCTTCCCCAAGACCTTGTAGGTAAGTATGACTGTAATTTCAGAAACAAATGTTTCCGCTTTTCAGTAGATCAGTAGAGATAAGCAACCTAATCAACAAAAAGGATGTCTATGAATATATTTAAATCATAACGTTATGATTTAAAAAAAATAAATCACAGCAAACACACTTCAAAAACAGAGTAATCTGAATAGCTACTTGATTAATTATACTCATTTCTAAATGCAGATTTTTATGACCAAAACCAGGATGTACATAATCTAAGGTAGCAAAGGGCAAAGAATGTTTAGAATCTGTCTGCATGCCTATGGGTATAGATATTTCTCTTTTCATATGGTTACTGAGCAAACATCTCTGTTACTTTCGAAGATATGGCTGAAGCCACTGTAACCAAACCACACAGAAGTTGCATCTTCTAGTGTCCAGACAAAAGTTAATTCAGAAAATAATCAAATACCTTGGAATAATCATGGAAGAATCTATTTGAAAAAGGTTAGTGAAGAATAACTGTAAAGCAGATCTTTGTGCAATGACTTTAATAAACGCATTTGCCATGGAAACTTGTAACCTGAAAAAACTCTTGTATGCCTGATGTCAAAACCAAGCCTATTTATGCCTTAGTACATTGGAGAAATTGTTCATGCCTACGTAAAGATTGCCCCCATGGTGTTTCCAAGGTCAGTAATTTGCATGGAATCTGCATTAGAACTCAAAAATGTCTGTGAAAAAGAGAGACTACTTTCTCCCTATTTTATGATGAAGGATAATACTCAAAATATTTTTTCCAAGTCATACTTTCAAGTATAAATCAACACTAAAAGCCAAAGAAATTTTTACACCATCCTGTTCAAGAACACGATTCTGATCATTTTATAGAAAACTGTGTATATACTACTGAAGTGGGCATCTGCCAAACAAACCACAAGGCTTCACATCGTTCTTCAGTAGGAAATTAGGATCTGAATCACATTCCACCTATTCATATCTTTTTCATGAATCAGATTTCCTGTCCCTTACTCTACCAGAAATCATTTACGGAGGACAAAGGCCTTCAATTAAGGAACAGCTTAAAGTCCAACCATATATATGAAAGCAAGTGCTGCTTAAAACTTTTGCTGAATCACATGAGTGGAGAGGAGACATCTATGCTGCATTTATACAGGGAGACATCCTATATTGTGAATTTTCTCCAGCACTTTACTAAAATACATCTACCCACTTGAGCTAGAAAGTGAAATATTTAACCTACTTCCCAATTAAAAATAGATTCAAGTCCTTTAAAATTCAAGGGAAAAGGTGACTCCAGCCTGAATCACTGTAAAACATTGTATCTTTTTCAGAAAATGTCTTTCAAATTGGACATATGTTACCACTCTTCCTTGGTGACAATCCTGATTTTAATAATGGGTTCATTCTACCAAATGTTCTATATAAAAATCTTCATATTTTCAAACAGAAATTCCCTTGCCGTGCCTATTTATAAGCTACATTACAGAGATTTGATATGGAAAGATATAGATAAATAATTATATGCCATCCAGAAAAAGCAACTGAAACCATTAAACCATATTATACTTGAATATAAAGTTGCTTACAAGACTCAGAAGATTTCCAAAACAGAGCACTGGAAGTTAGTGTTTTGTTCCAATTGTTTCTCTTTTGATAAGACTGACACAGCACTCAGCAGTAGGCAAAAATAAACTGTGTGTTTAAAGACCTCCAAAGCTTTTGAAGAAGAGAAAAACATGTCTCTGATGTTATAAAAGGATAAAAAGAACCAACATCAAACTGAAAGGGAGATCCTTGAAACAGTTGGCCCTGAGCAGTCTTCCTCTTGATGGCTCTATCTCCAGGCAGGTCAGCTGGGCTCCCCAGGTTTCTCATAGGTGGGGAAGCAGCAGCCTCAAGCCCCTGCTAATCCAGGGAAACATTCCTAGTGTCTGTTGGACAAAATGGACATATGCTCCTGTTGTCCACATAAAGAAATGATGATGCTCCTACTCAGCTTTAACAGTAAAAGCAGAAAGTAATCACTGATTTAACCGGGGACAAGCCTTATGCTTTCTGTCCTAAAGTACTATTGAATGGCAAATTCCACCAAGTTTCAGACAGTGTAAGAACTGGAGAGCCCTTTAATAACATAGATATTCTTAGAGGTTACATCACTGGTGACTTTTAGCCCTCAACCACATGTTTTCAGGGGACCAAACCCTGTGCCATAATATAAATAATCCTAAAAAAGTCACTTGTGGAAAAGCTAAAAACATAGCCCAAACAAGTCAGGGGAAAAAAATAAACTACATATTGAAGCATATCTTAGATACTAGTAAGTCAACAATGCCTCAAAAGCATCTTACCAAAAACACAAGACCACCCTGCAAATCTAAAATCTGGTCTCACATTTCCCAGTGAAAATTAATGCACCAGGGTTTATGCTATTCATTTGGAAGATGAATTTGTTTTCCCTCTTCAGGCTACTGGACAAGGCTATTTCTACATCTAAATGTAAAATCTAATATGCTATCACAAAGTTTTTCCTACTCTTTTTCATTGTGGTCTACAAAGCACTCTGGAAGAACTCCAAAAGCAATGTTTGCCCTTGCTGCTATATTTTGTTATGCTGTGCACTCTGCAATTATTTAGGTGATTTAAAAAGGAGAGGGGGAACAACTGTGAAATGCATTGTGCAACCGCAGATGACTTCATGTTAACCCCTGTTACTGGGTTCCACCCTCGGGTCAAATGCCTATGAGTCAGTGTCTAGCACAGATGAATGATGTCATCCTCACACCACCTCTTTAGCAAGAAAATGTGGTGGAGCTTTTCATTGTCTGATCTTAAGAGACCCTGGTTACTAAATGAAGTTCCCAAGATAAAAAAGAATGTGCCTGAAAACTTAAAAAGACAGGAAATGAGCACATCACTCTAACTCTTTTGAAATATGTTCTAAGAAAACAACGGTGATGGATCATATACAGCCAAAAATGGACAACAGGAAGCATGTGTTAAAAGTCAAAAGAAGATTTGCATACTCTCTCAGCCCTCCCCCCCACTACTCCCCAAAAGGCAGCATACAAGGGCCATAAGTATCTTGTCTCTTCTTTCTAATCCAGGCAAATGATCTAAAATAGAATGGGGCAATGGATGTGATGCCTCTGTCAGGAACCGCAGCAATGATAGATCAGATACACAAGGAACCACTTAAGTTCAGTGAAACTTGAATATAGTACATTTTTGACTGCAGTGCAGTTCTTTGATCAAAGAAAAAAATAATCTTTGGGAAGAGAATCTTCAGATGCAGAAATGCTATTTCTGAAACCATCAACAAATTAATCAATCACTTTTGTCAGAATACATTAAAGTGTAGAAAGAAAAAAGAAGACAAAGGGGTACAGGTACAATAAAATGTACTCCTGGACAAGGAAAACACAAAATGACTCAGAAAATATTTAAGGTGGTATTAGGTGGAACTTGATGGGACTTTAAACACGTTCTATAGTGCCTTCTGGGTTGTGCAAGCTCCTTCATATGAGGGAAAGTATGACACATCTTTGCAGAAGCTGAGAGATCCGCAAGAAGTGCATCCCAGATCCAAAAGTGTAGTTTCACAGGAGAAGAAAGATGCACCAAATTAAGTCATGAAGAAAAGCTTCAGATGACTTTTTAAAACCTGAGACTTCAGAAGTATGTATGTGACAGTTGTTATTAAACAGATCCTGTTGCACATGAAAAGGAACAATAGCAGCTTCTGCTGTCCTGCTATCACAATTTTACAGGACTTTTTTTCCTAAATATAAAAATTTATGCTATTTCCCAAGCATGCTTTTAAAAAATGTAAGAGTTCGTGCAGTTAATGCTAGACTGGTATCTCCACAGCTCTAGCAATTTTCAATGTTACATCAGTTGGGGATACTATAAGGACAATTGCTCTTTCTACTAAATGAAAGAGCAAGAGAGAGGCCAACAGGTAATTCTCTTTCTAAAGCTCTTAAATATTATAGCTATTCTTACAGCTTACATCACTGTTTACTTTCAGTCCCTTAAACACACATATTCAGGAGACCAAACCCTGTGCCAGAATACAATGTGAAAAATCCTAAAAAAGCCACATGTGGACAAGTTAAAAACATAGCCTAAGCCTCTTGTCTTTTATTCTGTGTTCTGCTTTCTGAAAACAGCCAAACATTACACCACACCAACGTACAAACTAACCATCCTTCCGAGGAATTCCAGTAGGAGTGAAATAAGCCTAACTAGGAATATAAAATATCAGATTCCATTTCTGCTTGACAATGATGGCAGTTAATAAATTCAAATATATACATACATACAGGTCTCCCCTTATTTACATTTTCTTTTCTTTTTTGTCCAGCTCCCATTTTTTGGCATATATGAAACAATCCTCCTCTTTCAAGTTACATTCCACTGTGACACCATGCCCTTTCTTGGTAGTCCTCCCTCTCACCCTACACCCACAAATCACGATCCAATGCTGCTCAAAAATCAGTCTACACTTGAGCAAACACATGCCTGTTGTCATTTGTTTTTGCACACTTGTCTCTATTCATACCAGTTTTTCTCCTCAAAAACTCAATAAAGAAGAAAATCTATACAATTTGCCTGGACTTGCAGCTTTCTTTTTGTCATGACAATTCCCAACCCTTGTTTCCCCATTCACCCTCTATGGATACAGAGCTGTGGTGATATGGTCTTTCTCTACTTCCATAGCTCCTGCAGTTGGCTACTGCTTGTCATTCTGATCCTCGTTCCGAGTTTCAGTCTTTTATGCTTTATTAAAAGTTTGCCCTCATCTTTCAGATGCTAGACCCTAATTTTCACATTCCTGTGCTTACTGTCCTCCGTAAGCCTTGTTAGCTACCAAAATCAGAGGCTTTGATAGCTACCAGAAGATCTTGTGCATCTTTCCCAAATTGAAGGCTTCTTCCAGTACATAGGAATCACTTCCTTCCTCCCCTCTGCAGAGCCAATTTCAAAAGATGAGCTGTACTAATAAACAGAGAAAGGCTATTTCAAACCAAAGCTGACATTAAAAATAAGCTGGATACAACTCAGCCTCCATGTTATATAGACCCTGATGAATCAGCTAGAGCTTGGTATGTGTGCTGTATGTAAAAAAAAGAAAAGCTAATAATCAGCTTTGCTAAATTATCATTGATATACTAGCTGAGGAAGGGAGAGTTTCAAGCTTGCTTATTTATTTATAAATCAAAAACAATTAACAGAAAAAGACATATCTATACTCTGCTCAATTAGAACATTCAGTGACAAAATATTCCCATAACCTGCAAGCTCTTACAACAGCTCCACTTAAACAACTGAAAGCACTAATAGTAACAATAATATAATATCACTCCACCAAAATTTTTACTGTTAGGTTTCCAGTACCGAATAGTCACCTTTGAGAAGAGGTAATTCTGAAGTGTAGTAAATTTGATCTTCTTGAATGATTTTGATATTGATAAGAAATTCAGAGCAGCAACATGAAACACTGTGCAGCCTGGCTCAAAGAAGGAGAATTTAGCCTGCCATGTCTCAAATCTTAGCACACCTCTCAGATGAATTGCAAAACACAACTAGCAGTTCTAAGGCTCAGCATTTTTTACTGCAAACTTCAGATGACAGGCTGCAAAATTCTATTTGCTTTTTTTCTGCCTTTTGGTTATAGAACTCAACTCCTCAAGTAGTGAAAACATTAATGGGTGCTTTCAATCTAATAGCAAGGCAGAAAGTGTAATGCAGCTTTAGAAGCAGACAGGGATGTATAAATAAGACTATTGTTTCTACAGAGTAAAGCTTAAATATTGTTATATGGTAGTTAGAGTATAATAGTCTATTGTTTCTATGAATAGGTTTCTCCCAAGCACCAATCAACACCTTATCGTTAGCATTAATCACATGGATATCTTCCCCAGGATCGAGCAAACACTTCTTGAGAGTTCAAACTTTAACTTCAGAAAAATTTTGGACTAGTAGCAGATTAGATTTCAGTATCAGCAACTGTATCCTTATTCAATTAATGTTATTTTAGTGCTTAAATTCTACACAAATCTATTAGAAAAGGTTCAGGAAAGATAGTAAATGTTCAAAAAAGAAGTAATATTCCCACAACCAAAAGTCTGCATTAGCTAAGGTATACTTCGTTCATCTTAATGTCTGGTATATAAACTGTAATCCTATTCCTATAAAGATTTTTGGAATTGCTCAGATTAATAGTATCACCAGAAAACATTACTTTTTTTGGTACTACACCAAGTTATTTCATGTGATTATATTTTAAAACATATTTTAAAGCACAGTGGCAAGGAGTGTTGCTATTTTAGGCACTTCTGTAGAATCCAAGTCACCTGCATGGAGTTAGCAGATATGACATCAGACTCATGGCTTATGTAGAGGTAGCTGTAGATCAGGCAAGGTAAGTTACATCACTTCAAATGGCTTTAGGTATTGACACTTGAATCTTTCCCACTGGAATCACCTCCTACACTGCCACTGAGAAAGTTTCTCTAAACTATAAATCCTGATTTGATCTTTGCTTTTGAAATCTGAAGAGATTTCCATGAGGCTGACTGGCTGCTGTGCATAGAAAGCTAGACAAATCTATTTGTTGATTAAAATGAGATATCTGATTTGACAGTATTTTGAAAGCCTGAAAGGCTCATCCTTTCATATGAAAGGCAACTTGCTATGACTCTATAATCCTTGCTATTTAGTTCAGGAACATTGTTAAATGTAATTGTTCTTAGAGTACCAAGTCTTGAGTACGTGGAAGACACTTCAGAAGGAAGCTGAAAGGTGCTAGCACCAATGGGAGCCAAGTTGCTTCCTTTCTTTTGAAGAAATTAAAGTGTATGAAAAACGGGGAATAAAGTTTATTCTTAAGGGAAAACGGCACAATGGCTTTACTCACAAAGCATATAAGCTTTATGCCAAATTCCAAGTCACTTCTTAGCACCAGTATACTTACCTGAAAGGGTCACACATTTGGTCACACATTTTAGTGTGACCAAATGCTTCTCAGCTTCCCTTCTTTGGGAAACAATTACAGGTCATTGGCGGCTGAGAAAGGGGGATCTCTTTAAAGAGGGCAAACAGACACTAGGATAGGAATGACGGTATCAGAGGGTGGCAGGGATCTAGCCTGAGGGAAACGAGGGTGGTTTAAGTAAACAGGTGTAACAGCATGCAAAAGCACAAAGAGCACCTGCTGACACCATGGGTGGTATATAGACCTGTCCTTAACACAAGCTACTGGGAGGGGATCTGCTTGACTTTTGTCTTAGAAAGTCCTAGCTCAAGTGTCTTTGCGGCGCCTTCAATTCCTACATGTGCACTGCCCTCCCTTTTGACTACGTAAGGAACTGAGCAGTTTTCTGAAGGTTAAAATCATAGAATAGTTTGGGTTGGAAGGGACCTCAAAGATCATCGAGTTCCAACCCTTCCCCCCCACCATAGGCAGGTTCTCAATAACTCTTCTCCGGCATGATGGTTTGTTTCGTGTAGCCTGTAAATTTCCCTGACCTAGGGTCTCTGTTGAGGTGTGACCAGACTATCCAAGAAAGGAAGGTTTAAGTTTATAACTATGTAGGCAAGAGGCTGTGACAGCTTGTGGGCTTGCTGCAGGCACCTACAATTTTAAACCACATTGGAATGATTGCATGAGTTTGTCAAAACATCATTTGTCAACCTCACCCAAGCTTTCTGCTACTCTCTAGTCATGATATTTTTTCCACCCTGTAGTTAATTTCATCTTTCTTCTGTGATCACTGTTTATAAGGCATGAACAATTACAACAATTTTACACCTACAGTTATTCTAGTCATAATAATACAGGACTAGGAGTGATGGATGTAAATTTGAAGAGGGGAGATTCAGGCTAATACAAGAAAGAAATTCCTTATTGTTGTGAGACACTGGAACAGGTTGCCCAGAAAGGCTGTGGATGCCCCCTCCCTGGAAGTCTTTAAGGCCAGGCTGGATGAAGCACTGAGCAGCCTGGTCTAGCGGGAGGTGTTCCTGGCTATGGCAGGGTGGTTGGAACTAGATGACCTTTAAGGGCCCTTCAATCCAAGCCATTCTATGATTCTTGGGTCAAAACAATTTTATAGCAAACAATCACCAGAAATCTCACTCCAGGAGTACAGCCCCACAACAGATACACAGAGATGTAAGAAAAAAGTTACCTTAGTAACAACAAATTCAAAGTGCTTTAAAACATGTTGGTTATTCCTCACTTTGCACGAGTGAACTGAAACTTGGAAAACTGCTTTTCTGATATTTGACAGCATCTCTTATTGACTGCAACTTAAATAGGAGAGAGATACAGACAGAAAGGGCTGTATGACAGTCCGTTTGCACACAACACTAATCACACTTGACATGTTTGTTTAGAGATCTACTTGTATACGTCAGAGCTTGGATACACACATTTTTAGAAGTCTAAAGAGTAATTATTTATCCAACAGCACCACAGCTGTATGTGCGAGGTGGAAATCTGAGCTGGTAACATACGGATATATTTTGTTCCTATGTGTTTGTTCCAAGCCAGGCTACTCTTTGCTAGAATGCTTCAAGTGAGAACATACCCTTTCATATCCTTTTAGTTACACAAGCAGGAGTTTCTATTTCCTTATTTATCCTCAATGAAAGGGTGAGCAGTCAAGTCAAGCATTGGGCAATGCAGCAGATGTGCACAAAGCACCCATCTGACAATGGCCAGGGTTCCCACTGAGACTTTTGAGTAGAGAATAATTGTACTTTCTTTTGCCATGAACCAAGGGTACAAAATCACATTTACGTGTGCAAGCCTTTGCCCTCTCAACATGTGCTCTCAGCTGCATTGGAGTAGGTGGCGAAGGTCAGTTTGATTTTCAGTCCCAAAAGCAAAGGATGATGGTAGGCATTTTAAAATATACTATTTCCTCTCTCTCCAATTACACTTTGGTTCTATTAATTAGGATTTGCAGAAAAAAAATTAGAAATATCAGTCTGTAATAAACAAGATCAGGCTTCACAGAACCCAGAAAGGAAAAAAATAATTAAAAAAAATTACTATATTATACAGAATTTTATGATATGTCTCTCAAATTAATATAAATGCTCAGTATTTAGTTTCAGGCTATACGCCAGTTTTTTTATGACTAGTGCTGTGTGTTTTTTATGTTATTTCCTTTTCTGCATCTCAATTCTTTCTTAGAATAAAGGACACTCAATCTAATCTTCCATCTGACTCTCTTTCCTTTCTATTTTTCCCTCACTAGATTTGCCTTTTTTGTTTTATCTCCTTTTCCCAGCCCTGAATTGTCTACTACCTCTTGACATTTGAATCTTCATTTCTTGGAGTACTTACCTTTTTTTCCACCTATCAGCAGCACAACACATTTTACCTCAATATCACCTCATGAAATGGAACAAAAGTACATTTTGGATGAGAATAAGCTGCAATCCAAGAACAAAGAAAACTCCAAAACCTTCTGCAGACTCTCATACACCCAATAATCAGACAGTAATAATTTCTAACATATTAATAACACAGCAAAGAGTTCATTCTTGGAGGCAAATGTGTGTACTACTTCCACATATAAGTAGTTACAGATTGAAAAGCAGTACTCAGAAACAAAGTTAAATTTGTGACTAATTTCTGCAAAATCTACTGTACTAGCTCACATTAAATTTAATAGAAAAAATTAAACTGCTTTTCATACATTTATAAAGTCACAGAACTTCTGACTTCCAACATTATGCTTAATTTTCATGCCTTTTTGATTTCTTAGGGATATAATTTTAAGAGAGTAGTGGATATCCATCAGACTCCCAATCTACATCTTTTGAACAAAACAAAAGCCAATAGAGTGCTTATAGGTTCACACAACCCATGAAAACCAAGACAGAGAAAACATATTTCTTGAAAAGCATTAAGATAAATTGGAATCACAGAATAGAATTGGAGGGAAACCCCTTGATTATCCAGCTTCTCTGCCCTCCTTGAAACTTCTTCAGAATGTTCACAACTATTTGAGACCAATCTACCAATCTTCTGCCCTTTTAGTTAACAATACCCAACCTTTTAATAACAGGATTTTGCCTCAGCTCACTACTAAACTGATGGTAATACTTTATCTGGCCTAACTCCCTCCTGAATGAGACCCTTCCCTTGTTTATTAAGCAGTAACAAATGCTACCCTCACCTACTCTTTTCCTGTGCTGTTGACCAGTAAACACACCTGTGCAAGTGCAACTGATGCACAGTGAAATTTGCAGCACCACCACTTCATTTCAAACAACTACAAAAAGAAAGTGCAACTGTTTAAAGCCCACTTGAAAAGGATGTGACTTGCAGGGACATTTAAAATTAGTAGCTGAGTGCATAGATTAAAACTCCCAATCAAGAAAGCTTTGTGGGATTGTTGCTTTGTCTTTTAAAATTTTAAGAGCTCCCTCTGGCTCTAGAGACAATCATACCAATATTTGTCAGGACAGCTGTTCTGAAGTCAAGGTGTGTTGACTGTGTGTGCATCTCTGCAGAATGGCAGTTTAAGAGTTAAGCAGCAGAGGGCACAGAACATCACCTTCATTACTGAGCCCTCAAACACTGCTGCCCCCATGGACCAAAGCCTGGTAGGCAGCAATGCCTGCCCAGCCCTAGCCACCATCAAAGGCGTGAGACTTTTTCCCAACAGAAGAGGGGAGAACCCACATTCCCCCATCATTCTCTGAGCTCTTTCTAGGAACAAAGGCAGAAAACAGTACTTAGCTGGTCTAGCAGGGCTGGAACTGGCCCACTGAAGCTGCTCCCCCAGTGTCAGACCTCATGGATTGCAAAATTAACTGAACATCCCCCCCAAAATGCCTCTTGCCAAATCTCCAATTTGCCAAGTGCAAATTACTTAGCATTGACAAATCCAGGTACCGTATCTTGGTCTCACCTAGAAAAGCTGGATCAGAAACAGCTGTCAGACAAACATGTTACTAAATGATCAATCACACAACTGGAAAATGTGGGGGAATACGATGGATCAGCTGAACCCTAAACCACATAGAATAGTGTGCTCTCATAAGCAGTCCAAAAGATATGACACAGATTTATATGGGTAACTATGGCCTTGTATCTGTGAGATGCTTTAAGAAACATTCACTCAAAAACAGAACAATAACAGTAATCACCAAAACTCTCAGCTACTGAAATGCTTCTGGCAATTTCTATGCTTCATCAAAAATTGCCAGGCAGGGTGTTATGAAGCTGGTACATTTATAAACTCAGGCAATGAATGAAAAAGCTCAAATGCGAGTTAGATACACCATGTATTTAAGCAAAAACCAACTCACAAAGACAGGGAAACCAAAGCTGATGGAAGCTGAACTGAAGTTGAATTAAGAGTGAACTCAAAGCTTCACAGCGTGGGATGGTTTATTAGCAGCCTGAAGACAAAGGCCACAAAGCAGTTTTACTCCCTTAGAGAGAGGAGCCCTATTATGAAGCCTTTCAACTCCCCAAGAATTGCCTTTTAACTCTCCCTCCACAGTAGGACAAACAGGGGAAAGAAATTAGTCTTGGATGATGTTAGCTGTTTTGTAACTTGTAGTGCTAGTCTCACTGGAGCTCTTCTGACTCCTGTCAGATTTATCCTCTTGACATTCAAAATGGATTAACCTAAGATACCTTTAGGAAATAAAATAAAAAATCCAAACTGAAAGAAAACAAAACCCATCATGTTCTCTCCCTCTGTCTCTGAAAATATGGAGATTAGGTGGATGGCCAAGTGATATTTCCTGGATTTAGTAATAATCTCTCTTTGACTGTAGTACTAGTGCTAGAGGAAATGCTATACTCTAACACAGAATCTGTCCAATCAACTACGTCATGCTGTCACCAACCTACAGCATAAAACCAGAAAAATATCCAAAACTCCTTGTGCTGTCACAGATCTTGAAGCCACTGAACCTGAAACACTATCTGTAGCAAAACACACAAAGGTCATTATAGTCCAGTCAGCTGCAAGCAGTGTGCTCTTACCAAGAAGTGAGAAAGATAATATTTTTCCAGCAATTTAATAATTACTCAGACAAATTGCTCAGTCTTATTCTGGCTACTTGGTGTTGCTTACTGAAGAGAGTTTTCTTCAGATGTGCCCAAATTCCATCTTTCTGTAAACATCCTTAAGTCTTTTGCTCTAATGATTAATGTACAGCTAAGTCCTACACACAGCCTTTTCTCTTATATTATGTTGTTGCTGTATGATTCTTTAGAAAAGAAAAAAAAGAAATAAATCAATGTGCTAACTTGAGCATCAGTTCAGAGTAAAAGTAATAAATGTATGTATCTTTACTCCCTCTGTGAGAAGTGGATGTGCCTTATCAAGTGGTGTAACTGGGATTGAGTTTGCTTCACCTAGGCAGGTAGAGCTCAAAGTAGAATTTGGCCCACACCATATGGAAAAATACATTTACTGGTATGTAAAATAAATGTCCCTGTTAGAGGAAAAAGAAAATCCCCATGACTTATGGTGGACTCAGTTGCAACATAATGATCACATAAACAACATGGATCTGCTCTCACAAGACATATTTTATGGTACTGCATGTCACAGTCTGTAATGCCCCACATGAGGTGTTAGGTTGTTTTAGGAATATTTGCCATAAATGCCTCTAACAGTATAACACTTCTTTCACCCGCAGGGCATCCCCCCCCCCCAAAAAAAGAAAGAAAATAAAAGAGAATGAAAAGTTGCCAGAGGAAGGGCTCTTGAACCAACTTTCGAACTTTTATCATGCTCTATTTTCGTAGCACATGCAGCAAATCTACCCAGAACTGTGAAAATGGACAATGTGGATCCATGTTACTATTGGATTCTTGTAACTAACAGTATGGATAAGCAAAGTTAAATATTTGCTAAACAGTGTAAAGAAAAGCTTACTGTGGTTTTTACATAAATGCATGTGCATCCCTGTATACATCAATATACAGAGAGGACAGGCAAAAGAATCTGTCACTTAAGCAACATTTCTTTAAAGACAAATGTGGCCTTCTGAACCTTCAAGGCACATGTTGCAGCTGAACTGAACCTGTGAGAATTTAGGTCAAGAACACATACTAGCAAGGACTCCCCTTCAGGATGATGACATGATGAGATGGAGAGATTAAAGAAGTCCTATGCAGGAGTCAATGGGAGTTTGTAGGGCACCACAGCTGGCCCTACACTTTCTGGGTTTTGCTAGCAGGATATGAAATTTGTTTCACAACAGCATCTCCTGCCAGTGTCTCATTTGCTGTCTGTGGCAAAGCCTTTGTTCCCAAAGTCATACTACAGCAACCCCACAAAATAAGAAGCATCGGTTTTGCTAATTTGGAGCCCTATTTATGCCAACCTCAAGACTGACATTAAGAACCACTCTCATGTCTGACACCCGTAGTTCACACCAGCATTTATCCATTATTTTGCTGAAACTTTTTCACATGCATCCATGCTGTTATTTGAAAGTGCACAGAATAATCTTTCTAACAGTCTCTGCTGAACAGTTAAGCATGTACTTCATGTTTTGATAGGGATTCAACACACAGAGTGCAGCAGAACACTGAAAGGTGCATGACAAGTGGAGAGTTTTTAAACTGGACTTCATTTCTTAAAATGAAGGGTCTTCCATTTTATTACTTACTATAATTGCTTTTCTCTTCCAACTGGTGATTATGTCTAGTAATGTAGCAGTGGAACCGATCAGTTAAATGAAGCATGAACTGCAGCCTGCAGAGAGCTGGATTAAAAACTGCTGAGTTTTCAACATGATCCTTAATCAGAAAGGGTTTCTTTTAGAGGAAAAATGTAAAACATAGGGGGCAGGGAGAAAAGGGGTAAGGATGGGATAGTAGCCATCTTTTAAAAGTAGTAATGCTTTTTAATTTTTATACAATAGATAAGCCAGCATCATTAAAATTCATAAACACATGCTTCTAGTAATAAAGACTACAGCCATGGATTAAATTGGACTTTTCATATGGTCCTACTGCAACTTGTCACACAGGCTGCCCACAAGACTTAAGCAAGAAAAATAACTTAACAGTAGTGGAGGCATTTGCCTTTTTTCACCCATTTTAGGTACAGGCATCATATACATTCACAGGAAACCTCAAGACGGGCAATGCACAATATGTATTTCAGTTTGGCATTGCCTTAGAATGAATAACCTTAAAGGACCAGGCAGCATCTCTAAACTGTGCCTTTTCTGCAGATGAATAAAGTCCATTTCTCAAATAGCTGACAGGGTGAAAAGAATGGGACAAGGAAAGAAATGAAGAAAAAAAAAAAACAAACCAGAGAAAACATCATGTTGCTTGCCGGCAAGTGCTGCCAAATGGACATACTTGGAAAGCAACCTATTTCTCCAGTTAATGCTAGCCAGTTTCACTACTCCACAGCTTCTTTTTGTTAATCCTGTGCCTTACAAGGTTCATTAACCCTGTTTACATAGAAAGGTTGGGTCAGTCTGACACACTAACACAACGCACATATATCTGCACATATTCATCTATACTTCAGTTTCTTTTCAATAAGCTTTCCACCTTAAAAAAAACCCAAAACCCTACAACTGAAGTACATGTGGGTTTTTTTCCACCACTTCTTGTTAAAAAAACCCAAGTAATCTAGCAAATGTAGCACATGCTTTTACAGAGAGAACTAAGCAGAACACACAAACCCACAAGGAACTTTACACTGATACTTGGTCCCTTCTTTCTCATGGGTTTTAGAGAAGCAGCACATTACTCCCAACAGAATGGCAGCTACAAATGGATCAGAAGAGTCTCACAACCTCATGCCAAGGGGCCCTTGAGCATACTTAAATACAAAACCAGTGCAATCTCAGAGCAACCACTGAACTGCAATTTGCTGGCTTACCTGGGGCAAAAAGGGGATGCAGCAGCAATTTTCAAGTTGAACTCCTCCAAACTAGAATTGGCACCTGGGCTAATGCAAAGCAATGTTTTGAATATTTCTGATTTAAGGAGTATGTGAAGGCCTAAGGTTACCTCAAAAAAAAAAAAGAAAAAAAAAAAGAAGAAATCCTGACGTGGGGCTTAACAGAGATTTTTCCCACATGGGCTATAATAAATTACATATAATCCTGTTTATTGGAAGGGCACTTGGTAAGTGTCTTGCACTGGATCTGGAAATGCTGCATGGAAATTTTATGAGAAGTGTGCACAAACAGAAAGGGGTGCAGCCCCAGATCTAAACAGACTTTAAACTGCAGATCTTAATGCTTCTGTCTTGAGAGAAGCTCACAGCTCTGCTTCTCAGGAAGCACATGACAAAAAGAAGTGATACAAAGCAGCTCTCCTGGCAGAGAAGCATCTCACCCTGGAAAGCAGAAAGGTAATACTGACTTTTCACCTTAATAAATAGAGCGTTTTTCTTTGTAGCCCTGGTAGAATTGTCCTGTTTCTTTCAGACACTGAAAGCAACCTGATCAACAGATATATCAGCATGGCTGTAGCACTCTGAGTCTGCCTAGCAACATCTAGAAACCAGCCTGCAGTAGGACTGTAGTGAGCAATACAAATTTGATGGAGATAGGAGAGACTCCTAACAAAATCCTGTTGGCTTTGTTAAAATTTCAGTTTCATGAGATATGCAGGTACCTCCAAGGGGAGAAACAAACTTAACACGATTTGAAACAACCCAAAGGCTGTTGAACAGAAGCTGGGTATCACAGGTACTGTGGCACAATGTTTTATGTAGTCGGTGTCCCATGAAAAGTAGATGATGTTTTTTTGGAGGTTCTTTACCTCTGCCAATTCAATGGTTCTTATAGTTATACAGAAATAAGTAGAAGAATTTTGCCTAACCACTAACACAGGGACAATGTTGGTGCTAATTCATCTAATCTCCTACAATGAATTACCTCAGTCCAGTAAGGGAGTCCTTACTGGTAACCTGCAAAAGTGTTAAGAGAATCCACATAAATTCTATTCATGACTTTGCATTTTTATTGTATGGCTTGATCTTTCCAAAGTTCATTTGGGTTTCTGGGTAGAAAACTGAAGTCAAATTTTTCCAAGCCAGCTCCATTATGATAAAAAGAGGAAAGAATAAGACACTGATAGGCAAATCAGGTACAATTCTGCTCCACATTAGCCTTGTTTTAATTAAGTCATCTATGATCTCATGGCAGGATAATTTTTTAACGTTGGTGTTTAGGAGAAAGGCTTACATTGAAGCCTAGTTGGGCTGCCTTTAGTTAAGAATGTGATTCATGTGAGTGGGAGAAAACGACGCAGCAAAATCTACATTTTTGTGTGCCCACAGAAAATAGGAGACTTGTCTGCCAGAGAAAGAAGCCAAAAAATTGAGCATACATCTTTTGTTTACTTCCACTGTAAGGAAATTCACTACAGGAAGAAATGACTTGTTCTAACAGCACCATTGCTATTAATACAATAGTAGGTCCATACTGAGTAGTCACGTGCCATATGCAGCATTTGCTGCTTGTTTAAACATTTCTCCCTCATCTGAATCATGACCTTTGTTTCACTGCTTTGAATTAACAATAGAATACCATGCTGCATATTTACATTTGTGAGCACAAAAATAACTCTGACCCAAAATGTTGGGTTTTTTAAGCATAATACAATCTGAACTTCCCATCAATTACTATACAACACCTTCCATTCTTTATAGAGAATCTCTTTATGGAGGAATTCTGGATATTTCATTACTGAAATACTAATTTCTAATGAGAACAGACAATCTGATGGTTTTTCAAAATATGTGTTTTAAATTCTGAATCTTATGCAATTAATTTTCAAGGCAATAGCACATCTTCTTAAGTACAGTGTACTGTGAGCTATGCAGATTTCCAATGGTAACTTACAGAAATGAATTGGATAATGCAATAAGTTGGTAGTTAAGCATGAAGCCCCTAATTGTAATTAAATTCCATGTACCCATTTAATACAGGGGGGAAAAAATCTCTCCATTATAAAAAAGCAACTTTTCACTGCAAGGCAAACATTATCATTTACAATATTTTTCTATCATTGCTAAAACAGAACTTTTTGTCTTAATCTTTAAATACAACCAGATGCAGAACTGATAGGCAAAAAAAATGAAAGCAATAATCATCTCTCTCAAGCCATTTTCTTAGTGAAGATACTCTGGAACTGCTCAGACTAATCTTTTCATTTGAGTAGCATTAAAATAACATTTTTGTTATTTTGCACCATATTATATGAAAAAAAGTAGATACCTCTTATTCAGCCTACAATTTCTAAGATCAGCTAGGACTTAAGTGTTTTTTTCAAAACAATACTTTTGATAAAAATATTTTGCTTGTCCCTAAATAACACAGGAAACTAAGTTATGTTTTCAGAAAGTACTTAAGAATTCAGTAATGAAAGGACTATCTTCACATGGAATTATCTAGTAATGACTGCTCAAGACCAGCTATTTCCAAATAACTCCCTCCATAGACACACTTATTCCAGAATAAGGTTGCCTTATTTCTGTGTAATGTAGCCCAAAGTGTGTTAGGCAAAAATGAAACAAGAGTGTCAGCACATGGAGTTATTCAACAATTGCTGTTCCTAAATAATTCCACATGTAGACAAGTATTTGCAAACCTGGAGATCGGCTCCATTATCCCCAAGCACGTTATCACAATTAACACCAGGCCATTTATGGTATTTTAACTGCTTCTTATGCTGTTGTTTTTATGATTTCAGTTCAAGAAAAAGAACAATATATTAGAATTCAATTAAAATATTTTAGAATTAATTTTTAAGTGTGAGTTGAACAAACAGTGACACAAACACGATTCTTTCAGAGTTTAAGTAAATATTTGGGCATATTTTGTTTTCTGAACAAACAAAACCTTAGGGACAGCATTTATTCTTGTAAACAGATTGTGCACAAAAAGCCAGCTCTTTAGGGGGTACTAGGGACACTTGAAAATAATTGGGATTTGGTTTTCCTAAGATGGAACTGATATGGCCAACTGCCAAACTAACATTTGGACAGACAGTCTGTTTTGTTTCAGGTAATAAAATACAGAATTTGTACATCACCAGGTAATCAATCACAGTACATGCTCAAAATCCCATTTTCAGCAAGGCAAAGAGCATAATTATTACTGGTAATTTTTTCACAAATGCCTATAATTACTAGACCTAATAGCAACATGTTAGTCCAGGCTGTAATATTGTGTTATTGGCCTCTAGGCTTTTACCTCTGGAGACCAAAGTTGACATCTACAGTGGCAAGAAGTAAAAATGGATTTTCATAGTACTACAGCCACCCAACAGACCAAATCACAAAGCCTGTAGGTGAGTGCTACAGGAAGCCTATGGTGAAGAAAGACACTGTATTACTGCTGTAATATAAGAGGTAAATAAAATGAGCTTCTCTGTCTTGAAGTCCTGCAGATTGTGCTTGACTCTAGCCATTGGTTTTGGTGAAATTTTCCATGACAGTGTGAAAATATGAACTACAAAATTAACCTTTTTCCATTCACCCTTAATGCCCTATGTAATAAAACCAGAATGGCAGCACTAGTGTTTCACCTAACTAGATCTTTGCTTTGTATAAGCTAAAACAAATGTATCTTCCTAAAAACATTTGTCACTTCATCATAATTTTGTGTGAAAGCATGTGCTTATAGCCGAGAATGAAAATGTCCCTGTGATTTTCCTGAAATATGCTTCAATAAGAGAAAATCTCAGAAGGGAATAAATAGCTAATGAAAGGAAAAAACCCCTAACATTGTTATTGTTACAAGTATTTTACCTGAAATTGAAATAAATTACCTTTTTTTTTTAAACTGAGAGAGCTCACTATAGGGATGAAAGTGCTAGAAAAGCATATGCATGGGGAGTTATTATATATAACAACTTATTACTGGGGCATGCAGTCACAGAAGTGAAAATGCTCATAGTAGTCCTATTTCCTTTAGTGTTATCATCCACGACTTAACCTTTAGCTTTAAAATTTAAACTTAAGCTTTTGTGCAACAGCCCTGGAAGCCTGAGTTTACAAAAGGGACCACTCATTCTGTAAGCATGCTGGTTTTTCCTACTTATGAATTGTGAGATGGCTACTTTATTTGTTTCAGACTCTCCAGCCTCTAAGATGAGTTCAGAATTATTAATTACTTTAAGGTCCTTTCCACGAGTCAATAGAAATGCTTCAGAAATATCAATACATTTCACTTCAGAACACTGCTGACTGGCAGCTGAATGGTATGACACCATCCTTATTTTGCAGATCAAAACTAGGAAGACAGTGGGATTATGGCCAAAACATAGAAACTCTACAGGTGTAAAAGCTGGATTTTTCAAAACTAAGGTACCTCTGAGTTTCCATGATCTGACTGACCCATAGACAACTTCAGGAACTCAAGTTCTAATTAAGACAATGCCAACAAAGCCCACTGAACAATTACGCTGAGCCCCTTGCACATCTTTGTAGTGTTGTCTTCTTTGTCACCTTACAGTGCTTCTGAAGTTTTGGTTTTGTGAAAATCAAGCATGGACTGCAGTGAGCATCACAAGGCAGTTGATAGAGTCAGGTGTATCTACCACTGATTTCAGCTGTGACTATTAATGCCAACCTTTCCCAAATTCAAACCTTCAGGATCTCACATTCCTTTCTCCAGAAAATGGGAATCGTTTATACTTAAGATAGATCAGATCATGAAAGAATTCAGTAAAGGAGATGAGATAAAAAACAGTGAATGCTCTCTGGGGAACCGGAATACCAAAGTTTGACTTTTTATCCCAGAATTATCCTAATACCAAAAAATAGGTGTAAAAATGTTATAAAAGCCACATGTACAGTATTTTGTTACAAAACCTGAAAAGAACGTTGGTGTTTCCAAAAGGTTATGTAAGCTTGTGCAAGAAGATATCAGGGAAAACGTGATGGCATTGTAAGTGCTATTTTAGGAGGAATCACATAAAGAAAAGGTCAATATCCAAGTATAGAACTCATTTTTTTCTAGTTAGCATTGTGACTTTAAACACGCTTTCTAAAAGCTGAGCAAACAGAAGATAAAGGACTAACTGGGGGGATTTCCATTAAATGGAAGCCTGTATTTACATTTTCAGTCTAGGTATTCATTTAAAATAGACTTCTGCAGTTCAAAGTGCCATTAATGGTGCTTCTAATTTCAAAACACTGTTAGAACCATGCTTAGTGGGAAACACCTTCTATTCCAGATCTTTTACACAATCATTATTGTCACTGAATCCAAAAGCAGTTTAGCAGAATTGTCATTTCTCTGCTTTTCAGAGTACATTTACTGCTTTCTACTTCTGAGATTTGGTCTAGATTTGACATTTTATGTAAATAAAAAAATAAAACCCTGTTGATGTTTTCTTCTGACCCAGAGCACTTACTCTGAATGGATGCTTACAAAAACAGAGACGAATTTAGATTATCTTCCTCCTAATTATAAATCAGAACTGCCTCTTCAACTTAGCCTTTGAGTAAATTCCAAAAGATAATATCTGAAAAAACTGACAACGTTTTCTTATAACAGTATTCAGAAAAATTTATGCAATTTTGACTTGAGAACTTTCATAGACCACTGTGGCACAGCAATGCCCAAGATAAAGGACCTTTTGCTAAACCTGAGGGTAAAAAAAATATCAAAATTAAATTGAGGGTCCTTGCTTTGGTATCCAGGGATTTTGATTGAAGCTAAATTAAAAACAAAACCTCAAAAAAAAGCATTCACAAAAAAAGAATTTTCTATATTTAACATTCTACTTGTGAAAGCTCATTATCTCATTAGTTGAGCATATTATGCAATTAAATATGCTAATTATAAAAATGGAATACCATCAAGAGATAGAACATAAAAATAAAAGAAAAATAAATATCAAATTATTACAGATAAGGAACTCAAACATTGGTGCTTATGGTCAAAACAGTAGTAGCATAGTATAGTTACTTAAGAGACAACAGTATCTAAATTCTAAATGTGCCAGGGAAAGAATAAATTTTACTAGTCAGATTATTTTTATTCAATACCTCCTGAGAAGTTTAATTATTTGACTGCACTCTCCTCTCATTTATTTCCTGGGCAGCCCTATGCTTATAGCATTTGAACAGGTCACCCCAGTGCGTGACCAGCAATGCCAGCAAAGAACCAAATGTTTCTCATATTGTTTGCTCTGATCTTTTATGATTCTTCTCCATCAGCCAAGGAGTTTACTATCCACCTCTTAACCTGCCACTACCAAGAAAAAAACATTCCATAGAAAAAGTTGATGGTACAGCCTGTCTTCAAGACCCCATCCCTCCAAAACACATCCCCCTTTCTCCTTCCACTACCACCAAGGCATATTCTGTAGCTTTCAGCTCTGTATAACATGTCCCTCTGTCAATGTACTGCATTGACAGTATCCTTTATAAAGGGTAAACTTTATATTGCTCTCAGACAGTATTATTAGAAAGCTCAAGGACTTCCACTGTCAGTAATAAACTGCAAACACATCAAAGGGAACACAATTTAATGGAAATACAGGACTTTCAAAGTTCAAGTTAAATGTGCCGGAAAGGCAGATCTGTAAGAATTGGTTTTAAAATTTAATAGTGTTGTGCTGATACCACTCTTCCTCCTTTTTTAATGTCACTATCTTTTCTCTTTATAAGCAAGTGTGCCTTTCTTGTGACTGTTACAGGTATTACCGGGACAGAAAACTGAAATTAGTGGGTCAAGGACACTCTGTGCTATTGCCATGCTTATATCTCTAAAACTTAGGTACATATTGATTAAATATTTGATATCAGCACAAGTCTAAGGGATTTATTTCTCAACTTAATCTGTTCAAGTAACTTCAACACTGATTTTTAGGTCAAACCACAAAGAGAGCAACCAAAAGAAGCAACAGGTTATTGCTTCTGTTAAACCATCAAAAGTGGGAACACCTCTGCCCTGTACTTAAGTTTGAAAAGGGGAACATTTATTTCAGGAACAGGCTGCTTCTATCACTTTGGAAGTAGAGCACATAAATTATTTCTAAAGAACACTGAAAGATTACCAGAGTGAAATGTATACATGAAATCTTTTTTTCTAACTTCAAATTTAATGCAATGTCCAAATTTTACCTTCACTCTCAAACACTCAAGGCTATGCCTCTCATTCATTGTGATTATTTCACAACATATAATAAATTTCCCCCTCAGCTGCTACCCTTCATTCTTCCCTTCAGAATCCGAAGAAAGACTGAAAGCACACGAGTCACTCCCACTAGTAGCAAAACTGCTTAGCACTTCTATATTAAATCAGAGTCCTCTGCATTACCTCTTCTGTCAGATGTGCCTGGGTTTGTTGGGGTTGGAGTTTTTTTGCATACAAAGCATGCCATAAATTCTTACTTTATCTACAAGATTATAACTATAATTTACCAGTAAATCAAAGAAAAACTCACATAAGGGTGAATTTAAAGTGCTACTATATTACTTCACTATTTTTCCCCTAACTATAACAACCACAGGATTTAGAAGCAGTCAGCTGAAGTATCACCCGAGTTCCACGGCCAAAATGAAAGGCATTATCTTTGAAGTCAATGAAGTCTGCAGCTGCTGGAATCTGGAATGGAATGCATCTTTTCATTAGGCTGGTACCAAATTAGAAATGCCTGCTCATCCAAATGAACCATGAATGCAGTACTTTAGAAATATCTGCTCTTTGCATGTAACTCAGCATGCTAGAGAATGTGACAAGCCTAGTAACACTCCATCTCCGGCACTTTGGAGGGAATGAAAAATGTCTCACTGCTCACTGCCAGTGTCCTTGACTGAGCGCTCACACTGGTGCCCTGTCCTAGAGGGGCAAAAGCAGACAGAAACCCAGCCACCCTTCTCAGCTCCATGCTGATGCTTAAAATACAGCATTTCATTGTCAGATTACTTACATGGAGAGAAGAACATAAAGGCTCAGATAACTAAAAACAGAGCTGGAAATTGCAGTGAAAACTACCAGGCTGTTATCCTGCTTAAAGAGCATGAAAATATGACTTGTCCTACATTGTGGTCCAAAGAGATCTCTCTCAGCTAACAAACGGATGCTTACTTGGTGCAACATCAGTCTAAGATTATCTCTGCCCTTTCTCTATCTCCAAGTACGCCAGCCCAGAATCACGTGCTGCAAAAGGGTTCATGATATCTGATTCTGCCTTTTCTTTGTCTTTATTTATTTACTTATTTTTAAGTAGACTAGAACTTGCTGCCTTGCTAGCATTTTGCACTAGCTGAAATTTCTCAAGCAGTGAAACACTGGAACAGGTTGCCCAGAGAGGCTGTGGATGCTCCCTCTCTGGATGTGTTTAAGGCCAGGCTGGACATGACACTGAGCAGCCTGATGTAGTGGGAGGTGTCCTGCCTATGGCAGGGGGGTGGAACTAGATGATCTTTAACTAGATAATCCCTTCCCACCCAAACTATTCTATGATTCTATTTCAGTGAGCCCAGGTACTTTTACAAAGGCACAGGCAGAAGCTGGCAGCAATTCGCTTTAAAAGTAATAAAAAACGAAACTAATCAAATCTTCTGCTCATCTCTCAGCCAATGCTCAACATAGATTATCCACGAGCATTCAATTTTTAAAGCTTCTAAACACAGTGATTGCAGAGACTGCTCTGGGGACATCACTCCATAGGCTAAGTGCCTTTATGAAAAAGTCTTTCTGAACTCGGTCATAAAAAAATCCTTTTGTTTTTATCATGTACATCTCAGTGGATCAAAAACTTGGAGTTTGTGTGCTCTGGATCATATCCATGTAACTAGAATAAATTAAAAATAAAAGGGTTATTTAATCCAAACTCACTTGCACACAATTCTGATATTTTACTGATTATATCTAGACTTATTATGAAGTATTAGTCACAGGGTAGGATTAAATTTCTCTGACACTCGCACATATAAAATATTCTCATTGGCCAATGCAAGAAATGGCAAGGGCTAGAGCACTGAAACATTTTTATAAAGAGTCACGGTGTTTATTATCACAAGCAGTAGCACTGAATGTCACAATTCATAATATTAATTTAAAAAGAAAGTGCTACATTAGTGAGCATTACAGCCACCCTGTCAACTCTCCTTTGCAAGGAAAAGTCTGGTGCTTGAACAACTAAGTTTTTTGTCATCTCTGGTTATTGCACAGCTCACATTATGAAAAAATATCTTAGAAATTGTTCAGTTACTCCCAGAATTACAAAAAATTGATTGTACATGGTACACCACACTGCCTAGGGGGAAAATACAGTAAAATAAAGCCAAGGATCCTGCCATCACTTTCAACAGACACCTAAAAGAGAGTCAAGTAAATATTTCTCATGCAGAACCAAGACATGGAATGACCTGCTCTCAAAGAAACAGAAGAAATCTAACCTTGCAGGTTTTTCCCATTTCATGTCAACATCAGCTTCAAATAGACAAACCTATTGATGCTACTTTTCCAGTATTTTAAGTATTCATTGTAATGATAAAATTGAGAAGGATTCAGTGTGCTCCTTTCTTTCATTTTACACACAGACACAAGGATAAATGTCAGCAGTGAATCAGACCCAGAAGCCTACGTTCCTCATGCCACAATAGAAACAATAGAAGCACATAGTGCCAAGTGTGCAGTTGCTACTTGACAAACATACTTTGGGGTTTAGCAAACTTGTGATAGCTAACAGCAAATGTTACTGTTGTTTACCTCTAATATACAGCTCACAATTAGTATCAGTGGTTCATGTAGCCTGGCCTTAAACACCTCCAGGAAGTGGACATCTACAACCTCTCTGGGCAACCTGCAGTAGATCAAAAGCACTCCCATCACTTCTACTCATTCCAAGAGACAACTCTAAGTTGCCTGCTGTTTTTTCTTGAAGGCAATGACAGGTAAAGCTAGTATTACAACAAAAAAACCCTTGTCTTCACTGGAACCAAAAAAATACTAGATATTGTCAAAGAGAGGATATGCAAGGCATGCAACCACCACATATGGAAGCATAAAGAGAGTATCTCAGAAAATTCTGTACATGCAATAAGATCAAACCCAAATCACTGATTTGTTGCAGACACTAAGTCAAGCGTCAATGCACTCATACTCTGCAGTGGCAGGGATGAAGGCACTCTTATACTATCAGGAGCTCCAGAGACAAATTGGGAAAGAAATAATCTATTTAGTAAGGAAGTATTTTGTAGAAGAATATATTCAAAGAAATACTGACAAAGTTCTCCAATTGGTGTGAAATATGGGCATCTGTCCATAGCACACGGAAGGCCCCTCCTGTACTACAATAGAGAGGAACATCTCCTGCTGAGTCATGACCCATTTTGGATGTGCATTCAAACCCAGAAATTGCCCAGAGAATTGCACACAGAACTTCAGTTCTTCATATAAAGCCAGGCACTTCAGAATGTTCTACAGGCTATCTATAGCACGTGACCAAAATAAGGAAAAGCAGTAACAAATGTAATTAATTCTTTTTCATTTCCACTATTCACAAGCCTTCAGATTTGCTAAGCAATTATCATATGGTATTACATCATAATGGTAGTTATCATATCTTGTAACTGGGATTTTCAATAGAAGACCACATATGGCTATTAAAATTTCAAGAGATTAAGAAATGGACTTCTTGAGTTAGGATGTGATTTAGCAGGTGACAAATATTAGGGGGTTTTTTATGGCTGCAGAATCAACTAGAATTCAAGAGAGGTTAGTTCATTTTTGTCCATTGAGTTTTACCCTTAGGTGTAAAATCATTTGCCATAGACATCATTCCAATCAGCCATGAGCTAAAGACATTACAGAAAAGAAGTTACAGTCTATACAAATACATAACAGCTCCACTAGGCAGAAAGATTAGATCCACATGTGACTTTACTAAATGTTTCAAACGTTACATCACTAATTATGTGATACTGTCACTTCTGCTAAACCACAGATGTAACATGAAAAATATTCAGCTTGGTCTCATGTAGATCTTATCTCAATGTGCAGGTTCCAAAAGAAACTAAACCAACCCTTTTGATCTCTGCACTGTATTAGCTGTTGGCCTATGAGCGAGCTTGCTGAGCTGAGCAATTTTTGCAAGACTTGCTTCAAATCTCCACATGATATAGGCAAGAGGTTGCACTTGAAATATGAAATGCTAACTTTCATTTAAAACACATAGTGCAGCATTTATGTAAATCATCAAGGTTAACTTATGTTTTTGATATTAGATACAATGTCCCTTAGAAAAGCCATTGCCTCATCCCTCTGCATTTTGCATAAACAGCAGCAGCAAAGTAGAGTTCAATAGCTTGCTATCATGTAAATAGCCTTAAATTCAAATTTCCTCAATGATTTCAAAATTCAATAGACAGAAAAGCAGTACAAAAAAACACTTGGTTGGAAAAACCTGTGGGTACAGGTAATACTGTATTATCCCTTTTTCATTTAAGTAACAAAGGTCAACACTTCATTCAAAGAATCACAGAACCACAGAATTGTTTGGGTTGGAAGGAACCTAAGAAGATCATCTAGTTCAAACCATCCTGGCCATGGGCAAGGACACCTCCCACTAGACCAGGCTGCTCAATGCCTCACCCAGCCTGGCCTTAAACACTTTCAGGGAGGGGCATCCACAATCTCTCTGGGCAGCCTGTTCCAGTGTCTCATCACCCTCACAGTAAAGATCTTCTTTCTTAGATCCTGCCTAACTCTACTCTCTTCCAATTTGCATTCTTCTGAGTGCCAGCACCACCAGCCTCCAAAATTTAACCTGAAGTGCACACAAATGAAGTTTCAATGGACAACAAGATTTCACACATACACAGCTGGTTCCAAAGGAGACACTGACCCAGCAAATGCAGAACGGCTGCTGGGTTGTGAAAGGGGCAAAAAATAATAGTCCAAGAGATAAAAAAACTTCCCAATATGAATACTGAAAAGGAAGCCAATGTTGATAGGAAGGATATAATCACTAAATAAGCAGGGCCAGGTGAGAGAAAAGACAGAGGGGAAACAAATCTTAAACTGAACCAAACTACAGTAAGATGAACCAAAAATCTCAGGTTTTACATCCAGTGATTAAGCAGCCCATTTCTAACAACTAGAAAGCCTCTACTCTCTTTGATTTTGCAGAGGGGTTTACATGGACAGTACTTTCTACAAAGATTTTTTTACCCCTTCAGGTACAATGAATTTCCTATGCAGGCTCCATGGAAGTCAAGGGGCTAAAAGTGACACAGTGAGAGTTGCTGGCAATCTCAGCCTGTTCCAGTGTGGCTTCCTGCTTGCCAAGATAAGAGCTCCCACTGGCCTCTGACCCCTTCTCAGCAGACAAAGACACCTCTAAAGGACTGATGGGCAGTGGCTTTGCAGGGAGGAAAAAAAATGCTTTTGGTGGTCAGGCCAACAGGCCACAGCATTGAGCAAGGCCCAGAAAGTTTTTTTTAATCCTTCTCTGTGTTACCAAATCTATTCTAACATGCAACTGACTGTGATGTAATTTCTACAGCAGCTGTTACCATCCTGCCAATCCTTCTCTGAGACAGGACACTGTACCAAATAACATGGATCCAGTATGGTAACATCATGGAGCTTGCTCCACCTAAATCTCCCTAAAGGAGGGACAATGCCCTGGGAAAAGAGACTCGTAGCTTTCTCACATCTAAGACCTACAAAGGAGAAAATTCAGCTTCCACCATGGCCAGCAGACATTTCCCCAAAGGCACCAGAGCAGTGTAAAGAGGTTTTCATCTCCTTGGCTGCCAGCTATAAACACACAGAGGGGAAGAACAGTAAAGAGAGCCCATAAAGCAGGCAGCTAATATTTTCTTCTGTCCTGGAGAATAAAGTAAACAACATTCAACAGTTACTCTGCCTGGGGTCTTCAACTCTTCTGTGAAACAAGATAAAAAAGGAGTAGTGCCAAGGTGTTGATCAGGCAGTGCAGAAATTCTCCTGAGTGCAGTAACCTGGAGAAGAAACAACCACAGACAGCTTTGCAAGGCTGACCTGATTTTTGTTGGGGGGTTAATAACTGTGCTACGTACTCTGCAGCAATAACAGAACAATCACCAAAATAAGGGGGGAAGAAGAAGGTGTACAAGATCAAGTTAAGAAACAAAGAAATACAAAAAGATTGTGATGTTTTCACTCTTTCTCTTTTGCTGCAATATATATTAATCATGGCTCCTGTCTCTTTTTTGGGACCTTGATGAAGATGAGGTGAAACCAAGTATGTTTTGTGATGTCTGAAATGAGGCATGAAATTGAACCATTGTTTGATTCAGTGTTGCCTTTGCCTTCATAAGCAAGGCAGCTCTTTAAGCCTAGGTGGTAACACCAATATTCACTAGGAGACTGCTGAAGGGAAATGCATTTTGCTTTCTTTTTTATCTTTCTCTTCTAAAGCCTAAACTGACCAACTCTTTTATATCAGGACCTTTTGCATAGATGATAAAAGATAGTATTTAGAACACATAGTTAAGGATGAAGAAAAGCCACAATTTCATAGCCTGGCAATGAAATTGGAGAAAAGCAAGAATATAAACAAAGAAAGGATATATCTAGGCAAATCTTACCATGGAGTGATCAAGAATAGAAAAATTCTAAGTGCATTGGAAAATTTGAGAATTAAGGTATTTAAAAAAAAAGTTTTGATGCCTTAAATATATGATGGGATCAAAAGCAGGAATCAGATGTGGCTCTGGATTTGGCTCTTTTGCACTGGAAAAGAAAGTAGCAATTGTCATTTACCAAGAACTGTGGGGTGAGGGATGTGAGGATAGAGCAAGATGTGCAGATTGGAGCAGACTTGGAGCTTTCAACCTTGGTGGCTGGAGTCAGCCTGCAAATCTCTGAGGTGACAGTAAGCCTTACATTAAAAGCAATTTTAAATGTATGTGTCATTTAAAAGGAAAAATAAGTACTTCTTTAAACATTTTGTTCCCATCTTTGTTACTTTAAGAAATGCTAATCCCACAGCAGGTTACCAATGGGGAGGCTGATATTGGTTCCCACCTCCATTTGAACCTTTTTGGGATGCATAGGAGATACAAGGAGTCCAGTATCCCTGAATCTGATAAAACACACAACCAGAGGGAAGGACCCACCTGCATTTGTATGATTTCAGCAACCAGAACACAGAATTCCTCCATCAATTGACTCAAATGCTATTTAAATACTAGCTTGGTTCCCACTGTTTGAAAGTCCTCCTGTTAGAGGGCAGCCCCAGAACCTCACTTCTTGTAGGAATATTTCTTCTCCCCTTTTCAAATCAATATCAGCTCCTACTCATTTGTGCTTTTACCAACAGTCCACTCTGCAAGCCCCTTCGCTTTTGGTTGCTTTTTTTGGCTATTATAAATAGAACATGGCTATTGGCTTAGTTTCTCCATATATTGTTAAGTTTTAAGTTAAGTTTTGAAGGACAGCTCTCCTCTTTCCAGATGACAAACAGGCAAAAGATACGTACAGTTCAGCTCATTGTATAAATCACATGGGACTGATTGCACTGATTACTGGTGGGTTAGAAAAACAGCCCAAAAAATAAATGTTGTAGGATTTTGGATAAAAATAGCAGCAGCAGAATCAAATGTCTGAGAATGTTTTCAAATGAGCTTTCAATCTCTGCTTAGCCATAGAGCATGCACATCAAGCATAAACATCAGATATTTAAGAAATTCATGTTACATTCCCCTTGGCTTTTTTTATTTAAAGTTTTATTTAATGTACATGCTTACACTCATCAAGTAAATCAAATGTACACTCATTTTAATACTAATTTTTTTGTTTGAAATCCTGCAAATTTATGCATGCAAATACACAAACGTTCCCATGGATCACAGCAGTCAAATTTGTAGAACTCAAGGACTGTGTGTTTGCATGCAAATGAAAGGAAAAAAAAAGAAACACAGCAGGAATTGGCATCTTCCATACAAATGATGTGCTGTGTGTATTAACAAATGAACAGCACACTCCCAAGGGAGTTAAAGTGCATGGATCAGAAGTTCACTTTCTTGCCAATTTCTTTCAAATATTTCACTACTTGTTCTTGCTGCAAAGAGCACACAAATACTTTTCATGTCCAACCAAATCTCTACAGTTTTTAAACAGTTTGCATTCTATTTTTAGAGAAACAGAACGCTGAAAACTAATTATCCCATGTTCTGTGGCAGCACAGCATGCATGTGCCTGATTAGCTGATATAGGTGAAGTTTAATGTATCAAAAGGCTGCATTGTGGTTGTAATTAATTCATAACAGTGGATTTGAATAGTTACCCAAAGCAATGGCAGTCACAACCCAATATTAAAGACCTATGCCAAAAGTGATTTGCATGCATAGTTTTTAAAGGTCCTAGAACTCTTTTAAACATATTCCTTTGATTATAAACAGCTGACATACAACAGCATATTCAGTTTTTCCAGTTATAGTTCCAAAAAATATTCCATTCACAGCATACAGAGAATCAAGTCATACTATAAACATAGGCTCTGTGCATGTTTTAGCAAATCATAGTAAAGCTAACTTTAAGAATCAAAAATATATCTACAGCAAAAAGCCAGAAACATTTCCCAAGAAAGTTCAATTATACCAGCTTCCCTTAAATGACAAGCCTGAGGGACTTTACCAATGTTTTGGGGAGATTTGCAGGATGTAAAATACAGGCAAAACTACCCATGCTATGCCTCCACTTTGCCCACTGGCCTCTCTTCAGAAGAGGACCTCTCCCTGAAGGATCAGTTTCTCAGTAAAAGCACAGCTGAAGAAGATCCACTCAGAAGCTTTTCAAGAACATCCTCCTAGGTGTCAGAATGCATACTTCTGCCATTGAAAGAAAAGATAAGCTCCTTCTGCAATATGACTTGAAAGTCAATATGGTGCTGAGCTCCACATAAACTAAACCTCTCAAACACTCTCTTTACTAAAATAAGACTGTAAAATAACAAACGTATGGCTAAGCATGGGGTGGAGAGGACTACATTTTCAAGCAGCTTTAAATCCTTAAAATAATGCAGCATCACATCAATGAATTCTTCTGTATCTTGTCCAAATAAGAAAGGATTTTTTAAAATTTCACTATTTATGCTGATGAAGACTTTCCTCCATGAATTTTTTCTTGTGAAATTGGTATGGCTTCTAGGCACTATGGCGCTACTTCAGCATGAGTATGAACATCAGAATGTGAACTTACATCTCTGCTCCCTTTGAAAGTGATATTGGCCAACCTACACTTCAACAGAGTATCAGGTTAACACTTCAAGGGCCTCAAGAGAACTGTATGGGGTGGATCCTCAGCTAGTGAACAGATTCAAGAGCTGAGGGAGAAAGAGTCTTTTTGTTCTGTGAAAACACAAATGATTTCAGGAATCATTCCCATCCAGAAGATGGGGGTAGGGGAAAAAAAAATCAAAAGATGATTTTCAGATATAAAAGTAACAATCCTCCAGTTTTGTTCAATCAAAGCACTTTAAAAGTTGGCTTTCAAATTCCAAGATAGGTTAGATTGTACTTTATTACAAAGTGTTGCCTGAACATCAAAGTTCTTTTTATTTAAAAAAATGTCAGCAGGGACATTTTAACCATCTCAGATCTTATTTCTCAGGTTTTGGTTTTGTTTTTTTTTTTCAGTTCAGTCATAGATCAAAACAGACCATGTTATAAAAGCTTTTTTGAAGATGAGCCAAATTTTTTTTTTTAAAGCTCTCCCCCTCAGAAATTCACAACAAATTGCTGACAGGTCAGCAATTTGAACTCTCCTGCAAAATTTTTTCCAAATACATAGCTGAAGCCAATCTTCCTCAAGAGTCATCCATGAGGAAGTTAAAATCTCAAGGTAATTTAAATGACATTCTATGTACAGTATTGGATTATCATCATTGCTAGGAGAAAGAAATGTGCTTTCCTGGAAAGTCCTGACCAAATTTCTGAAGACCACCTTTGTATTGAGAAATCTTATACCTCAGATGAAGCCAATGGGCTTATCTTCTTCAGTGCTTTTTCAACATGGAACATGTATTACAAAATTATTTTGCTAGTTTTTCAAATAATATATCCCCAATTTCAAAGCTGCTGGAAAAGGCACATATTTGGATACTAAAAGACAACATCTCCAGGCTTTCTGACTGCTGAGGAAGGAAGCTGAAGGTCGAGCCTGAGCACTTGTGTCCTGAAACACAAGGATGAATGGGACATGATGAGTTGGTTTTACAGTTCATAAAAGGATGAGAGCAACAGATTTTTGTGTCAGCTAATAACCTTATCTGATGCTGTTCCAAACGTAGAGACATCAGAGAAGCTTGAAAGAAAGAGCCTAATGTTCAGCAGGGCCTGTATTCACAATAAGCTAATAAACATCACAAGAAATAAGGTCACTGTTTGATCAAATAATCATAGCACTGCCTGCAGTGAGTTAACCAGAATCTTTTCTCTTATAGTATCCTGAATATTAAGGGTTCAGTTTACCAGTTCTACTGGTCCACCCTATAAACTACTTTCAGCAGGAAGGACACAAGGATGAACAATTCTTGACCTCACATGAACTCCCCAGACTTTTTCAATACTATGTATTTACAAGGCAGGGAATTACAGAAGAAGAGAAAGCCTCAAGCTTGAGGCAGGGTATATATTCACCCAAGAAAACTGAATTCCCACTTGGCAACACTGAGCACAACATTTCAATTCCACTTTTGGTTTAGAGCACTTCATTGCAGATGCACAAATTGAGACACCTGGGATCTAATGCAGTCCTCCAGTGGAAGTCAGTAGGACTCGTAGATATTCAATATTTGCAATAAGGAAGTTTTATTTGGGGTAGTTCTTATATGGACTTTAAGAGATCTTGAATTTTAAATCTGGATTTGTGATTGAGATACTTTGTTGTTTTTGAAAGAATTCTTTCAGCTGGAGTTGACAATATTAGTGAAGATAAAGCAAATCATATGTGGGTGGTGCTCAGGGATGTGCCCTGCAACCCAAACAAGAGTATGTGCTCCGGATTCAGTGTACACTGAATGTTGATGAAAAATACAATTAAGCAGCTGTCCTACTAATTACATCCTGACTGTCAAAAGCACTGCAATCTTTGCATCAATCAAACTGCTAATCAGTGAGCTGCTCTAATGGAGCTTTTGCACTCAAGCCCCCATCCCTTCCACCACTGCCTACGTAGCCACTGTAGATCATAAAGACCGCTGGCTTCCTCAGGTCCAATTCAAGAGCCCAGCCACTTAATCAACACCATGCCTCATTTCCATTGATTTAAAAAAGTCAACTGATAAGAAAATAATGGTCACTGACACCAGGCTACTGTTAGGGAAAAATATCTATTCTGAGACAAGCCACCTAAGCAAGAAACAAAGCCCTTGAAACAAAATACCATTAAAGGAAGGTCCATTACACTATAGAAGAGCCTGATTGTCAGCTAAAATCCACGATGTGTTTTTCAGGTCTGCTCTCTCTGGTTACTTCATCTTATCCAGATTGTCAGTTTCCCTTTTTTGTTTATTTTTTTTTCCTTTTACTGTTCCAAGACACAGTGCCTAATTACACAATTTCTTTGAAAATTGTAGGCAAGGCAGGAACCAGGTAAAGCTTAACCTTTAATAACCCACTGTTTAGTGCTTTACCCAACAAAAGTTAAGTTAGGACATCATATTTTTTAGCAGAGCATCTGGTACAAAGGCACGTATTTAGAGATGATCCCTGTGCCCAAATCAAAGTCAGAATGGTCATCCTTCACCATAGAGATGATCTACACCACTGTGTTTCTGGCTGGCACTCAGGATTCTCTTATAAACATTTTTGACATGCTGTTGTATGTCAGCCCAACCACCAAGGGTGACAGAAAAGCAAAGTTATCTGGAATTCTTGATTCACATGTGCTTTAGTGGAACGGCAGATATTGTTTAACATAACAAAATTGTCCAAAAAAAGATATGTCATGATTAATCCTGTCTTTTGCAGATTTCTTTCAGATATTTGGATGAAATTACTTTTGCTTCACCACAGAAGCAAATTAAAGTTTAGGGGGACTCTCACTTGAGTGAAAAATATCTGATACGTTTTCCCTCAAAACGAATTTCCTTAAAAAAAAACCAAAAAAAAACCTAACCCCCTAGAGTTTCTTATATGACCATAATCCCTCCAAAAAACCCCTAAACTCCAAATTAATCACAAATACTGAAAAAAAATTTAAAGGCTCACCAGAATGTGAGATGAGGAATATTACTCAGTCAAGCAGAGATTTAGAAGCTGCGGTTCAAATGTCTGCTCTAGAAAGATCTGCTACTGCTGTCAAGCCAATTACTGAAACCTACTTGAAGAGGAATTAAGCTCAAAATTTTATTACACTATGAAGCACAAATATGAAAAATTTTACACTCGAAGAAAAGTCTAATAGGCCAATTCTGAAAAGTGACATGATAGGATGAAAGATGGTACCTCCTGCACTTACAAAACTTAAGTACTTTCGTAAAGATGTACTTCCTTACCTCCACTTTGCTGAGTCAGTGCTGACATTCCCCTGTACTGGCAAAGACTTCTGAATACTACAAAACTGTATTACAATGGAAAAGTATGAGACTGGCACGTTATTTAGGTCTGTTTGATATACTCACAATATAAAAATTAATGGAGAAACTCAGGACCATGAAGATGATCAGAAGGCTGGAGCACCTCCCTCATGAGGACAGGATGAAAGAGTTGGGGTTGTTCAGCCTGGAGAAGAGAAGGCTCAGGGGGAATCTCATTGTAGCTTATCAATACCAGAAGAGGACCTACATAAAGGCTGGGGCAGGACTTCTGAATAGGGTGCAGGGTGGAAGGACTAGGGGTAACAGATGCAAATTGGAAGAGGGGAGATTTAGGTAGGATAGAAGAAAGAAGTTCTTTTCTGTGCAGGTGGTGAGACACTGGAACAGGTTGCCCAGAGAGGTTGTGGATGCCCCATCCCTGGAAGTGTTTAAGGCCAGGCTGGATGAGGCATTGCGCAGCCTGATCTAGTGGGAGGCGTCCCTGCCTATGGCGGGGGGGGGTTAGAACTACGTGAACTTGAAGGTCCCTTCCAACCTAAACCATTCTATGATTCTGTGATATCTGGGCTCAGCTTGAAGCTTTTGATTTCTTCTCAAAAAGAATTTTAAGTTTAAAACTTTATAAAACAAAATAATCATGTTAAACAGAGTAGCCTGAGGACACTACGGCCTACCATTGCTATAAGGAAATACACAATTTGGTTTCTGCTGCAGATGATCTGTGATGTCCCTTCTATGCTTTATTACAAAGCTGATAAATGACTCACTAGAAACATGGTGAAAGCTTTTGGAATTCACTGTGCTATGGAAAACAAATTAGTAACTTAACTTGTTGCATGAGGGATTACCCTTCACAGCATGGCCTTTACAATGTGAAACTAATTATTGCTGGGAAGGTTTATGGTGTTTACAGTCAAGAATTCAGGGTCAGTTTCACCAAATTCAAGTAACTTTAGACCTCAGGCTTGTCTGACTCTAAATAGAATGATGTCTTCAATAAATTTAAAGATAAAAATTATACCTTATTTTTCTATTGAATTGCTTAGCAAGAAGTTGGGAAATAAGGGCTAAACAAATCTAGGGTTAAGTGTTTACACTGAAAGCTTTTACTTTCTGAATAGGCATACAATATATGTCAGAAAAATGTATTTTATGTAGTTAATTTTACTGGAAACCACCAGAGTGTTCTACATAATGAGGAGACCAAGCTATTTATCTTAAGCAGATCATGAAAAATAACTAAAATTTTAGAACAATTTAAAAAGCTGTAATTTAATATCCAATATCTAACAATGAAATTGATTTCTCCTACATTAGAAATTGAAACAAACACTTAATAGAATAAGTAGTGGTTTGTGTGTCAATATAATTACTTCTAGTACATAAATAGTTATTATTTCTTCTTACTAACATTTGGTTCTTGAGATATATCAAATATTCTTAACCAATTCATTATCCCTTGGACTCCTAGATTGTGAGCACAACTTGAATGTACTTGAAACAAGTGTCTTAGAGAATCACAGACTAGTTCTGGTTTGAAGGGACCTTAAAGATTGAGTTCCAACCCCCCCACCATAGGCAGGGACACCTCCCACTAGATCAGGTTGCTCAGTGCTTTGTCCAGCCTGGCCTTAAACACTTCCAGGGAGGGGGCATCCACAACCTCTCTGGGCAACCTGTTCCAGTTATGCTAAAGAGCATCCTATAACATCCTACTATAGCTGATTTACTACATGCTTTTTCCTGACTCTCAAACATTCAGAAAAGCATTTAAGCTTGTGCTTAATTTAAATGATGCAGTAGCACAATTCGAGAATCTCTTCAACCTTTGCCTAACTAGGGCTACTGTGCTTGATCCTGCAGAAGCTGGTTACATCCAGTGGAATATTTTCAGCTTCCATGAACTCACATGGGAGCTAAGCAGCTGTATGAATAGTACTATAAGCAATAAAGCACTGTGATTTCAGTTATGCTTCCAGTCACATTAAGAACTTGATAATTGCTGGTGAAAGCAAATAACCTCTGAAGTAAAATACAGGTAAGCCTACCAAAACAGCATTTTCAGATACAGTGTCTTACTTTACTACTGTTGATACAAAGATCTGTCATTGAATTCAGTCAAACCACTCTGGTTTACAAGCTACCCAGAAGAAACAAGGGAAAGTGAATCAGACTCAGACTGAAGAGGCGATACGTAGCTAATCCAGTTTAATTAACTGCTGGTCTAGTAACTTAATCCTTTCAAAATACAATTTACTCTGAGACACATATCTTGCAAGCTGGAACACAGGAGGTTCCACATAAATATGAGACAAAATTACTTCATAGTGAGGGTGACAGAACAGTGGCATAAGCTGCCCAGATGGTTGTGGCTCTGGAGATGTTTAAAACTCACCTGGACTCCTTCCTGTGTGACCTGATCTGGGTGTTCCTGCTCTGATAGGGGGATTGGACTAGATGACCTCTTGAGCTCCATTCCAATCCCTGACATTGGGATTTTTATGGTAGGGAATATGCTAACCTGACCCAGAAGTCTAGCTCTCTAAACTAATAACTGTACCTTGACCATAAAACCTTCAGTAGCTCCATGAACTGGAAGTTGAAAGAGTTCATTATTTTCCCTATTTCTTGTGTTGAATTTAATTTATAAGATTGAGTAGCTATAAGAAACATCCTTACTTCTATAATGTTAACTTGGCTATTGTAATGAATTGAAATATACTCTTATATACAAAAACTGTCATTATTTCTTAGGAGAGCTTATCAGCTGTCTTGGAGGTAGACATTAGCATATTAAAAAATAATACCAAATTTGGCATAATTTTAGAATAGCTGTCACAGTTTTGATCAAGAAGACCATTAACAATGTATTCAAATCCAACAATCCACAGTCCTGAAATGGAAGCACATTATTCTTTAAATGCTTTCATAAGGGAACAGTGTTATCAAACTATTCTTGCTATTCTCCAGAATACTTAGAGCTAAACCAGAACTACATTTTGAATGAAAACAGACACAAGAGCACTGCATTTAAACCATCACTTATAAAATAAAAAAAACCCCTCAACTAATTAAAATTACAAAGTATGTAAGAAAAAAAGAAATCTGCCATCTGACTTCTTTTCCTGTATACTAATTCCTTTGAAGGAATTCTATTTTTAGCTTATCTAGTGAAACAAATAATTCATAGATGAAAACCCTTATTCTTCTGAGAGTAAATTGTCCCAACATATGTTTTGAACACACTGCAAGGTCAAGTCATTCAGTATTCTCCCCTAGTTCATATTTCTCAGTTATTCAGTGTCAGAAAACAAGACAGTGCAGAAATAATGCTATTAGATTTTCTGATTTAAAAAATTATGTAAATCAATGTCTCAGCCTCATTCAGTTTTTACTTAACTATTTCTAGAACTTATTGAACAATACAAACTTAGCATTTCAATGATGTGACTTCTCCTTCTCCCCTTCTTACGTACATATATAAAGTTAAACTCTCAAGTACAATGTCAGTAAACCTGACAGGCCACGTGGTAGCTATTCCTGCATTGCACAGCATCACAAATTCTGGGTTATGAATTACCAAAGTCAGGTTGATGAACAAGCATTGAACTATTCATCCATGAACTTTGCAGCAAATTCCCTATTTAAGTGGAAGGAACAAAGCTGGCACAAGTCCCAGAACTGCTCATACCATGGAAGGAAAAATGTGACAACAGCATGGCAGGTTTATGATAAATATTTCAGAAATCTGTCTTTTAGCAAGAAAGGTGCAATCTTGAAGACTAAGATATTCCCAGTAGTGTCTAGTTGGCATCTCTTTTATGCAGTATAAAAACCACAGTGCAGAGGGTACTTGAGTGCAAATGAGGACTGAAATAAATTCCAATTAACTTTATGGTCTTTTCACCAGGAAAATTTTAAGAACAGTTGTAATTTATTACTCTAAAAAGTTCATCTGCACATTCTTTTCCAGGACTTCTAGTGGTGGGAGGTGTTCCTGCCCATGGCAAGGGGGTTGGAACTAGATGATCTTTAAGGTCCCTTCCAACCCAAACCATTCTATGATTTTTAACCTGAATTCAGTGGCAAGAAGCAAGAAGGGAAATTACCTTGATAAGAACAAGGTGAAAAGTTCACCATCACATTTTCCACCTTATTGTTTCAGTAATGATTTTGCAGTTTTCACTTAATGGAGAACAGGGGTTATACACAAGGCACTAAAATGCAGGGGAATCTCACAAACCACAGAGAGACTTAATTTAAGTCTGTTTTGCCAGTCTCCATCACAAATTTGTTTCCCTGCGTAATCAAGAAATAAACTCCTCAATAAAATACCAGAGAAAAGAACGTGTACAGCCTTTACACAGAATGTCAGCAATTGGAAGGGATCTCAAGAGATCATCTAGTCCAATCCCCCTGCCAGACAGAGCAGGAAAACCTAGATCAGATCACAGTGAAACAAACTACTGTCAAAAGTGTCAATACTTCTGTGTGCATGGAGCAAACATTGCTTGATGTAAACCCCCTTTTTGTTAAAGTGGCAATGAACATGTGATTGCAGTACCCTGCTGTACATCAACAACAGCTGTCTTGAAAAGTAAAACCACCACAAACAAGATCAAGTTACAATCTGGAGGAGGTACACTGAAGATGCAACACACATTATTATTTTTCCTTTTTATAAAATGAAGACCCTATACCTCTTACTCAGGCTCACCAAACTCTCTCTGCATTTCCAAGGAACTACATGAAAGAAGCAGCTGTACTTCACAGTGAAGCTGCACTTGAAACAAAGTTACACACCTCCAGTGTGTTTTTTTCTTTCTCTAGAATATTTAAAGTCAACATCTATTTGATCTTAGGCAACATAAAAAAAAATTGCTAGAAAGTGAACTGGTGAACAGCTTTAACAAAAGCACAGTTGTTTTGATAATGAAGATGCTTTAAACTGACGTTCTAAGAGCAGTGATGATTAAATAATGTTATAATCACCAAAGTTTAGTCTCTCAAGACTTACTTCAGTATGTATTGTTTCAAGGCAACATTGCTAGAAATGCATTAACGTCACTTCCCTGATGGTGGGAAAGAAAGAGAGGTTTTTAAAAAATAAAAAAAAAAGGCAATGATTTTAATATAAGCTTTTGCCATCCTGTAAGGTACAACAAATTGACAAGACACTGAAATCTATCTACACATTGCTCTCTGTTGGTTGGATAAATAAAATGTTGTAAAGTGGTTTCTGTGTTTTGGACTATTTCATGCAACATAGCTCCAGGTGCCTCTTTTTTGGCTAAGCTTTTTAAAATAAATGTGGGCAAAGGTTTTTATTGTTATACATCTCATTTGTCACATAGATAGCTCTTCCCAGTGAGCACCGGAACTGTTATCCTCCAAAAATGCTCCAGATCCTTTGTGCTAAACTAACACACAAAATATTGGTTAAAGTTCACATGTTTTCTAAACTATCTATTTCTTCTTCTAGTTACTTACATTTCTACAGGTAAATTTTTTTGTTTTCTTTTTGTTTTAAATTAACTGAGTAGACATTTAATGAGAATTCCATTGCTGCCCTACAAGGGTGCAAACCACACAGCGAGAAGGCAGGAGGTAGAGAGGAAAGCTTGTGATCCAGATCTTTACCTAAATTTACACAGCTATTGAGTCTAAGAGAGCTGTGCCTGTTACACTGATAGGCTGGACAGGGCACTGGGCAGCCTGGTCTAGTGGGAGGTGTCCCTGCCTATGGCAGGGGGGTTGGAACTCGATGATCTTTAAGGTCCCTTCCAACCCTAACTATTCTATGATTCTATGATTCTATGAAAGCTTGATCTGTGCCCAAACCAGCAGAAATACACCAAAATAGAAGTTAAGAGTTCTGACATCCACTATCGAGTGAAATGAAGTACCTGTTAACCCAAGAAGAGCACCTGAAATGAAGTTGATGGAGGACATCCCTGTAACTCAGGAGCCTGTTTTGCATGTTTGTCAACCAACATCACTTCCCCAAGTACCACTACTTAAGTTGGTTTTGGTCCCTTCCATAACTTCACCTAGACATCATGGAGACAGATGCACAAACCAGTGAACAAACTGGTTGGGATTTTTGTACATCTCTCCACTATTGACACTCAAAACATCAAAGAAAAGCAGAGAAGTTGCTTGTAATGTTCATGAAATTACATGTTAGCTACGGACATGAGTAGAGTACAGCCCTGAGCAAACAAAACATCCTCCGCCTTCTTCAGCATGTTGTTGAAATGAGCAAGAATAATCACCCATTAACCACTTCATCTATCTTATGTTCCAAAACCAACACATTTTACAAATGATCATTTTAAGTTACAAGTGTATGTTGCAAGCACAGTATTAATGGTTCTGCTGATCTGCACCTACACACATAGGGTCAAGTTCACATTTTTATCACGCTGATTTTAACTTGAATTATTTTCCCAGCTTTCAATGAACTAACCTGGATTTTGTCAGCATGATATAATGAAGGTTTAGTTCCTCCTAGTTTAGCAATTGCATGTTTTCTGATAATTCTTTAAGTGGGGGTTAAAGAGAACGTGAAGCAAGAAACCTTCTGCTTGTACTATATATGTACAAAAAATATTATTCCTTTTATATTTTTTTTAATACTTATCCACTTCTAAAACCATAAGGATGAAACAAAGTATCTGGCAATAGCACATCACAGAATGACAAGTCAGAAGCTCAAGATGGCAGCAGCTCTCCATCACACATTATCAGCAAGTATCTGTCCTCAAGTTAACATTAAGCATATTTTTTGATGACTTAAAGAAAAAAAGAACATGTAGACAAATGTTCCTCTAAACAGAATGGGAACTCAAAGCAAATACATAAAGAAGGTGCATATATTCTGCTGAGGATACCTGAAAAAATGAGGCATAGTAAGATAAATTCTCACATTTGCTTTTAAAGTACTAAGTATTATGCATTCTACTGGAGCTGGCTGCCTAGAAAAGACAACCACAGGGAGTAAAAGAAGCAGCTCTACAAACTTTTGTCAGAGCCTAAAAATGAAATTATTTTCTTTTTAATGGTTAACAAGTCATGGTAAATAAATTTTTTTAAAAGCTTTATCATTTCCCTGGTCCTCCCCACAGAGAGGGAAGGAAGACAGGACTGACATATCTCCTCTCATATGTTTCTCAGTCCCTGTATACAACACTTAAGTAGAATGATACTTGAAGTCTTCTGTGTTTAGAAGTCTGATGATTGAAATCACAAGTTAATTAAATGCAACAACTGAGAATAGAAGGAGAGACTAACACCTTTCAGCTAATACTGGAAAACTATAAGCACTGTTTCTTTATGAGTTCTACTCCAGCAGGGGAATTAAACTAGATCATCTCTTGGGGTCCCTTCCAATCCCTGACATTCTGTGATTCTGTACATTCACATGCAGAAAAGTCACCTCTCTTATGCTCCCATTAAAATCATGAGCATGTACTTAGCTAAATTTCTGTCATGCACCTTCCTATATATGGATGCTAGAAGTTAGAAAAAGTTTGAATTATATTGTAATAAACTGTGAGGCAGATTTCTGTCCACTTACAAATTTGGTATAATTTCAACATCCAGATCAATTGTTACATCAGCATGGTGTCTTTGAATGTTTATTCTGTATCAGGAATTCAAGAAGAAGCCTGGAAGTCTGGGAGAGGGCAGCTTCAGGGCAGCTCACCATGGAACATCAATGTGATTGCTGCAGACAGTGCTGCTACCTTGGAGAAATTCTTTGGCCACAAGCTAAAAGAGATTCCAGCTTGGACATTCCATACATAAACACAGGGACAAGAGGTATGTGAGAGATTCAGATGAGGAATGTCCTATTAAGGCAAACAGCTCATTGAACCATTGCAAGACAACAGACAGGCCAAAGTCGGCTTGAAAAACCTGCTTAGCTTAAAAAAATTCCTCTCACATCCAAGGCTCTGGAAGAGTCTCAGAAGACCTCCAATGGTTTTCAGACACATAATTCACCCTGAATTTATCCTGTTCCTAAGAAGGAAGCATTGGCCTGTACATGCTAAACTTGCATTTCTCCCCTTATTGACACATTGTTTCTCAAAGATGTGAGTAGAAATTGGAATTTTTGAACAGTTGGAGGGGGAAGAAGCTGGGAAGATTATGTGCAACCTATGGGTATGCATGTAGCACTGGTTTTGTAATGCACAGGATGATGGATTGTTCCTCTGCCCCAGTAGAGAGCCAGGGCTTGATCTCTTCTCCCAAGTCACAGCCAATGGAACAAGAGGAAATAGCCTCAAGTTGCACCAGGCAAGGTTTAGACTACGTAATAGGAATAAATTCTCCACTGAAAATGTTATTAAGCACTGAAACAGGCTGCTTTGAGGAATCATGCCTGGAGTTATTTAAAAAACAGGTAGATATAGAGTTTGGAGATGTTCTTTACTGATGGTTTGTGTTAGAGACAGCTTGGCAGTTGGTCATGAAAATCTGAAAGTTTCCTTACAACCTAAAAGATTGCACGACTCAGAGGAACAAGCAGCCCAATGTGTATTCATATTATTGAAGATTGAGGCAAAGAAATACATTGAATAACTCAGCTTTTTCTTAATTTCAAATAGATTATAATTTTCAGCAAGTGTCTGCCCAGTGTTTCCTCTAGACTTCACAGAATCCTCGTGCTATTAATGTACTTCCAAAATGCTTCCTTTAGACATCATGGAATCTTTGTGCTATTAATCTACTTACAAAAGACTTTCCTGTTATCTGGAACAGGACTGGTCAGTTTCAACTCTAATTGAGCTTTTGGCCTTTCATATCTTCTCTAGGCATAAATGAACCATTTCTCTGTATTCTTCCTGTAAAGCCTGACCTAGCTTTGAGGTACCCAGAGCTAAAAGCCATTACCGCCACCCAGGAGTTAGGGAGGTGTGTTTTTCCAGGAAGCCAAATCAGATTATGATATCAGCCTCCCAACTTTTTATTCTCTTCCAAACAGAACAAAACTCAAAAGTAATTTTTTTTCCAAAGTAAAACACTCAAAAATAAATTATTTTTTAAGACAACTTTTTCAATGGAAGAAAGGACACTGTAAGAAAATACTAAAAGGATATGATATTACCACACTGTCCATCTGTTGCCAGTTGAATTTTTAAAAAAGACTGGCCCAAAAGTAAGTATCAAGTCTGTACATCCTCTAAACCTGTGGGAGGAGAGTTTAAGTTTCTGGATCCAGATTCTGCAGCACAAGCCCATCGCCAATTAAAATTAATTAGATTTCAGAAGGAGAAGATAGTAAATATATAACTTAGACTCCCATGTTGACAGCAGTCTGTGTGCCAAGATCCTGCTGAGGGTAAATGTCTATGGTCAAGCTATAAGACTATAAAAATAAGGGTTTATAGTAAAAGTACTTGCAGATGCTCAAGTACAGTAGTGCTTTCAGAGACTACTATAATAAATGTCATCGTGAAAAGAGAAGATCCACAGTCCATTCCTTGTCTGGACTACATTTAACCTAAATACAGATTAAACTTTCCTCTTCCCTAAGATATCAACGCTAGTGCCTCAGATGTAGTACATTCCAGTAATTTCATGATGTTTTTGTACTTATTCATCAGTTGCAAGAAGCTTTCTGAACTGACTTTTTTCCATCCAAACATAAATATAAATCACCTCTTGCACAGTCAAATATCTACATTAAGCATAATGACTCCACAAGAAGTACTGGATAGACATACAGCAAAAAGGAAAGCAAAAGGTTCAGCCAAAGATATTTCAGAATAAGGAGGACAAAGTTTTTATAAGTCGAATTTTGGAATTTAAATTTTTAATTGTTCATAACAAACTAGAAAGCCAAATGCAATAAAAATGAGACACCACAACCTGGAAGGTTATCCACAGCTGCCAGGAAGCATCTAATTAAGACGAGTCATTTCAAGTAGTAATTAGAGGGGAGGCAGCAAGGACACACTAGCACATTGCCCTTCAGTCTCCAGGGCTCTTATCAGGCTCTAATTCTCTCTTCCTGACTCTGCAATAATTACCTCTCCCTTCTTTGCCAGGGAAATACAACACTGTATTCAGCATAAAGGTATATTTTAAAAAGAGAATCCACAGCCAAAGTAAGCCAGAGATGTGGTTTCAAACATTGGAGGAGCTTTCCTAGAAAGCAGATATGAAATACAAATGCAAGCACCTTTATCTACTCTGAGTCATGGCCTATAGTGCAGAAGAGGAGCTCCTAAAGCTGAGCTATTTGCAGGCCAAGGCCAGCCATACATCTGTGCAACTTGCACAGGCAAATAAGCCCTGTCCATGGGAGCTAACACAAGCGTTGTGAACCCTTATCCTTGCATCTGTCACTTTACATCTGTTTCTTAGAGATTTGTCAGGCCTCACAGAATTATTTCGCATTTTACATTCTCTTGTAGTTGAAGGTTGAACCTAACAAATTGGAAACTGCACTTTGGTCTTTTTTCCTGTGTATCCATGTGTCCTACGTAGAGCTGGTGGCAAGGATCATGGTTCTGTTGGATTCCCACTGAGTTGACAGCACTATCAACCACTTCTTTTGCCCCTTTTTTTCTATGTTTCTTCCATATCAACAGGTCAGAAATACTGCAGGGACTATATAGACTTGCCATAACTAAGCATCTACGATGTTTTACACCAGACCACTGTAAAGGGGCTGCAATTTCATCTAACATCTGAATGAAAACTAAGTAGTCCAAGATGTGATTAGAAAAAGAACATATCAAATAAAAAAACCCCACACAAACCAAACCACTCCTGCCTGAAGCTTCTTGTGATTTCTGTATTTCTGACCCTCTGTACAAAGTAGTAGGACTTTTTAATAGGATACGTGACTGCAGGACTAGGAATAATGGATGTAAATTGGAAGAGGAGAGATTCAGGCTGGAGATAAGAAAGAAATTCTTTACTGTGAGAGTGACGAAACACTGGAACAGGTTGCCCAGAGAGGCTGTGGTCACCCCATCCCTGGAGGTGTTTAAGGCCAGGCTAGACAAGGCACTGAGCAACCTGGTTTAGTGGGAGATGTCCCTGCCTATGGAGAGGAGAGGAGGGGAGGGGAGTGTTGGAACTAGGTAACCATTAAAGTCCCTTCCAACCTGAACTATTCTATGATTTTTCACTGTCATCTGTAAAACAAATATATAAACCAGGGTACACAACTGAGCCACAAGTGCTGTTATAAATACAGCATTGAATTTCATCACAAACTTTTACATAGCTACAATGGAAAAACAACATGCTGATGAACATTTAACTGGCACTTGGGATTAAACTGTTGTGGGTTTTGTTTTCCCCTGGTGAAAAACTTTATGCAATAGCATTGTTTCTTTAATAGCACAATTACTAGACTTACAGGTATATGAATGATATAAACTGCAAAGACAGTGATGGGAATTCCAGGAAGCTTAAGCTTCCTGGAGATTTGCCTCACAGCAATGGTCTGAATTTAAACAAAGTCAAATTTAGTTTACAGAGCAACAGAAAATTTCCAAAAAGTATAATTTATTATACTGTGAAACTGTCTCTAAGGGAACACATTATCACTTGAGTCAGATAAAAATGGATAGTCCACCATCAGAGGAAAATACAGGAGGCCACCATCCTGCATTGGCAAGAGTATTAGCCAAGATGATTGAAATGGTTTTCTTCCTTCTTTGATTTCTGTGAAGTGTGAATTGCTCATAATGTGACTGCAGTGGAATATTTTAAAATAAAGTATTCAGGACCCCACACACACATTGGCTACAGTCGCTCCCTTTCAGATTTCCACAATCTTCTTCCTACCAAATATAACAGTACCTTTTTAACTGGTCCAAAAGGAACAGTGCCTTTCTGCAAGGATGCAACATCACCCTTTCAAAGCCTCTGCACCCTGGAGTCACTGCATCCTACCGAGTACACACACTTTGAACTTTTCAACAATTCCTAACACCTACTGTGTCTCTGCTTGGTCTCTTGTAGTAGGATTAACACAAGTATGTGTGACAGGAAAAGCGGCTTTGATTTGCTTGTCTTCAATTCAACGGTCAGTGCACTATTCCTGAACTGCTCAGACTGCAAACTAGCAATGATCTAGTTCTGAACAACCACTGGAATTTAATTATTTCACAAGCATCAGAGACATCTTTTAGTTGATTTCAAGTCAGCATTTCAATTAAAAGTGAATTTTGATCTTTTCAAAACAATGATAAAAAGCCAAACCCCAACAAACCTGGTTTCTCCTTAGCAATAATAACATTCTTAATCTGCACTAAATTTATTGGATCCTGTTCCTTCATCTCCTTCATGTAGAAGAACTTACCATGCTTGTAAGATATTTACATTAACAAATTGCTTTAGTCCTTTCTGGAAACAGAATGGACTAAAATACCTCTTCAAAGGAGTAAAGACTCAGTTTAGAAAAACACTGAAGAATGTGCTTAATTATAAGCATATCAACAAACCTGTTAACAATAATTAGATTTAAGAAAATGCTCAAGTTGTTTGCTCAGTAAGGAGGTAATTTGTAAAATGCTTTATGTTAAGCACATACCTATACATTCTACAAAATATACATACCATATTACTTCACAAGTTTACCCAGAAAGCATGATAGTAGTAAAAGCTAGTAAAAAGTATTTTTAAAATTCCACAGAGAAAACATTTGTGTAGAAATAAGATTTTCAAAAATAAAGTCCTTCTTTACTTCACTTGAGGAGACTGCTTTGAAAAGTTCTTGCACATACAGAAAAAGTTCAGGCCCTGGAGGAGGTACAGGTGACTCAACAATTCTTTTATACTCAGAGAAATAAAGGCTGAAACAGTCCAGGTTTAGTTCTCTGCCTGAGGCCACAAGCTGTAATTCTACTACAAAACAAATGGTAAATAACAAGCATTCATCAAAGCACACCTTAAAATAGTCCAGGACAGTTTTTGGCCTTGCCCACAGCTTCTTCTCAGAGTTTAATGTACTTCAACAACCCGTGCTGTTGAAGTACAACACTGGCATAAGACAATTCCTTATCCCAAAGCTTTCATTCTTTTTAAGGACAATTTCAATTAAATTTCTCTTAAAAGCTTACTGTAACACTGGTCAAATTAAGATTTTCACCAGAAGGTTAAAAAGTTCCTTGTCTCAGCTGTCTTTTGCACATGTTACAAGTCAACAGTTATATTTCTTCAGTTAGGGTTTAATCCTTATTCTGAAGCACTAGAAACCTCTGCACTGCTTAGCAACTGGAATGAACACCCTGTGCATGGTCAGCACTGCACTGAAAACTTCTCCTAGTACTCTAAGCAGCATATATCATTTACCATGTCTTTCCTATGAAGTAGCTTTTTTTTTTCTTCAAATAAAAATTTCTATTTATTAGTACCTTAGAATATTATTCAGGTATCATGAGAATGAATGATACAACATCTGCTGTACATTGCAAATACGTTGTGGCAAACCAGTACTGCCAGAGTTACTAAGAATAAAGCCAGTACTTTATTACTTAGTTCATGTATGTTCCTAATTTAGCATGAAGTACTTAATTTATTGCTGTCTTGTTGAATAGAGTCTTATGTATTTGGATTGCCCTGTTCTGATGCTTCCATGAGCTCCAAAGCATGTGCCTGCCCTGCATGGAATTGCACCATGCCAAGTGCTGATGCAGAAAAATGAATGTTAGATGTTTCTAATGTCTCTAAGGAGACTATACCAAGTTTTTTATTTTGTTCTTTATCTTTATAGCCAGCTTTCTGCAGGCTGGTTTCTAGGAAACACATCCATCATGTTTACCTGCACTCCTGCCCCCCTCAATCAGCCCACTCTCCTCCCACAGCACCATTTGTTATCTCGTGACAGCTGTTGGGTTGTTTTCTGGTATGTTCAACTCCAATTCCAGCTTCAGTTCCAAAGTACTTTACAGTACATTGCTTTCAGGTCAGTTTAAAAAACATTACGAGAAGCACAAAGGTCCTGTTCAGATTAGAACCATTTCTCCTTCAGCAGCGTCTGAGACCCTCAGAGAAGCACTCAGTTTTGATTATGCCATCCAAGCACTGCACAAAGCAGCTACTAAAAACAGCCCCAGCACAAAAGGTTACAGCTTGGGACAAATCCTGGGAAGGAAAAAAAAAACAAAACAAAAAACCACTGAAAAGTATGGATAAAATCTAAGGCCAGTTCAAATTTCTGGCAAAACCCCCACTGACTTTCATGAAGTCAAGAACTACCCACCTCCTATCTCACAACAAAGGAATGCTGTCATGGGATATGAATTTAAAACGTTGTGGCCATTTTCTGTGCAGCACACAAAATACACAGCACTGCTTTGCAGCATCCAGCTACCAGCTCCAGGGGCTGCCCCATCTGCCGAGGCCACTGATGCCATTGAACTAAACCCAAGGTAAACAAGTCAGCCAAACTTTTCTTTTCTCCTTCACTTCCCTGAGTGCTCTATTCAAAACAGCGGGGGGAGGAGAGGGAGAGGAGGGCTCAGATTATGTTTCAAATAAAAATAAATGCAGTTGTTCCCAAACCAGTCTCCAGCTGCCATTTGTCATCTTCTCAGAGCCATGTTACAGGTTGTCACTACTTGGAGCCACTGACAGCCAGCTCAGAGGAGTTCAAGGACAGGAATATGCAGGTTACACCACTGTGAAATGGAAAAGCTGAGTGTGGGAAGCCCCTATCAACCACCTGCACCACTCACTTGGTATTTCCTGAGCATCTTTTATTTAAATTACTCTAACAAATCCAATTAAGAAAAACTAAGGAGAGGAGGAGGAAGCAAAGAAGAGACAGCAAAAATAAAATATATGCCAAAAGGGAACAAAAAAAGAATTATAAATTATTTTCACTTTTTCTTTTTTAGAGTGAATTATTAAAAAAAAATGCTTTAAAGGATCTTTAAGCCATTTTTTTTTTTAAACACAGCATTTCTCAAGGGGATTCCCTCTACCAGATTTTACTGTAGTATGTTATGCCAGTCTTCTCATTCCTGGTCTGACACTGCTGACTCCCCACCAGTCTTTACCACAAGGATTTTCATCTTTAGGAAGTGCAGAAATAATTCTATAATACATAAGGGTCAATGAATCAGGCATGACTTCACTGTGTAATTATGCATCTTCCCTGACAGTCGCCCACACTCACAAAACCTTAAAGATTAGAAGGTTTAGTAATTTAGAAGTGTCACTGGTAATGGAAGACACATATGGGAAATTAAAAAGCTTTCAAACCATTACTTCAGTTTCCTTTGAATCTCAGACAAAGGAATGGCAAAGGAGGAAACTTTTCCCTCTGAAAATAAAATTAAAAGATCTGTACAATTTTTTGCCACACCCCCACGCTATAGTTTCACTGTTTATAATGAAATTGCTTTCAAGGACACAATATGTTCAAGAATTGCAATGAAAACTGACAACAGTGTGGATCTGCACTTTGTAAGGGAGGGTCTGTGGTAATGTTTTGAGTAATTCAAAGAAGGAAAAAAAGAAAAGAAAGCAATTTGCTGAAAATGTAATTTCACATAGGTCTCATTCTCCACACATCTTTATAGTTGAGCTAACATTTCAGCCAAAACTGATGGCACAAGGTACAGCTACACAGACACACAAACAAAAACATAAGCACACCAATTAATTACCACGAATTCTTCAGAAGCAATCAGTGCCAATATGCAAATGCCCTACCTGAAATACAAGCTTTGAAGTGACTTTTACTTTCATCATAGCTCAATATTAAAGAGTAAACAACATTAATTCAGGAAAAGTTCTTTCAAAAGAGATGAGTGGTAATTTATTAATTGTTCTGCACCTCTGTTTATTGTGAACTTTGCTTTGGCTGGTTTGCAATGATAGGGAGGGATTGAAAAAAACTTGCTGAACATAAACTGATTGGAAAGTCTGCATCTGCAGACTTCTAAGACAGCCTGAGGTGATAATTCAGTATCTCTGAGCAGGCAGCTCAGAGATCAAAGAAAGCGAAGACACTATGACTACTTGACTGCAAGAAATACTGGTAAAAATAAGGTATTTTTGATGCCTAAGGAAGACTGCCTGCACCGTAGCTCTGTACACCTACCACTTTTCCTGCTGTTTTGGGCTTTGTTGCAGCTACCCTGCAATACGAGACTCCTGCTGCCTTTGATAGATTTTTGGACTAGAGGTAAAGGTTTGCCATTGCTACACTTGAACAGTCTTTTTGTTGAAAATACAGTTCTGTGCACAACTAAAAGGTGGGGCATACAAAGATAGAAGCTAGGAAATGATACAAACTCAAGCTCCTGGTGGTACAGGTGGAGACCATCTCACTGTGCAGCCTGGTGACAGGTTCCTCTGTACCTCCTCAGCATGTGGACTGAAGTCCCAGTACAGAACAATACTCTTTTCTAAAAAGTAAAGTCACAGCATTTCACAAATTCTGTGTTTCAATTGGGTGGGTTTCCTGCTGATGTCAAGCACTAGGGTGTGATTTTGTATGACCCTGAGAGGACTGGAGGTAGGTTGGCTGAGCTCTGCATAGACACTACCCTCAAAGATCTAAGATGACTTAGTGTCTAGCAGTGCACATCTTTATCCAAATATGATTTCAAAATTTGTTCTACAGATTTTTTAGGGCATGCAATTTCCTAAGAGAAGCAAAACTACTTGACTTCAGCTTTCCATTTGTATCCTATCACAGTGGCAAAACAGCAGGAGATCCAACCTAAAAGCAGTTTCCAAGGTCAGTGAAACATGTTCAGGTAGAATACAAGGTGCTGCTCCAATTTCATACATATATTATTCTCCTCCTTTTTATTCCCAAAGTCTCCAAAAGGATTAGGTTCTGATTGCCTTGAGGGTCTCCTGTTTTCACACCTCGCTGAGTTGCACAATGCCTTTAGGATAGGCAGGGCTGTCACACAGATGTTGAAACTGCTTTTGACTTAATTCATATCAAATTTGTTCTAAGGGTGAGCCCAGGGGAAAAAAAAGCCAAACAAGATTTGCTTATTTATAAGCTACAACATCACTTGAAGCTCCAAAAAGCACTTAAGATAGTGCTTAAAATCTACCCTACCAATTAATAGCTTCTTAACATCCACTTTGAGCAAGCACATCGAAGTACTTTGCTGAACTATGGCTTTGGAAAACAATGCAAGGCCCATTGAATTCCATGGGCATGACCTCAACAAGTGGAAAAGTAAAACAACTCTCTCCCCTCAAAATAAATGGGAGTATGACAGAAGCAGAAATGACATCACCATATACTTGTGCTAATTATGGTCTAGGTGCTAAAATCACAACTCCACTAAAAATAGCTGTGAATAACTGATACCACAGTCCATTGATACACTGGGAAAAACATGCAAAAAGGGTTTTTCACCATGTATCAAGACATCCAATGCTATGACTGACAGTTAAACTATTTGCAATTCAGATTACACAACCATACCTCAAGGCTCCATGCAAATAAAGAAAAAAATAATTTATCAATGGAAAAGTATTTACTAATTAAAGATCTGATAAAAAGGTTCTTTAAAAAAGCATTTCCTATTCTTCTCCAATTTTTTCAATATGATTTCTGAAGCAAAATTGAATGTTTTGGATCACTAATACTGTTTTCATTTCCCCTTTTTTCATCTGTTTTCAAAATGCCTATTAATCTAAATTACTAAGTCAGTCTCTGTCTTACATCTGCACTCCCATTTAACATATAAGCATTACCCCAGAAATTACTTTGTATATAAAGCACTGAAAAAAAACAAGTCACCCAGAGAAGAATAGCCCGTGTTGTATATATACAGCAGACAAACAAAATTCCATGGAAAAACACACACTGTAAACATCAATGCCTTCCCATTGAGGACAGCTGCTGTAACACAATCCAGGGTGCCTGCTGCCAGGATTTTCCGCATGAGTGCATCTTCTTTTAACCGCTGCTCAAACACTGGCTGAAAGAGGAGCTGCTAGACTGAACATGTGTCTCAGCTCGGACAACAAACACAGGGCCCAGCACTGGAATGCAGAGAAAAACCTCGGGATTTGGGAGGGAATCGAGCGACCCGCTGCCTGCCGTTGGCTTCAGCTCACAAACGCCTTCGCTCAGCTCTTCAGAGTGGATTCAGGCTTGATATAAGAAAGAAATTCTTCCTTCCCTTGGGTCCCTTCCAACCCAAACTATTCTATGATGATATTTTCTACTTCCCCATGAGAACTAAATGTTGGTAAGAACTCATGCAGTCACTGAGATTTTAAGTAGAAATTGTCAATAAATCGATCCATCTGTGGAGGGATGTGGGTGCTGGTTCAGGCACTGATGCTTCACCTCATAAGAAGAAACTTCTAGTGAAAAAGTTTTTGGAAATTCCTGCTATAAGCATGGAAATACAGAATCACAGAATGGTTTGGGTTGGAAGGAACCTTTAAGGTCATCTAGTTCCAATCCCTCTTCCAGGGGCAGGGACACATGAATTACAGACTTTATGTTAGCCAGAACTGCTGTGCCCACCAAACATTGCCCAAGGTGCTACCAAAGGCTCAGCTTTGCTGGGTCTCGCTCCCTCTGGAGGCATCACATCCCCAAGCACCCCTACACTCTCACATCCTCAACCCCCCATTCAGGGCATGCACATGGGTTGTGTTGCCTTTAAGGTCAAGCAAACACCTTACGGTAGGAAGTTCACAAGCTTCTTGTGTACAAAAGCATCTGCACAGATCAAACGCCTGGTAAGAATTTGCCAGGATATATTTGGAATTGGAGGCAAGAGAGATGATAGATGAAGGTCTCCAACAATGTTCACAGCAAGAGAGGTGGTAGATGGAGGTTGCTCACAAAGTTCACTGTGTTTCTGCTCCTCTCTATTTTACTTCCCCTGCAAATTGGTTTAAATTTGTCTGGATAGATAGCAATAAACCACCTAGGAACCCAAACCAGGATTAAAGAGGAAGTAGTGGAGGAGAACTCCAAAAATTGCCCAGGTTCCTGTCCTACTAGAAGCAGCCGAGTGGTGAACAGTCTACCCCGGGGAAGTGGTTCAGTCAACCATCCCCAGAGATATGTAAAAGACAAGTAGCCATGTCACTTAGGGGCATTCAGTGGAAGACTTGGCAGTGCTAGGTCAGTGGTTGGACTTGATGATCTGAAAGGTCCTTTCCAACCTAAATTATTATGATTTATGACAAGAATATGAAATGCACATCTTCCATTGCTTGCATTGGCAACTGAGTAAAAAGAATAACAACCTTATTGGATACATATTCATTTTCTTAAAGAAAATTGATGTTGGTGAGATTTTGCTCAGATTATCTATTCTATTATAATAACAAGCTATGAAACAAAAATTAGATAGCAAATAAAATTGAGTTGCCCTGCACAAAAGGAACCTCAGCTGCCAAAACTACAAGAGCAATTAAGGAGCACAAATCAGCTTAAAAGCAGACAGGAATAAAAGCTGTAGAAAAAGGGAAGTGCTCATTTGTATTTGTGAGTTTGTTAATCAATATATATATATTTATATATACACACACCCACAGTCTTCCACACCCATCATGGTAAAGTGCCCTCGCTGGACATGTTAGGCTGATGGGTATGCTCCACAATGGTATGGGATGCTCTCTAGTTTCCTCCAGGTTCAAAGGGCAGAGATGCTGCATTTCTCCCTGACTTCTGCTGCATAATTCCTGATAGACCACTCTAAAAAGGGAAACCTTTTACTCAGGTATTCTAGGCAAAAAAAACCCTGCTGTCCATTCTTGGCATACTTCCCTCAAAAAAAAAAATTGTTTTAACTAGTGAAATAGTAACGGTTTCCTTGTTGTCTGTGTCTCACTTTCTTCACTATCCTTCAGTCTATTTGTGTAGATGAGAACCCTCCTTCCTCTCCAAAGCCATCAAGTGATCTATTTCCTTCTCTTTGGGTGACAAAAATACAGACAGACATAGGAAGTAGATGTGAGAAAGGTGATGCACAGACCAAGAGAATCAATGCAAGAAATAACCAAAGAACTGAAAATTCAAGGATTTACATGACCGTCTTCAATTTAAATGTATTCCTAGCTTTACAGAAGAGTTTGAAACTATGTCTAGACTAAGTGTTAAGCAAATAAATGGTTAAAAAGAGAAGTCAGTTACTTCCTTAAGTGCTGTGATTCAGCAGGGCCCAGCTCACAATTTATGACCTTTTTGAGGCTGGCAATGCTGTGATTACTCAACCTGGCTCATAGTTGGCAGACACAGTCCAAACAAGAGAATTGGAGAATCTCAGTTCTAATCCCTCATCTTTCACAGGGATTCAGTTGGATCTGATTCAGCAACACATGCAGGCACACGCTGGATGTTAAACAAATGGTTACCTCCATTGACGCTATTAGGACTCAGAAAGCCCTCAAAGTACACACTTAACCAATTACCTAAATCAGGGTCTACATGTTTGCAAGACAGTTACTCCTAAAAGAGTATTCTTCCTTTGGCTTAATTAGTTGAGCATTTGGTGGGAAGCACGATCCCATTCTTCAATACAAGAATTACTATCCAATAAAATGCATGATAGAAATTTAAAAAATGATCAGTGTAGCTACTCAGGCAGAAGAAACAGTAAGCACAGGCTGACAGATTTCTGCAGCTTGAGAACAGCTCTTCTAGTTCCACCATGCTTTGTCTACAGAAATGTTTCCCAAAACTTCCATCTCCAGTGTATCTTCTGGTCATTGACTAACTCTGCTAAGTCTTGTGGCCTCAGTTGTTGCATGATTTAGTCCTGACACCTCTCACTTTTAACAAATGAAGAAAAAACCCATGAAAACAAACTGTTCACAATCTAAATAGGAGCCACAAGGAGTCCCACTTTGATCTTAAGATTTTTTTTACTGTTAATGGCATCAATGAGACAGTAAAAGTGAGAAATACATGAGCTGGAAGATCCATTTTAGAAATCTGGATGAAATTTCATTCGAGAAGAAAATAAACTATGATTTTGAAAAACAAAAACCTGAACACGGGAGATAAACTGATCTAACACAGAATAAGCACAGGATCCAAGATTACTAATTCCAAATTTATGAGTTGTTGAACACCCCTTGAAATACTAAAAATCTATGCTTTCCTTTAATGTTAGAACTGGTTGGGATTCCCTCATTGTCAAAGTGGGTATGTAGAAGGCCAGTAAAGATTGGTACTTTCAAAAACAGAATCAGGTACAGCTGGAGATTAAAAACACACCCACTTTTTGGGTCTCTCAGAAGATTAACTACAAAAATGGAAGAGTCTCAAACAAATAAACATAAAAGTTGCAAGTATCAATGTGTGTAGGGGACCGCATTCATTCTTCTCTGAAGCCACACCATTTAGAAACCAAATCCCTTTTGCATTTCACAAAAAAGTGAATCCCTGCCTATAAAGTTTAAGGGATCATGGCACACTTTATGAGGAGGAGGACCAGTAAGGTCTGCATCCCTGTAAAGGAACATTCACAATATCAGCCAGAGACTAGAAGGTGGCTGGCAGGGGGAAAGCTCAGCATGAGCACCAGGGGTCAGATGTGGCTATGCACAATCAGACATTTAATGAATTTCTGCAGACAGCTGCTTACAGAACTGTCAGACTTCCCCACCAGCCCTTCAGAAGCACTGAGGCATTTCCCTTTCTTTCAGGAGGGAAAAAAACCCAAACATCCCACTCTGACAGATAAGAAAAGCAAAACTCATAAGCTGGAATATTTGCAATTACTTCTAATAGCTTATGACTACATGGATCAAGCTTTAAATTATTACACAGCCCCTAATTGTCTACTATTGGACGTGAGGAGAAACCAGTTCTAACCTGTCAGATATGATGGACTCGTGTTTTCTAAAGTTTAAAGGGTTATAGTATGCCCTTGCCTTTTGCCAGCAGTATATTTCCACAGTTAAAGGAAGTCATGTTGTACTGTTTTAAACAAAGGTTGAAGAAATTTGCCGTAGGAACAAACTTCAGGAGTTTCATTAACCAAAGCTTTAAAATGACTGGCAAGCTTCACTTTTGAGTCATACAAGTTAATTGATGACACCATAATCATGAGGAGTAATGCTAGTCTAGTCAGGTATTCTTTCTTCCTGGTAAATACAATCCAGGATACCCCGAGGGACTCTGCTAAGCACAGATGTAGAGAAAAGCACATAGAAAAAGAGGACAGGAACACATTTTTCAACATGTCTTTTCCCCTTATTCAACTGTCGAAGAGAACAAACACATTGTCCAACAGAGATTATAAATGAGCTTCTGACCAAAGTTAAAACTAAACTTCCGAAAATATACATGCTACCACTTTGAATTTCATCCTTCAGGTACTGACAACTTTTATCATATGATTTACAAGGGGAAAAAATGTATTTTTCAAAACTAATTTAAATCCACAGGACAGATTATGAAATTATATTTTTTATCTTTACAGTGGAAAAAAGGGACAAAATGATAAAGGAATCTGGCCACCAATTTATCCACAGATTTGCAAACTCCCATGACAAGGTGATGGATAAACTTAACTTTGTTTCCATTTCTCAAAAACCTGTACTGTAACAATCTTATTCTTATAGGAAGGCACATAACACACTCACTCACTTCTAATTAACCAAGACTAATTTGCTTACTCTGTAGGTTACTTCCAAGTAATTCAGCATCCCTTTCATGAATGCATCAAAAATGGGGTTAAGATGCAACAGCTTACAGGAACAAATATTCAAGTCAGTGGTGGACTCCTACATAGTCCTTATGACACGTAATCTAATGAAGAAGAAAATTCTTCAAGCCCTATCAGAGAACGTGGATTTTTTTTTACATTTGTATCTTGCTTCTTTTGTCCTTTCATGGAGATAGATAAAATATATTGCTGTAAAAATAATTACTTTGATTCTCTAGGCCTTACATTGTCCAAGAACTGCTGCAGGATGGTCTTTCCCCTCCATCTGACCCAAACAGAGACATTATATCTACTTTTCCCTCAGTGACCTAGGGCAGAATATACACAATTTCACATTGGGAGCAGGCAAATACTAGAACTGAAAATAGCTAGGGTCAAGGTTAGTGTCATCTCTCCAGTTAGGCTTTGAGTGAGAGTGAAATAATCATTACCTGAACCAAAACATCCATGAAAGTGTTGTATGAAACCTACTCATCAAGAACAATAGAAGAAATGCGGGGCTTACAAGGGCTGTCCTCATGTGTCAATCATTTAAAAGTCCTAAAGATACCGTTCTACTAAATGAAGTGTAAACATAGTTGGGAAAACAGCCTAGAGCTGCAATTCTCCTTATTTCATTGCCCTTGTGGTGTTAGCATGTACACTTCACTAAATTACAGGCATTTTGCAGCTTTCAAGCTTAGATATCATCTCACCTCTTTCTAATACAGTTGGATGCACAGGAGGATTTACAAAACATGGTTTCTCATGGCTCACTATGTGGATTGTCCCTTCTCTAACAGAAAGACTGAAATGTGGCTGAAACTGTTCCTTCAGTAGAGGAACCGTCTGTGTGATCTTTCCCTCTACCCCTAACATAATTACTTATTTCATGAATTGAGTTTCATTTAGACTTAACTCTTATGAGGTTAATGTAAAACTGGACAAGCTGTTCAAAACCTATATAGGCATTGGTAACTGGTGACAAGCTGGTAACAGGATCCCACTGGCCTCGCTTCCTTGCAAAATAAATATGATTTATACAGGCAGTGCATGCATGCCTGTGTATTTTTTTTCTTGCTAATCTTACCTGGTTAAGGAGGTGAAAATAATGGAATGTATGAAGGAAAAGTAATCTGAGCACTTTTTTTTTTTCTTCCCTGGAAGCTAAGTATGCCATACATGATGAAACTGACTAATACTCAACAAAAAAAAAGTATAATTAACAAAATGTTGTCAGTCATGATAAAGAAACCATTTAAAAAAAAAAAGTAGCTTCCCAAGTATTGCAGTTTTTCAAATAAAAGCTCACATTCCACAATAATGACCAAGTGAGACACATTAGGAGAAGGCAATATAAACATTAGGATTATCACCCATGTGAGTCACACACCAAGTCAAAGGTTCAGTTGTTCCAGAATTATTTATAGTATTTTTATATTTTTCAAGGTTTTTTCCTCCTTCTATCAATATTTTCCATAAACCAGTGAGAATTCTGACATGATAAAGTGACAGATGCTACAAGCAGCCCTGGTCAGCAGCAGAATACTAAAGCTACTAAAGATCAGCTTTTAAATACGTGATCTCTCTTAATAGGAAACAGATTTCAAACTTAGATAACATGCTAAGCTGCTAAATATTTTTCCTCCCTTCATCCTCCTCTGAGACTTATTCTCACCATGGACCTATGCTTGAAGTTTGTCTGTAAAGCTGTGTTTGAGACCTGTGTGGCAAGATTTGTTCGTGATGTGTCATGACAGATTAGGATTAAAATCACTTCAAAACTATAGTTCTGGAACTCTGTGCCCATGCATCCTCACCTACAAAGCAAATCAAGCAGATTCAGCTTCCTGTTGAGAGCAGTTGGATCTCTCAACCAAAAAGCAGAATAGGACTATGACCCGGGTAAAACACTATCAGACAAATCTAAATTTTAATGCTTTCCAACAAGGATTGAACACAGTAAATGCAATGAGTCTTCACTAATTGTATTGAATGTCACTCAACTGGACTTTCCAGGAATGCGGTGAGCAGAGATGCAAAAGAAGGAAATGAGGCTTTTCTAGACCTACACTATTTCTTGTCCAAAAAAAATTTGGAGGGATCTCTCCACACAATCTGTCTCAAAGAATCAACAATTTTTAAACCAACTCCACTTTCCAACTAATAACCTTCATATCCAGAGTGCTTGAAAGATATATTATATTTAGATTTCCATTTATTTTCCAGTCCTGAGGTGATACTAGCACTTCAGTGAGATGTCTATAGGTGACAAGAGTGGAAAGTACCACAGTCATCTCATCTTTGACTGACACTACCATAGATATATATTTTTAATCTTTGATAACAAACCATTTTATCATATACACACAGGCCATTTTGTCATCTACTTAGAGATTAGGAATAAATATGTCTGAATTCAATTTGGAGCATGGGTGATTCCTGCTAAATGTAAGACTGCACTCATGCCACCATAAAACACTATTTTTGTCATAGTGTTGACTATTAACCCGTGGCTGATTAACTCAAAAGTAGGTATAAGTTCATATATAACATGACTGCCCCCTTGTGTCAAACTTGATCCTCTTCCTTCAGCTGAGGGATCGCTCAGCACATCTCCACTTGTCTTTTCTTAACATGAAAAATAAATCCCCAAAACTAATTTCTTGAGCATAAAACTATAGCTCAAAAATATATTAAAAAGTAGGGTATGAATTACAGAAAGTAATTTTGAAAATAGCAACACGATTTCCAAAGTAATAGAATCCTAAATCACTGACAGGTTCATTAACAGCAACAAAAAAGGAAAAAGCCGGTTTTTTTCCCCATTTCATTTAAATAACTCATTTTTTTCTTACAAGCCAGTTATAAATTATATGAAATCATGTAACAAGACTATTAGCTAACTTCACCAAGTTAGACATAGAGTGTAACTCACTAGTAGCTCTGAATGCAGAAGCCAAAGTCAACATGAGCAACAAACTATATATAGTACAAGGGGAAAACTGACAAAGGACATGAGAGGTCCAAGTGGGCACAAAGACATATTCAGAATACATGCTTACCTTGAAAATAATTTGCTTGGACAAAACAATACCTTCACTGAACACATTCAGTTTGCAAGTTCTAGGGGATTCATAAGGGCTGTAAGAGTTCCCTAATGAGAATTCAGTCCCATGCATAATTTGCATATATTTACACACATCACGCATGTGTTTGGAAACTTGAAAATTACTTCAAGTGTCTTGGGAAACATTAGAATCTATCCCTTAGCACAAAGGGCCAAGATAAGTAAGTGGGGTTTATGCAGGTATCAGTAACCCATGAGACACCTGTGAAGTGCTAAACAGGGCTCTGGACTTAGGCCAGACCGGAGAGCGATGCCATGAAGGAACATGGACAGATTGTTATGCTCTTTTTCAACACCTCCCCCCTCCTTTTTTCTTTTTTTTTCTATTAAGTCAAGAGGGTGAATGTAAGTGCAAGCCTGTCAATGATCCTGGCAGATGGCAGGCAGTCAGAGGTAGATTAGATGTTTGCCATCACAAGCCAAGGAAAGAAATGGGAGTCTTTCTTTATGATTAAGGTAAAGGAAATTACAAAAGCAAAAATAATTTTAAAACCCCAATAAATGAAAAACAAAAACAAATCTCAAAACCAACATTCAAAAAACAAAGACCTTGTGTCCAAGAAAAGCAATCACCCATAAAAAGTGAGTCAGAAGACTGAATCAGAATTTTTCAGTCACCTATCGGTGGATCTTTGGCAAAAATAAACCAAAAAGCAGCATTATATTAATTGTTATCTAAACTATCCGTCTGCTTGCCTTGAGACCTTCAGCACTGACTGCAGCTCACAGGTCTCCCCTTGAGTTTTGCCTTGGATCCCTCAGGCAACTCCATCTTCTTTCTTCTAAGGAAGAACCCACCTTTCTGTCCTACTGGTACATGCCCCTGTGGGAGCACACACACTAGTTAGGAGTGACAGTAGGAAAAATGAATAGGGAACAAAGTAATTAATTTCCTAGTTGCAGAACTCCAACATCTTCTCGACATAAAAGCCTGAAGGCTGGACAAAGTGCTAGTATGGAGAGAAATGCAAGACTGAGGTGGAAAAGGGGAACACCGAGGGGGAAAAAGTGAAGAATTGACAGTAAGCAGATAAGTGAACTGGTGTAAATAAGCAGGATATTCTAAAAGATCAGTGTGGTCCACAGCACATCTCACAGTGCTGTGTCAGGAAACTGAAAGCTTTTGATAGAAAGGTAGGAAGCAAAAATGGCAAGGTTAATTTCCTCAAAGTTGCTTCTTCTGAGCACACATCCATATCCACACAGTTCCTAGAGGAGTCTTAAGCTGTCTAGAATGGGGCATCATAAATTTAACATGTGAAAAATATGAAGTCATTAGGATAAATTTAACAACCCAAGCCTCTGAAACACACCAATTCAATAGAATTAAAGGCATCATACTCAAAGCATAAACATGACCAGCCCTTGGTATCATCAAAATCAGACCAATTTTCTCCCATCTCCTCAGCTCATTTCCTCCCCATCTCTGCTCATTTGACTGTCCTTCCTGTTCACTGGAGCTTACATCCTTCAATTGCTTCCTTTCCTCATCTTTCCTTTCCCCACATCCATCTTCTTCATCACTGCATCTCCAAGACTCATCCCCTTCCTCTCCACGCCCCAAAATACTCATTTAGGCATTTGTATTAGTGCAGCCTTTCAATAGGATGACCAGAGGAAGTTCAGATGGGATAAGGACAAACCAGTAATTAAGAGCCAGTTTTCCAGCTCAATTTGCTCTCTTACTCCTTTTTCACTGCTGTTAGATTTGTCATCTCTCTACATGCACTTTGATTGCTTCCTCCAATACGTGTAGCTTTGTATAACTATCAGTCTCATGTCTTTCCCACCTGATTCATGCTCTGTGTTCTATGCAAATGTCTTGCTTAATCAGAGAGGAACTGAAGCCAAAAGCTTGGAATTCAAATGAGAATATTCACAGACCTGAGACTCTTGGCTTGCTTTTACCTTTTTTACTTTGTTTCTTTTATTTTTTCAGTTCTTTCTGACACAGGGGCACCTCACATGCGTTAAAAAAAGTCAAACAGATTACAGACTCCACCTATCCAAATATTTCTAATAATTCATACTTCTCTTGGGGAATGTGGAAACCAAGACCACAGGTCCATCAGTTATGATTTATATTGAACCACTTTTTGAGAGGTTCAAGCCTTTAAATTTTCATTCACTCAGAAAAAGAGAGTTTCTAAATGTCCTGTGTCTTAAATAGGCCATTTGTGGTAATGCTATAAGGTCTATCGTACATATTATTTGCAAGTTCATAATTTAAATTAAAATACTAAAAGCCTTCAGAAAAAAAGACAGAAACAATTAAGAGCACTAATAATCTGACCCTGCTGTTTGCAGCACACAATGGTTTAAAATTATTCACGTGTTTCAATGTGGAAGTGATTTAACATAATTTAGCAAACCTGAGAGCTACATTAAGATGTAATAGTGATGAATGGATGAGACACAGCACACACACTTTCAGAAATCCTCAGAGCCCTACAGAATTAAAGAAGTATCCCTGAAGACCTGTCAGGTGACCCCAAAGTGGGTGGCCCAAACAGAAAAAAAAAGAAGACAGACAAAAAAAATCAAGATTCTAGAGTGTGACAAATGGTGTGCATAAGAATGCATTCCAAATTAGTATCTGAAAATTTACATTCACAGGACAGGATTAGGTTTCTAAAATAAAAAGCAGATGGACTGAGAACACTTACTAAATTCACTGAAGAACAATGCACACTGGTTGTATCTCTCCATCATTTATTATCCCAGCAGCCATTTTAGGTCTTAAACACTTTCTCTGTACTTGCCATATATATGGGTCTCAACACAGACTGTACACACCAGTAGCAAGTGCACATGCAAATCTATACTGTTTCTTCTAAAGAAAGACAAAACAAGCCTAAACATTTTGATAACTACCTAAACAAGAAGAATAATGACTGACATTTCAACTTTTTAGTGCACTTCATCAGCTAGAATATGGATGAAGTTGTATAATATCTATTTAATGATACACCTGACTCCCTGTTTCCCCAGTATTGCTTAATCTATGGAATAGTTAAAAACAAGAGCCAATTTCTGGTGAGATGAGCACTGCTGCCAGCTCATGTTGTTAGCAAAAGGAAAACTGACATCCCACACAGCTCTCATGGTATCTTCCATAATACCATGAGTGAGATCTTCCATGTTCCACCACCTGAGGCACAGCTCAAGACAAGCTCCTGTTCTGCATTAAAACTAACTTCAAAATAACAGATTGTAAGCATGGGCAACAGCTTGAGAAGAACTGTGCTCAGTTTGAGCTCTTCTGGATCCCATTCCTACAGAAGAATGTATTTTTAAAGAAACAAAGTAAGGCTCAGCAGCCATTAAACAGAGGGTAACTTGCACGGAGAAAGCCTGTATGGGAAACATGAATATAAACTGGTTTTCCTGGCACTCCATTAGTCCTTTTCTGCATACAGTATTAAGGAATGTTGCGGTATTTTGCTGTTCTCTCATCAAATAAAAATGAGGAAATGCTTTTAAAATACTAGATATATTTCAATAATAATCTTTTAAAGAAAAGCTTTTATTCACAGTATTTTTAATTAAAAAAATTAAAATCAAATGGGCATCAAATTTTCAGCACAGATTCTCGTGTCCATGATCTGTTCTGAAACTCTAAACAGTATCTAAATAAGTATTGATTTTTTAAAAAAAAAGAAAAGCTACAGCTGTTCAAATGCTTTTCAGAGTAATAACTGCACTACAAGAAAAATATAATCATGGGGATAATTCAAATTAATTTCACTGCCTGTATGTTAAAGGTTTCATCAAAGGAAACTTACTGTCAGATGTAGGCAAACAAGTAATTTCGAACCACGAGATCTCATCAAAAACAAGCCTCTCTTCACTGCCCTTTATATTCCTGCAAGTAAACCAAGCATTGGTACTCACTGCACAACATTTTTGGATCCTCTGGTCTTATCCATTCATACAGAGCCTGCACTATGGATCTGGCTCACCTGAATGAGCCATCCCTCAAAAAAAACAAATGCACCTACAAAACACAGCATGGCAACCTCTCATAACCCAGGAATCACATAGTTTTAATTCTGGAATTATCTTCAGATGATAGTAAATACAGTATTTTTAAATGTTAGATGAAAGGGGGACGTTTTTATTATGTCCCCCTCCTCAAAAAAAAAAGTTTTGCCCTCATTATTCTGCTCAGTGCCCAAATAAAGTGGGGAGTTGCTTGTTGTTTTTGCAGCAAAGGAGCCCTGTACTTCTGAATCACCAAGCAGCTGGAGTCTGGTTTAATTACCTAACATCAATCAAGATGTAAACCAGCACTTGGAGACCAAAGAATGTAACGTTCATCTGCAACACAAAAGAAATAGCTAAGCTATCTTAGCTTCTGCCTAGACAGTTTGTACACTAGGAAAAGTCAACACATTACTTTTATACTCTGTCAGTAACATAAAATAGCCAGAGAGTAATTTTATGCTACACTTGAATACACCAGTGACAATTTATAGTAAGTGAGAAAAGATCAAGAGAATATTATTTCATTAAGGCCTGTAACCTTTAACACAGAACACGTTTGTCCAGTATTAAGTTCGCAGCAAATAGCAGCATCAGTTCATGATAGCACTTCCTGCTACAATAAATAAATAGATAGAAAGTTAAAGTTAACAAGAAGGAGAGATGACATTGTAAACTCTAGGTTCCTGCTTGATTTTTTCATCTCTTAACTCTCTGAGCTTGTGAAATACAGTTATCTTATGAACTTTTGTTAATATTAACAACACTGCATTCAACTCGACAAAGCACTGCAGTCTTTCATAAGTGCAAAGGAGATAATCTAATTATTCCTCTGGTCTTCAGATCTCTAGATATAAACTACAGAATGTATCTAATCTATGTAAAAAGTAACCACCCACCACACTCCACAAGTACTTCCCCCTAGAGATAAAAGAAACAGCAACCACATGGGACAGATGTTGGCCACATCACTTATTGCACTGTTGGAAGCAGCTGAGTTGCTACAGTGACAGAGGTGAAATGAGACACCATAAAGAACTGCTCAAGTCTTCAGCACATCTCAGGTAATAAATCCATCCATAAAAATTAAGATTATAAATAATCCTGTGTCATGGAAGGCTCCATCAGTCAACTTTAGCCAACACTGTAGTGGACAACAGATGCAGTTCATGTGCTGGGATCCCACCCATACTATACAAACATAGAATAAAAATAGTCTCCAACTCAGAACTTCTCAGGAATAGGATAAAAGATTAAATATATACAGATAGATGGCACAGCACAAGCCTGAAACTAATTTTTTTATAAAGCAAGACATACTAAAAAGCCTTTTTGCCTTTCAATATTTAAGAGACAAGTCCACGTGTGTCTTGCTTTCCTACAATGATCTAGCTCTTGAGCTCCAGGAAAGCTCTGAATTCCCTGAAAGCCACAGTTATTAATTTTTAACTTGAGTCCTTTCTGATTACTGTATTGTGTAGACCATTGCTTGCTCAAAGGGTTAACCAGTTAGGAGTTGCAATGAGAAACCACAATGGGATGATGACACCAAAGACATTACATTTACTCACCTACCTACTGAAAAAGAAACTTTTCTGACTGCTTATTAAATCAGCTCTAGGGACAAGTAATATTCTTGAGCTGCCCAGATTGTCTGAATAGATTGGAAAAATCAGATTCGCGATATGTCCAGAGTTCTAGGCCTGATTTCTGTGGTCAAGTTTATGCCCAGTTTCTAACAAAAGCACACAATATGATGCTGCTTGTACATAACCAAGGGGATAACTCAGCCCCTCTCCTATTTTAGTGAACTATTTAATTGGCAGAGATAGTAAGCAGCATTTCTAAGGGAGATTGACTACATACTGAAACGTGCCAAAAGAGAAATGGTTGCTGCCCAGCATACAGCAAGCACTGAACACTTTCCTGTTGCAAGTGAAGTAAATGACTGGAATAAGAGAACATTAACAGCAACCAGAGATATCTGAACAACGTGATCTGGTCTCAACTCAAGTATGTTCTTACAGACAGTTACTATCACTGCTATTTGTCTGTCTTTAATGATAAAACGTATCCCTTGCAAATAATGGTTTAAATACTAGCAGAATTTCAGAGAGAATTTTTGTGAAAGCTGAAGTCAGGTGTTATATCTGCCCTCTCAAGAGCAAGGAAAAAAATACTTGTTCAGACTTGAGAATCATTTTGGAACAGAAGAGGAAGATAAAAGCAAGAATCTTTTACAATATGAGCTAGTAAATTGAAGCAAATAAGGATTCCACTTGATGGTAATCCAACAGAAGAGAGGCAGTCATATAACACAGTCAGCACTTCATTCTAGGAAAAGTACATGGTTCTATCTCATGACAACAGATTATATGTTGGTAATTAAAACATGGAACACTTAATAAAAGTCTTCATGAAAAAAAAAAATTATTTCCAAGAAAAGCAGCACCATGGACACTGCTCTCAGTGTTACCACCTCACTTATTCTGATTAATTCAATTATGTGTCAAAGTGTCCAAAAGCATTCAGTTTGATCATTCAGAAAGGTTTATCTCCTCTTCATCTAGACATTATTAAAACACACCTTCACCATTGGAACCTGCAATTTACTCTTAATTATGCAAAACTCTAGGTAGCTGAGACTCAGCTACAAGTAGGATCGATTTTCCACTGCTTTAAAATGCAAAGTGAACAAAAGAGTCAATGAAGTGAAACAGGGAACAGGAGACAATATGGAAAGGCGCTGGTTGAGAGAGAAGGGAAACAGTGAGAAGTCCAAGCAAGAGGTGTGATATCACTACAGTTTAGTTTCTTTCTTCCCTTTTACAACAGAACAGTTCACACAATCATTAAAGAATCCAGTGAAAAGCCAAGTCTCATCTGAAACAACCCACTGTATACTGCATTCATTAACTATTAAACTATGGGCAAGATCTTCAATAGCTAATTACACAGAATACTCTGCTTGAATGTGCATCTTCTTTTTGAGATTTCTCATGAAGAAGAAAAAAATGCAGTCACTGTTCCACAAACTGATTTCTTTCTATATTTCTTCTTACACCTTCAGCAAATCTGTTCTTTCTCTGACATGTTCATCACCTGCCTGTATCAACATCAGTTCTCAAATTGCTCCGATCACTAATTTTGTTTCCTCAAAGTGGTAATGGCAAATTATAAACTGGTAGAGTAGTAACCTTTCCACTTGAAAAGATTTCCTACTTCTAATTCCACAGAAATATGGTTGCATTTCCCAGAAAACTTGTATCACCAAAGCGCATTTCCCTGATAGAAAGCCTGATTGGGGCAAATTAAAGAAAGCTCCACAAAGGAAAATTCGGAGTTTTTCTGCTCTGTTCTTCTTGTCTAAGGCTTGAGGAAATTTATGACTTCCTCCTGTTTGTACCACTAAGAAATGTTCCAGAACACAAGCCTCCTAAATCCTCTGCCTACAAATAGATGTACGTGAAGGCGATTGAGCTGAAAATGCAAGTCCTTTTGTTAGAGAGCAGGGAAGACTCTCTACAAACCTACTCCTTTTAAAAATACCTTTCTTAAGTAGTTACAAAAACATATGTTGCTGCCTCTATGGTATTTGTAATGCATTTATAAACTGGCAGCAGGCATTTCTGCAAGTTTTGTACTTCATAAACACAAGTATGCCAAGCATTTTAATCTGTGGTTTCACTGGAGAAATCCTCAGGTTTCTAGGAATAGGAGAGGAAAAGATTGTCTCATTCCTCTGCTGGAGAACATACTGTCACATATCTACTACGGTACATAATTAGCCCTTGACAGGACTTTGTATAAAACAATGACAGAAGACATTTTTCTTTGTAGAAAGCATTTGAATCCCAGTCTTTTCAATTCTCAATTTTTCAGAATAATCTGAGAACTTGGAAAAAAACATTTTAGCATAAAAGACACGTGGAAAGTCTTCTTTTAAAAGGAAAAAAAAAAAATCAAACCAGAGTAAAATACATACAGGCTTATTTAAAAAAAATTTTATATACCACTAATAAGTAGTAAAGTTCAAACTAGCTCCTTTCTTCTAAAGAAGAACATCATTTGACTGTTAAAGAGAGTGCTGCTGAAATGGAAAGGCTGCTGTTTCTCAAGCACTATTTCAAAATTTGAACTTTACAGCCATTCCACTGGAAAATGGTTGAGGGAGTAATATAATTCTCAACAGGGTGAGTACTCCCACTCCCTGTGGAAATCTCGAGACTATCAACCACCAGCTGCCCAGAGATACTAGCTAAAACCTCAAGCCTTGATTCACAGCCAAGTGAACTTCTCCTTAGGTCACTCCAAAGATTTACTGTCACTCAGAACAGTGCACACCAACTTCAAGGTAAAAAGGGTTTGACACAAATATCTGAGATAGCCCTGTCAGCTCCATATTTCAGCTCCTCCCACCTGAATTAGCTTCTCTTGTCTAAGTCAACTAATGCACAGTTCAACAGCCTTGACTTACTGTGAGATGTGAGTTATTGGGGTCAGCAGCGTCTCACCCTCCAGGTCAAGCTCATCGGCAAAGCTGTTGGTCCTGATGAAGGGTCCTGTGCTGACGTCTAAAAACGCTGGGTTTTTTTTCACTGTGAGGAAACAGGCAGGTAACAGTTAAAGCAATTGCATTCAGCTTTTTCAGGAAAGCCTTATCACTTCTTTGGATCCCTGAAATTTTAACAGAATACTCTAAACAGAAGCTACTACCAAAAAATTGCATATAGTGCAGAGTTAAGGAGAAGTAAAGCTTCACCTCTTTTTCTAACTAAAGAATTCCAACTTGTGCTGAAAACTAAAAGATTTTTTTTCCTTTTGTTCATACTCCTCACACAGAATGCAGAGTAGCTGTATCACAGGCAGCTTCCCACACTGTACAATACACAGCCATACCACAGACCAGTGCTCTACAGCAAGAGAGCATTCAATGACAAGACTAGATCCTTTTCATACCATTTCTACTTGGAGTTTTAGTTTATAGTACCAGTTCCTGAAGTTTAGTTACTGTGGCTGAAAACAAAAAAACAGGCCTAGAGAAACACAGGAGCCCAGGTGTTTTCACAGTGAGCAGACAGCTGTTGTCAAGCACTGTCTGAGCTGAACTACTGGTTTCCAGTCCCTCTCATGTTTAGGCCCAAGGATGCCTCATCTTTAAGCCCAGAAATGAGGTGGCAAGATGTTCCATTGATTTAAGATAAAGTCCTCAGCAGGAAGATCCTTTCACATAACTTCATGTATTGAAAGTTTTTAGTGGTAAAGTTACTTGTTAACCAAAACCTTCATGCATCCAAGAAATCAGGTAGACTATTAAATTCTACCAAACTCCCACATTAAGAACTCTGTTTTTTTCCAGCATGGTTTTAACACTTGTTAGAGAAGTCACAGAATTTGCATATAAATAAAATCACTGTTGTATATATACATTAAATTCCTTTTAGAGGGAATGCAAACAAGTGAAATACTTTAGAAATTATAGGTAGATTGTGACATCTCCATAGAAATTTCTAGCTGTGCAACTGGCTGGATCATTCCATGAGATAATTATAGCATTGTTGTTTATTAAAGTCTCTACTGTATGAAACTAATATAATAATATAACGGTAAAGAATGTAACATCAACATGCAACATGAAATCTTAAATAGAGTAGAAACAGCTAACTTAAAAATAGTTGAATTTAATTAGAAGTGGGTAGACTGGGAAACAATTTTTTGTTAAACACAATCACTTTACTTAAGTAGGTCTCTTCATACAATAGAAGTGCATTAGAACATTTATAAATATCCAGAAGAGAATATGGCATTATAACATGAGGCACTCAGCGATTCAAAATTACAAAAGGAGAGGAAGACCTCTATAACCACAGTTAAAGACAGACAACTGCTTGGAGACAGAATTATGTTTAAAAACAAATAAAACGAATTAGACACTTGTATGTAAAAATGAAAATTCTGCAGAAAGTCTTGGCAAATGTTAGCTTCTTACTTTTGCTCTTAGTATCATGGTTTTTAATCACTTTGCTGTAGTCAACATCCAAGATACTGGCTGTGAAACAAGGAAAATAATTCAGATACACAGCAAAAGGTCTTTAAAACAGAGTCTTTTTGGCTGTCACTGAATTTGTTTTCACTGCTTTAGTTTCTACAGGATACAGACGGAACTTTCCCAGTTTCTAGGAAAGGAGGACTCACAGCCATTTCAGTTTTCCTGATGATGAGTGATAAAAATGCTGAACCTAGAGCTATGTGAAGTCTTTGCTGAACACTCAATAAAATGTACTTATGAGATTCAATAAAACAGTACAGAAGTGGGTCTTCAGAAACAGCCATTCTTGGACCATTCACAGTTATTGCTTTTCAGTTTCCATGGGAGGGGATAGGAGTGGCAGAATAATAAAGGTAAAACAAGGCATGACTGTATTGCAGCCTGTTTAAAGTGTCATTACCTGAGAATATGGGGATGAAGAGATGCTTAACATAAGGTAAACATGGTATTTCCCTCCTTTTTAAAATCACATTTAACTTTGGAGGAACCCTTCTCACAAAATAGTTTTAAAAAAACAAACTAAATTTCCAAATAAGGAAGGCTAAAGGTAAAAATTATGACAATTAAGAAAACTCCAAGCTCATTGTAGGCAAGTTGTACTACATGGTCTTTAAAGGTCCCTCTGAACCCAAATCATTCTCATTCTATGAACTTTCCATCAAGGATTATAATGACAACGAAGAGAAATCAATAATGGGTTTTTAGCACTACCAACGTAACAATTTTATATATAATTTATGCTAGTAAATTATTCAGGTAGCAAGACAGAATATTTTATATTTCCTCTTCTGCAAGCACAGAAAAAAACCACCTATTTAAAGCAACTTCCACAGAAAATCTGAGTTTTTGTTGATGCATTCAGACCATACCTCTGTCTTGCAGAATACTTCCTTTTTTAAAATGCAAGCATTTGCAATTTACAATCTGAAAACCTTTCCAAATTCAAAATTCTACTGATGTGCCTATGCTTTCTTTAAAAACCAGCACCATAATTTTCTGTGTCACAGCAGGCAACTCCAGACAGAGCAATGGAAAGAATTGAGTAATTAACAAAGGTGATGGAGCAATGAAATATGATGAGCTTTACCTGGAGAGGAAGGAGCGCTGGAAGACTGCTGGTCTGTGGAAAAGGATGGCCAGGAGCGCTGACAATCTGAGTTAGAATGAAGATGCACATGAAATAAAGAGAGATGGGAGAGGAAAAATAAAATGTCTCCAGATAAGCAGCTGAGGAGATGCAGACAGACCTATAGTGTGTTGTACCTGATGTCTTTAACGACAAAATAAAATATACTGTGGTAAAGAATTTGTATGAAACTCTTACAGTCCTTATTACACGTTAGCAGGACATTGAACTACCACTAGGGGTTTAATCTCTCTTTGAACACAATCTCCATGACACCTGCTACAAAATCTTCCTCCTTCCATTTTGAGGAAACCCAAGTGCCTGCTTCAAGCCAAATTTCTCAGGGGAAGATTTCAAGCAAGAGGAGTCAATGATGAGAAAGAGACCCCAGCAAAACAAAATTTTTGCTATATTTAGTTTTTTCAAATATTATCTGTTTAATAATAATTTCATTAAGAAATGCCTGTGGACTCACACACTGGGACGAGACAGAGTGGCATTTCAGAATCTTTACATTATTTTCATGCAATAAGATAAAAAGAAGTCAAAATATAAATGGTTTTGGTTTGAAAAAAAGTCCCCATATATACAATTTCTGTCAGTGTCAAGCATGCTTCAGCTACAATTCTCAGTTCTTTCCTGCATTGATTGTGCCAGGATAAAGGAGGAGGGGAGAAAAGTAGTTGGAAATATCTGGCTGGGAAACCAAACAGAAGATTAGGGAATTCAGGAGTGTGAAGATTCAAATGTAAGTGGGTAGCCCAAGGAGAAAACCATTATTTACTGAATATGAGAAAGGTGCATATAGATACATGACTAGAAGCTTCCTGAGACTTGAATTTCTCCTGAGCTTGTTCCACCACACTCACCTCTATCAGAGATGTACCAGTTGGGATACATCAAAAAGGGAGATGAGTGTCAAAGACATTCAGTTTGTTTTCTGCTGTTTTACCACCTGAATTGCACCTGTGTAGTGAAACACAGGAAGTGTATCTTGTATTTTCAAACAATTGTCTTTAGTGGCTACAGAGCAGACAACTTACAGGTGGCTCACAGCACTCTCACTAAATTATAGAGGTTTTCTGCCCAGACCTAGCTCCAATTCTAGAGCCTTTGGGGAACATTCAATTGTTAAGAAAGTGCCTAAGCAAGCACATTAGAAACATCACAGGACTACATGGCTGCTTAAGTGATCACAGAATCCATGCAAACAGTAAAATAAATTATTTAATTTATGGTCCCCATCTGTTCACAAATGTCCACAGAGCATTTCTAAAGGAACAGATGCATGTACTTCAGAATATATAATACTGGAGGTCAAGACTGGACATTTTCTTCCATCCCAGTCTATTTGTTTAGAAATGCATTCTCAGCTCTGTGCTCAGATAACTTGTGCTTTATTATATGGAGATTATTTTTCTATTTGCTATATATAAGTAATATTTCTTAATTATAAACAAAAAAGATATAATCTATTTGTATAAATCAGCATTCTCTTTTCCGTTTGGAGTAAAAATATGGGCATAACAGTGAATACAAGTGAGAAAATATGTATTTTTGTCTGGCTAGATCTCCTTGGATGCAAAAGATTTCTAAGAAACTATATGGCACCGGACACACATGAACAGCACTGCAAACATTCCATTGTCATAAGCTGGCATGCCATAGATAGAATTATTTTCCTTAACTTACCAAGCAATTTTAAAATTCCTTTTTTTCCTGTATACTTGTAACAGTTTAGAGAGAGCAGAACAGATAAAAAAGAAAAAAAGATAAGTGTCAGAAGAAATTAGAAGAAAAACCACTTACTGAAAGCTACAGAGTTGATTTTTGAAGCAGCAGTACTAGGCTGCTTGCAAATCATATTGCCCTCTAATCAACTTAGAGATAAAAGGTGGGACTTTACAAATCAAAGCACTTGTACAGTTCATTCACTAGTTTGTTTTGAAGAAAAGTACCTGTACTCCAATCCTTAGACACTGACAAAACTCAGTACTCATCCACCTTTTAACAGCTATGTTATTTCTACCACCAGATGCCATTCACAATCATTCCTTAATAGAGGCCAAGGGAGAGTGGAAAAGCATGGATGCTACAGAACAAAGCAAGACAAAAGCATATCCAAAAGGAACATGGAAGGTGAGACATTCTGCTTGAATTCAAGTATGCCTGGTGCCAACCCCCATTGCTATCTTATACTAGAAGTCATGAAATCCAGTCAGGTCAGTCAGTCACATTTTTGAGGAGTAAAAATGTTAACTACTTAAGGTATAATCAATAAAACACATTGTAAAAATTAAACTTCGTTCTTGCTGCCAGAATTTGAGCAAAACACATTAAAAACTTCTAATAAAAATACATTTGTGAGAGAGCCACACTGCAAATTAAGTTATTTTGTGAGTTCATTACAGCTAAGGCAACTTTAAGCAATTAATTATAAGGTTACTATCAAAGTCTTTTCTTCTTTTTCCTCATACCATATCATTTTGAAAAGTGACAGTCGATTTTGATGGATCTACATTTATCTTAAGTTCTTTTGCTTCCAAAATTTGATTCACAGCCTGCTCCACTAAGCAGATGGCAGGAGCATAAAAGGATTTCAATGTTCAATGTTCAATGCAGCCAAGATGTACCAATCCTTTTTGAAAGAAAGCAAGAAAATAGCAACACATCTAGGGTAAACTTCATGAGTAAAAACTGATAGCTAATCCCTGTAGTTTCAGTCAATTGCAGAACTGAGGAATGTATGCACCAACCTCGGAGACAGTAGCTCTTCTGGCAGGCAGAAATTAAAAATAATCTTAGTTTGTCAGCAGTGGAGCATGTTGATAAAAGGAATGGTTGAATTCATCCAGAAAAGCCAGCAACCAAAGTAAAAAGCAAAATATTCATGCTTTAGAATGACAAGAGCTTGTCCTGCCTTCATCTTCTCGCCTACAGATACCACAGAGGACCAGTGTGTAAATCAACAGTAGAAGTCATTATAGTTACTAACATTTTATAATGGAATTTCTTACCAGAATTTTCATAGGGTTCAAAGCTGAAATCAGGCTTCCTGTCCTCTGATACATGGTCATAAGTGATGTGTGGAACAGTTAACATCCTATCTGGAGAAGAAGGTCCATTGTCCTTGTCCAACTTGAATTTCTTCTTTTTCACCTAAAAATGCACACACATAAAATTACTCAAACCAAGTAACATTTAGTTGTCACCTCAGTAACATCTTCAGAAATAACAGTCTCCAGTAAGATAACACCAATCAGAAGAGTGCCTGACCATTTACATTTCCATAATGCTACACTCTGAATTTCTTGGCAAGACATCATGCCAATCATGCCAAAATTGGCTAATTAGCTCGAATTCTGCTTGTAGTTAAAAATAATTTGCTAGCTCTGCAGTAGTTAATATAAATCAAATGATTCTAGAATACCTTTACCATTTTATGATGCAATAAATCATACCTTAAGCAAAAAGCAAGTGGATAAATTGCTACCAAACTCGGACCAACCTGGCATACGAATCAAGATTTTTCTCATCATCCTCTCCTTCCAAGTGGAGAGGACTGTGCAATAATATCACAACAGAGAGGATGAAGCATTTGTTACCTAAAGGTTCTGGTTTTGTTGTTTCAAACAAAGAGAATTCTTATCAAATCAGTTGATTTGAAAATACTACTGCATGAACACATAAGATGACTTCACAATAAAAGTTAAAAAAGCTACAAAACCTATAGCTGAGAGAAGTAGCAGTTTGGTGACTGTTTTCTAAAAGTTACTGTTGTGGAAATAGTATTTTTTTTCCTTTGCTTATAGTTTTTAGTACATCAGCAGTAAGTTACTGATGTGCTTGAGTTTGGCAAAGAGTCTTTAGTGACCTAACCCATAGATAAATCTAAAAACTCAAACCTGGGAACTGAGGCAAGTTATAGTTCAAAATGTTTGCATACTGAATTTAAAATGAAACTCTGAAACTGAGTAATAATCTGCAGAATAAACAAAACACATAGCTTCTAGAGAGCAATAAAAATAAGAAATGTTATTTAATAGTACCATTACAGATTTCTTTGGTTTTGGACTGGGTGACAGCAAATGGTAATTCCTGGCAGGTTTGCGAATGTAAATTTTCCACGTAGAAGAGTCTGGGTTTTCCGCTGCGTAGCATCTCCATGCAGTCTACAACAAATGTTTGAAGCAACAGAACAATTAATACCATCAGATTTGTAGCTATTTGTCCTACAACATAATTTCCAAGGATGTCAGACATTCTTTTAACTTTTTGCTCTGCCCCAGATTCCTTCTCTGAATTTGAGCATTTTGCCTACCACATGGTATTTTCCAGACTCCTACTCAGAAATCAAAAATCATTCTTTCCTACTTCACAAGAGCAGTACCAGACAAAAAAGGTATTATGGTGCTGTTATTAGGGCTATATTCATACTAAGAGATAGAACTGAGAGCATGAGGGAGCTGCACAATGGTTAACCAGGAGTCAGAACCCCAAATCAATCCTCCCTCCTCCACCAATGATTAAAGTTCTATGTTCTCAGACAAAAAGGATGAAAGGAAACAAGACCAACCACAGACAAAGCAGTACTGTATCCTCTCTTGATTGTGTAAATATGTCATCAGAGTTGATTAATAATTATTCTCCAATTTACAGTGGTAAAGCCTCACTCATGCACTAGATGAAAGAGGACACATGCGTGTGTATATACACAAAGTCTGAAGTGGAAAAGGCCAGAAAACACTAGATGAAAGCAACAAAGCAAACCACAATGACAGAGAAAAACAGACAGTGGTTGGAAAGTAAAGGGTCAGACATCCACTGGAGAATTCTCATCATGGTTAACTGGATACTGGAAGAAACAACTGGACTCAAGAAGAAAACAAGAAGGAAGACAGGAAAAAAGTACCACTCATTTCAGCTACTGTATTGTTTTGTCCTTATAAAATAAGCTTCTTGGATCACAAATAATCTTTTGCAAGTTATTTCTAGAGTACTTATTGAACTAAGGCTTTACAAGTCTGAAACCATTAATAAATCATAATTATTAATAACAGGTAGTCAGCAGCTCACTGTCTATCTTCCATCCCACTTTAATGTTTCAGACAGATCCAAATACAACATTCTGGACTTGAACTCCCAGGCTTCCCAAAAATTTGGGGTTAATTTCCCAGTGGAAACACTAAAAATCCATTCTTTGAAAAACCACACCTTTCTCTGACTATGCAATCCAAGTGAAACATGAAAAATCTGAAGATTTTTGGTTAATCTCTGGTCAGAAATAGAGCTCAAAATTTAAACCTTCTTCACATTAACTCCTGGACTGTTTAGATTCGAGCACGAACTTTACAGTTAGCTACTGCTTCCATAAAGAGCCTGACCTGGAAATCCACATTCACTCACGAAGCTAGAGAAATAATTCATATGAGAATTGAGAAATAATACAGCTTAGCTGTACATCAAGATTTCTTTTGAATTTCATCCCTGTGCTTCTGAAATTATATGCAGATACAAAGTGAGGGAGGGAAAGCTGGAAAAATCTGGAATGAAACACTATTAATTCTTCTCCAGTGTGAAATGCTTGCTCCACTGAACTAAAGGTTAAAATCTCATTGACCTTCCTGACACTGAACTGCAACTGGATTTTTTTAAAAAGGACAACAATTTTTTTTTTCCTTGTATCATACATAAAAAGATTGATACTGCAGAACTCCACTCGTTCCCCATCACCAGCCCTGGAGGTTAAAAGTTCTGGCCAAAATTTCCTGTTTAATATCCTCACTTAACCTCCTAAATTTGAGAGTCTTAAGAATTTATTTGTCCTCAAAAAAATGAGGGATATGTGACATTTGCCTTTACAAGCAACAACATATTTTTCAGAAGTACAATTTCACATGAAGTTTCTGTTCTGTTTTTGCAACTCACAGCATAGGATTTAATAACATTTTCCCCAGGTAAAATATTCACTAACTACTGGATAGACCTCAGTTTTAATTTCAAACAGCTGTATTAAACAGTTTCCACTGATTGGGGAGTGAACTTTTCTGCTCATTAGTTTACATTTAAGGTGGTGTTTCCAAAACCATTTAGAACATGTGCATCTGAAACTCCTATGTAATTTTTAATGTGAATCAGGCATGGAATTACTGCCAAGAGTTTTGATTTAAAAAAAATTACAAATGAGAAGAAATGATAGCATGCAAAACACAGGAACTCGGTACCTGTATGAGAGAGGCAGCAGCTGGAATTTGACGGTTGAAATGCTTCTGTCTTTGTTTTTGTTGTACCTTTAAGGCAAAGCCTGAACCAAGAATTCCCTGCAGGAAGAATGAAAACATAAACCTGAGGTTTTTTTAAGGGGAAAAAAACCCCACCCATAAGCCTGCCAAATTATGTTGTATTAATAAACTTCTATTCAGCATCATAAAACCCAACTAATTATTCAGAGGAAATGACTTAAGACTGTTAAGATTCAGACTCAGGTAGTATTACTTGTTGAAACAAACTATGAATGCTATCATGCCCTGATCCAAAGCCTATTTAAGTCAGCTGGACTCAGATACTAAGGAGCGAGCAGTAACAGTATTTCATACTCTCTAAAAGCCTCATAAATGCTCAAGCAGTGGAATGACAGAATAGTGAAAAATATTAAACCGATGTGCTTAACTTCATTTTTATGAGACATAAAGCTTTGGCATGGCAGGATTGAGGTAGGAAGCCCTTTAAACCATAGTACGGTAATTTCTGTTTCCATATGCTAACCCATGCTAAGATGGGAGGACAAAGAGGAAAAGGAATATTACAAATCAGTTAGGACTTCAGTGAGTTCAACACAAGGCCATCTAATTCACTCTTAGGACAAGGTATATGGATAAATAGCACTGGCTGGTGTACAAGCCAAAATAGCCCACAAAGATAGTATTACTAAATCCAAAATTAGGTGTAGAGCAAGTAATCTATGTAGTGATTTGCACAGACATACATATTTAACTCAGATTTTGTAACACAGATAAAAATGAGATCTTCTGTAAATCTGCTTACACGACTACACCTGCTCACTAAAAGCATAATTCATTTTCCACATTTGGTGTCAGAGCAGCCAGTAATCTTGGCTCAACCTCTAAGAACTTTATTAATCAGCAAGTGTTTGGAAATTAACAGGAAGTGCCATACTATGTTCATTTACCATAGATCAAAAAGTTGATGATGCTCAAACATGAGTTATTTGGGAAATGAAGGATCACAGCTAGAACCAGAAGCCCCAGCAGTGGTGTTTAGCCACAATTACTTCTGACTGTGATTCTCAGCCAGCTCTCCTTAGACAAAACAGCAACAAGGCAGTGTGCAATATTTACTACCAATCATCTACTTACTGCCAGAGCTTCAAATCCTAAATTTTGCCCTAGGGCCAACTCAGAACAACTTAATTCAATAATTAAAAAAATATATTGATAAAGGGGTATTTGATATCATTTTACTTCTACAAAGGACTGGGGAAATCTGAGAAAGCAAACATGAAAGCTTTGCTGTGAAGGTGGGGGTGTTACAGAATTATTCACAAAACATCATTGCTAGCAATCAGGTCACATTGAAAAAAAACCTCTTCAGCCAAAATAATAGTCCTTGGCATTTTTCTTATAGAACATTTCATATATCAGATCTCTCTCTGATACAAGGAATAATTGTGAAAGATATTATAATGAGTTAGGGAGGAAAAACGAGCTTTAAAGGCAAACTGATGTTGGAATATCTACAAATCTACTTTTAATTACCCTCCTCTGCAACACATTATGTAACTTTAAAGTAAGCAACCAATTACAAAGAGCTATGGTAGTTTTAATAGTTACTATTTCATGTTGTGAAGTATTTTTGTGTCAGTATGAACATAAAAATATTCTTATCTACTCTGTACTTATCCCCACCACTACTACACTACCATCTGTTTGTATCCATGAACTAAAAACCTTACTGAAAAACATTTTGACAGCACATTTTAGGTTGCACAAACACATTAACAACACAGGAGCATTGCTACGGCTGTGAAAAAAATACCCTTAACTACCTTTGGCACTTAATATTTTTGGTTTCCAAATCACAGTCCAGCTTTTACTGACCCTGTATTTACCTTTGCTAATCAAGTGCCTTACTTCTTGTAAGAAAGTACTTGGACTGTTTTCAGTGGAAACAAAGCACCATAACACCTTGAAAACCTCAACCCCAGGTCACTTTTGAAAATGGGACTTTGATCTCGGACAGATACTAATTTGGCAAAGAGTCAAATCAGTGTCCCTACCCCAGCCTTTCTATAGGCACCCTTGAGGTATTGATGAGCTACCATGAAGTCCTCCCTGAACCTTCTCCAGGCTGAACATCCCCAACTCCTTCAGCCTGTCCTCATAAGGAAGATGCTCCAGCCCTCTGATCATCTTCATGGCCCTCCTCAGGACCTGCTCCAATACATGCCAATTCTAGTGTTGCATACAATAAACACTGCATAGTTTTTTAGTTATAAAAGTTAAAAACTTTTGTATTATCATGTTGCTGATTCATTTAACCTTTCATTTAACGAAAATTTTCTCTGACAACTACAAATCACCAGCACAAGATAACCTACCGCAGGCAGTGCAAAAAATGAAATGGCAAATACTGAGAAACAAGATGCAATTGTCTTCCCTATCCAGGTCTGAGGCACTTTATCCCCATAACCAATAGTTGTAACAGTCACCTGCAAAGAGAAGAATATAAAGGATTAATGTGGCAGTTATGAGTTGTAGTCCTTTCTTGCTTTTTTATTTATTTTCAAGAAGCGTGAGTTGTGTTCCCAACTCTCCCAATGACAGTTTCTGTGACATTAATGAAGGTAACTCTGCTCTCCAGGTTTGCTTCCTCATCTTTAATAGATGGGAAAAGGTACAGGAAATTGAATTACAATAAAATACATGTTTAAAATCTTGTAAAGTAAAGCCATAAATGTAAGTCCTCAAGGCTGAGGCAATTTTATAGCATATGAAGTTACTGGGATATGGGCTGCCTGCCCATGTCATACACTTTTCCTCAGGGGGAGGCTGCCAACAGCTCTGAATTGCTGCTTTTCTTTATGGGCAGGAGATGTTTGCTGAAGAGTATGAGAGGGCTGTAGCACAGAGAGAGTATAAATACACTGTAACCATGGGCTATGGCTGTGGCCAGACATGGAGTATTCTTGAGAATAGTACTGGTATGAATAGCAAGAGAAGCTGAAAAATTTCCATGCAGTAAAGTTCCTGAAAATAACCTAATGAATCACTAATTCATATAATACATCAAGAACAGATAATTTAATGCACACATGCAGGAAACATCTGCTGAGCTTGGGTTTCAAAACATTGAAGCAAAGATTACCACCATGGTGATGTAGCATAACAAGGCTTAATAAGTCATTATTTGCATGACCTCAAGGAAAGAATGGATTTGCTTGAGGCAGAAGGAAACATTTGGCATCTGAGAGCAATTTAAATTCACTTATGTCACAAGCTATTTCTGAATTTTGAAAATTGAGAGATTTTTATCTGTGACTTTGAAGGAGACTAACCAAAATGGAAGAAGCACAGACTGCTCCAGCAGCAGAAGCAAATCTCAAATGCTGGCTGTTCAAACTTTCTTCTGACATTTTGGGCTTCAGCTGCCCAGGACACCTGTGTGCTGTAGACTGCCCAGTGACTGCAGAAATACAGCATCTTTAGGGGAGTAGGGAACGGCAGATTTAAGGAGGGAAGATGTTCAGTTAGAGGGTTAAGGGATGAAGAACCTGGGTTTGGGGAAATGAAAGGTCAACCAAAGTTTTTCAGGAAAAGTGTGGCTGTCTGCCACCTTAATAATAGTCCATTCCTAGTATGAGATGGGGGAAGTACTGTGGGCACAAGTTCTGACCTTAGCTGGAACATACAAAGCAAGCCATCCATACTCAAACTGTCCACCTTCTAACTGGTATCATTAGGAGGGTGTCAAACACATGATGAAGAGACAGCTCCATCTGCTTGAGGTGTTGATGTTACAAGCTTTTTTGCAAGTTACTGACAGTCAAAACACACAAGTGCTAGCATTTAGTTTTAATGCAGGTTTTCAAAACGTGCTTTATTTTAAAAGCTGCCTCCTGTCCTACAAAAGTATTTTAAGATTAGTCATTTGAATTAAGTAGCCTTGCCTGAACTTTTTAGTGAAATATCAGCTTGATTAATTGCAGGGTCTGATGAGGAACTGAAGGGATGACCATCTCCTTACATATACAAGAGCATCAGCTTAAAAAAAGTTCTAATTGCAAATTTCTATTGAAAAATATACTATAAAAAAGGATCGTAATTATAGGAAAGAGGTGACCTCTAATTTCATAAAAGATTACCAAAAAGTGACAGTGGTTTATGCCTCCATTTTAAGATTCATAAATCCTTATGATTGAAAAGTGTTATGAACTATTGCATCTAACATCATGTTTAAAAAGATACATTAACAAGAAATAGGAAATATAATTGAAGAAAAGTTATATAAAAGTAAGAAGCATTTGTCTTCCATTTCACACTGCCGTCCCACTCATCCTTCCTCAACTCGTCTATACAAAGCACTAGTGACATAAGAAAAGCATTTTCTGTACTGTTTGGGAGGGTTTTTCTTATAAAAAAGTCCAAAACAAGAAACCCCAAAAATATAATTTTTGCAAATTGGGTTGCAAAGAAAAGTGTGAGTTTAAGTTAACATTTTTCTCTGTCCTCTAACTTTAATTCTTCTACAAATACATTGTATTCCAAAATTACATTTTCCTTTTTTTCCCCTCAAGATTTATGCTGTTGAAACCTTACAAGCCAAGTTTCTGCCCCAAAAGAGTTTTTATAACCTTTTTATAACCAGATTATAACCCCCTAAAGAGTACAATACTAATTTTACAGTTGTAAAGTAAGATCTTATAATGGAAACAGTGACTCAACTTTGACTCTAGCATAGTAAATACATTGGTATAATGAAATTAAATTGATCCAAGAGCTCACACATTAAATTTTCATTGGAAAGCAGCATGGAAAACTAATTGTTTTAATTAGGAAAAAAAATCCTATTCATCCATTGACTATTTTAGAACTTTGATCTGATGTACATCACCACAGGCTTCGGTATTAATGCTAATCTTGTTCCTATTAAATATGCATCAATATTCTGAAAGAGGAAATATAAAGCAAAAATGCCCACAGCAAGAAGAAACATCAATCAGCACTGACTGGAGAAAGGATTTTATTCAAGGCTACGAGGCTCCAGTGGACACAGCAAGCTGTTAGGTGAGTAACAACACTCAGGTGATGAAATCCTTGCCATGGGCTTTCAAAAAATTTGGATAAATAGCTACAAAATAAAAAAATTCAGAGGCATTAAAAAGGCAGACAAAACAGAACTGAGGGAGCAAACATAGGCTGCTAAAAGATTAGAAAGTCAAGCATTAAAGCAAATCATAGAATCTTAGACTGATTTGGGTTGGAAGGGACCTTAAATATCATCTAGATCCAACCCCCCTGCCATCGGCAGGAACACCTCCCACTACACCAGGTTGCTCAATGCTTCATCCAGCCTCGCCTTAAACAGGGGGGAGCATCCAAAACCTCTTTTGGCAACCTCTTCCAGTGTCTCACCAACCTCAGAGTAAATAAGGGACAGTCGCTTAGAAAATACCTTGACTACATTTCTCCCTATTTGCAGGAGGGCGACTCCAAAATATATTGCAATGTGTATTGCTTTACATACAAAATACTGTTCAGAACTCTGTCTCCCAATATCCATCTTGATTAAAGCTAGTAATAAGAACAACATCCAGTGATAGACAAGAAACATCAACCAGCTCTAAGAGTAAATTGCAAAATGGTTTGGATCCTCTCCTGTACATCTAAGGGTAACAAACTCATTAAAAGCTCTTCTACTGATTGGCATTTAGTCAAATGCATTCATGCGAGTTAACTAAAAAGCAGAATCTTCCAAGCTGCTGAAATCCATGCAGCACAAGCTCAAACTCATGCTCTTACTTCACTGTGAAGTATGCAATATGCATAAAGTCAAAACAAATTTTAGCAAACTTTACAGATGACAGTATTTGTCTTCCCTGTGCACATAAGTATATCAGCAATACAAACCAATTCACTTGACAGAAATTCCACTTTCTGCTCCCAAAACACCGAGAGTCATTATTTTTGGATCTTAGCTTCATACCTCCTCAAGGTGCTGTTTTTAGCCACCAGACTGTTCTGACAAAATTACTGGCCAATTTAAACCTCCTAATCAAATGGTAGCCCAAACTGGATACCTTCACTTGTGAGAGACAAAACTAGAAGAATCTTTAAAAAAAACAACTGATTAAAAATAAGTTGGAGCACTGAGTTTACCTAAGCTGGCAAAGCCCATTCTGTGCACTGGAAAAAGAGGTAACAGCATTTTTAATCAAGTCAGTAAGAATACAAGGACTAAAGGAAAACCAGAGCAAAGTTACTTCCAGCCTTCTACAGACTCCTTTCAACCGAAGCATAATCTGTGTAAATTATTGAAATTTAAATCAAAGCTAAACTCCATGAGTTTTTTTTTTTTTTTCTAGATCTTGACATAGAAAATTGTCTGTATTTTAAGATACTTAACTTTTCTTTCATCATATGGAAAATAATAGTTGAAAATGTCTGGATCCTTCTGGATTCCAATTTGTTTTTTCTTAGCTCGTTGGCAACATTTTGATATATTATTTTCAAAATACTAATTTCAAATATTAAATTGTCTTTTGAATGACAAAGATACGCAGGCATTGGCATTATTATTTATACAACATCTCCTCCATTCCAAAGCAGTAATCAATAATACAGGCAAATCTTTGCTCTATAACACAAGGTAAGCTTAGGTTTCTTCCAAAAACCAATCAACTGGAATAGCAAATAGCTACAGGCAGAGTTCTCAAGGAAATTCAAATAAAGCCCAAGAGGCCAATTTGCATATGGAAATGGAAAAGCAATATAGATTTATAAATAACAACAATGACAATGAAGACATTTAATTAAAAGTTATGCACCCTATGGGTACATCTATAGTCAAAGCACAGTCATATAAAAGTACACAATTCCAGATGGAGTTTAGTTGTGGTAACACAGACCTTTTATATGGTTTCCTTTATGCTATGCTACATATTTCACTGCTTACACCCAAAGAACTTGTTTAGCAATGTAGACTTGCACTGAGGTAACAAAAAGAGAGGTGTGAAAATGTTATCAAGCACTTCAAAGTACCCTTTCTTACATAAGCCCAGTGCACTTTCAGAGAAGTGAGATGAGCTACGTTGCCAGACACATCTTGTATCTGTGATGGTGTTTCAGACAGGGACTGTGAATGATCTTCTCCTGCATCTCCACCTCAAAACACACAGACAAATTTTCACTGATCAGAATTTGAGGTGTTCAAACAATTTGGAAAATTCTGGCTAAATGTAAAAGCAACTTCTGAAACTAGACACTTTGAGACCTTTATTAGAAAGTGTCCTGATACTTAGGACCTCACAGTTACTGTCTTCACAGGGCTTTCTCCTAGGAGAATACCATGGAGAATACTACATTATCACAGGACATAGACAACTGTCACATGAGGATACTAAGTAGGTTCCAATGCAACATAATCTCTTAACAGCCTTGTGCCTGTATTTTTTAAGATCTTCCTTCTTCTGGAATTAGCCCATTCTTAATGCAAACCATAGATACTGGAGTGATTTTGCTCTTTTAAGAAAGGATCACTTGTTCCCTAAACAAACCCAAAAATACTAGTCCTGATTCTTACCACTTCAGAAGGTAAGATACACCATGAGACAACCACCATGAGACAAGCAGAAAGAAATAATAACTATAACAGAAGGGAAGACAGGATAAAGTAGTAAGAACAGATGGTTTTACCTCTTGAATACCTAATTTGATCACTTTGGATCACATAAGACTATAAACACCAAATAAAACTACTGACCACCTATAGTATTGTCTTGGTTTCATAGGATTACAAAACCAGAAAGTATGCTGAAGCAGCCAGAGGCCATTTCTGTTCTGTTATTATACCATGCTTGCTTGAACTGTACTCCACATATGAAGGTGTTAACTACTGTGAGTACATGTGAAATTGCTCTACTTACTACTCCCCACCACAGGGCATCTGCATAGCTGCCAAACTGTGTTTCTCCAGAAGCATCTACAGCATCTTTTTCAGCGAGATACACAAAATAAGATGAAAAAATCAGGCCCAGAAATCCGATGTAGAGTGTAGTTATTAGTTCCTGCAAAAAGAATGAAAATAATGTCATGATATCGTTGAGACACTTAAATTTCATATTACTGATGTTTTTTAAAAGATAACTGGAACAGAAAAATTTAATTTCAGCAATAAGCAAACACTAACTGTTGGCTGTGCAAATGAACAAAAGCCCACTGAAATCACAGGTGGAAGAATTTACACCAGAGCTGATGATTTTGTCCAGCATCCACACCTTAAAAAGCTAAAAACCTCCTAACTTGCAAGCGTGACTCATTAAATTTTTGGTCAACAAAACATAGTTGAGTAATTCCCAAATAGTGAGACATTCAAAACAACTTTAGAATTCAAACATGTGTTTTCAGAAAAATTCAGACTGCTTTTCAGAAGTCTCATTTTCTGTGGTCAAGTTCAACTAAAATTTAAAAGCTTGCCAAAGCGGAGGTGAGTTTTGGAACTTTTTGTTCCTCAAACAAGGAAAAGCAATACATAGAATCATAGAATAGTTTGGGTTGGAAGGGACCTTAAAGATCATCAAGTTCCAAACCCCCTGCCATAGGCAGGGACACCTCAACTAGCCCAGGTTGCTCAGTACCTCATCCAGCCTGGCCTTAAACACCTCCAGGGAGGAGGTATCCACAACCTCTTGGGCAATCTGTTCCAGTGTCTCACCACCATCACCATAAAGAATTTCTTTCTTCTTTCCAGCCTAAATCTCCCCTCTCCAATTCACATCCATTATTCCTAGTCCTTCCATCACATATCCTATTAAAAATCCTACCCCAGCCTTACTTCAGGCCCCCTTCAGGTATTGAGAAGGTACTATGCGGTCCCACCTGAGCCTTCTCTTCTCCAGGCTGAACAACTCCAACTCCTTCAGCCTGTCCTCATGAGGGAGGTGCTCCAGCCATACACCATCAGCACATGTGGACACATGCTCTTCTGAGTATAAGGACTTTTGCATTAATTATTATGCCATTCTTCAGAGAACTCAAACTTACCTGTCTGTGTATAAACACTACAGAGCCCAGCAGCCTCCAGGTACCACCTTGACGGTCAACATGCAGCATTCGCAAGATCTGCAGAAATCGAATGCCCCTGGAATACAATTTTAAATGAATAAAGAAACTAAAGATAAAAGACAAGAAACAGAGGTGGAGAAGGGAGCTCTGTTTTTCCCCAATTACTGTTAAGAGAGAGACTCCATTCCTCCAGCTTTCATCTTTGCATTGGAAGACAGCATAAGAGAAGGGCAGACCTTTATGCACATAACTAATAAGTCGAGGATTCCAGAATTCTAGACACATGCTCTAGAAATCATTCATCCCCTTATATCTGACCTGCTTTCCAGGATGGGAATTAGCACACAGAAACAGCTAACTAAGGATCTGAATTCTTTGCCTTTGAGAAATTTGAACTGAACAACAATATTCTTAAATTATTTTTATGAGAGTCATTGCAATCCTAGAGCATTGCTGCAGGCAGTGCACAGGGCACAGTACACTGCCCTGTATTCTCTCATTCAAGAGAAGCAAACAGCATGACCTTCCTGAGCCAAACATGAGGAATTCACAACCACCAACCCCAAGGATTTTGCAAAGCAGCAGCTTGAAGACGTCAGAGTAATGAAGGATGAAATATTGGTGATCAAGATGAGACAAGAAATTAAATCAAGATTTAGGTAGAACCCACCCAAAGCTAGAGGAAAGGAGGTAGAGTAATATGCACCTCTATCCTCATCAGACACAAATGGGTTACAACCAGGAAAACAAAGGCAAAACTTTGTTTGCCCTACACTTACTTGGACCGTGTTTTCACACCTACACATGACTGGTCACCTGCTCTGTTAAATTACTCTGGCCACTGAAATGTTTTCTCTTGCAAGAACTGAAACTGGAGGTAAAAACCCCAAAAAAAATCTACTCAGCAGGATTTTCTTTGTCACATATAATTACCTGATAGCTGAGGTTGCAAAGACTTGACCTTTAGAGCCCACGCAAAGAACAATCATGGAAGCAACAACTACAATTAAATCTGGAAAGTAAGTCAATAGAAAAGAAAAAGTTATCAGCATCTTGCAATACTTCTGCGAAACTGTTGCTATAAACAATACCAGTATTACTTTAACAATTCAAAGAGTTACTTCAAATTAAGATTTTTCTTCATAGATCAAGAGATCTCTATTATAACATATAAAGAAGAAAAATATTGCATGGCTTGACAGAAAGGTATTTCAGGGATAGGTCCAAGACAGCCACAAGAATAACATGAGTTACTGTAAAGCAGCCTCCACAGCCTGGAATCCTCAATAGCTATAACCCATGAGGAATTTCAGCAGTTTCTACCTATTATCCCTCCTGTATATCTGCTGGTGTAGGTGGTATTTTATTCACTGACAAAAATTGCAGGGTTTATTTTATACACAAGACAATCGCCTTACTATTATTTCATCTATGTAGGTCTAAGAGGGAGAGAAAAAGGAGGATGAGTCTAATTTAGCATAGCCAGTCATTACCCTAGGACTGTACTCTAAATCTCTATGCCTCAGGCCTAGCTCATTTTGTAAAGGATCTCTGTGCTTTGGAGAATGAAACAGTTCTTGATACCTATCAGGGAAAGCAGAATTGTTTGCTTTCCAAGCTGAAATTAGTTGGATTATATTTCAGAACCTCTGGTGTTCTAGATCTCAAGAGAAATGGATTGTGGGTAGAGTACAAAAATGCACCAGTCAAAACCACCTTATAGTTGCAGTTGCTATTTGTATTTGTGCACAAAGAAGCTCAACTATTTTTTGATTGTAAAAATAACCAGGTACAAAATTTTGTAAACTTGCATTCAGCAAAACTGCAGTTCATTTATGAAAAACTATATCCCCTACTCAGCAACAAACAGTATCTCTGAGCAGTGGAAAAACACTATGCCCCAGGACAAGAATTACTAGAACTCTACAATAATACTCCTTTTCCAGAATCTGGTTTGTTTGTTTCATTTGTCTTTTAAATGCTCTGGGGCAAGTGTCTCAATACTGGCTAACAAAATGCAGATTTATTTTGCATTTATTATGTTTCTTTCATTGAAATTGTTAAATGCATGACAATTATTAAAAAAAAATAATAACAGTTTGTGACATCTATGGAATATATGGTTGTAAATTCTAAGAATACTGAAGTCACAAATTGGAAGCCAACTGCAATGACTATCGACCAAAGTCAGTCCCCACTTCCAAATACATCCCTGAAAACTGTATTTGAATTCAACAGATTAAAAAAGTAACTACAGTGTATCTAACATGCTGCACCATGCAGTACATAGTTCAATTAGAGGGCAAAAGAAATTCATAATAAATTATTCAAACGGCTGCTGGGAAAAAAAAAAAAGAGCTGTTCACTATCTTTAAAAAAAAAATACAGTTGCAGCTATTGTACTGTGTCTGAGATCCTGAGGTCACAGGAGACAGGACTATGGCTAAGACTTATTCCTGGCGAAGCTTCAGATCACTTGTGAAAAGAAAACACTCTGCTCTTCTGGAAAAACAAACCAAGCTACATTTGTTCTCAAATGACAGTCCTATGGATTCCTGAAAGGAAATTCATTTCTATGTTAACGCGAATGACAAAAGCTCCTGCTCTAACCTGGCTACAATTCCAACTCGCAGAACTTCCAAGGACAACTTTAACTTGTTGTTTATGTCAACTTTGCAAGCTCTGCATACTCACCAATGATTGAAATAGGCTTCCTAGCAAAACGAAGCCTTCCCCATATTCCAACGTATTTACTGCGGCATCCCGCTGACCACAAGCGCACCACGTATTCTGTTCCAAAAAATACCACTAGTACAATTTCCTAAAAGAAGCAGACAGGGAACCAGGTTAATTCTCTACTCTTTCATCTTTTTTTTCATAGTGCATTAGGATACACTACAATAAAATGTAAAATTTGGAAGGTTAAAAAAAAAAAAAAGTCAGCTGTACCAAAAAAGATCTAAAGTAACAGAAAATCCTGTGAGAATAAAGAAATAAAAGATTAAGAGCAAGTTTAAATACTTTAATTGAATGCAGTTTGGCTTGTCTACACATACAAAAGCTGAAGACTATTCCATATAATTCGCATGGTCTAATTCAAACAAAAGGTTTCCTGTATAAGCCAAAACCAACAAACTCGGGCTGTATTGAGAAGATGGATTTTGCCAATGTATTTAATTTCGGGAAGAGGTGTGCTTCACATTCCACTTCCTGTATCAGCTTAACCTTCCTCTTATTTTTACTTTTTCAGCTTTCCTTTCATCTCACATAGATTGAAGAAAGGTGTTCAGTACCCATTAAAAATATGCCCATCTCAGGTGCACTGAAAACAGAGTGAGACTGCTAACACACTTCTCCCATCCTCTTGGCAACACTTAGAAACCTCAAGAGAAACAGAGGTTCAGTTTTGAAGTGCTGCTACATGTGAACCACAAGTAAAGGCATGAATTTGGAAACACCTACAAAACGATTGTTGTCAAAGACATCTGACATACATTAGATAGAGGTGTAATTATATCATATTCAGAACTTAGGCACTGTGCAATAGACACTGGTTTTCTACATGCTGGCTGAGCATGGCATAGCTGAGCACCAGGGAATAGCAACTTGTCCTTATTGGCCAAGTCACAGAATCACAGAATGGTTTGGGTTGGAAGCAACCTTAAAGATCATCTGGTTCCAACACCCCTGCCATGGGCAGAGACACCTCCCACTATACCAAGTTGCTCAATGCCTCATCCAGTCTGGCCTTAAACACCTCCAGGGAGGGGACATCCACAACTGCTCAGGGCAACTTGTTCCAGTGCCTCACCACCCTCACAGTAAACAGCTTCTCTATATATCTAGCCTAAATCTACCCTCTTCAAGTCAATTTATAACTGGCCACATTCTCAGTCAGAGCCAAGAGCAAAATCTACTAATTGGAATGGCGGCAGTGGTTTGGAACCGAAGACACACAGCACATGGCACACAGAGTGTAAAGCAGAGAAAACAATCATAAGGTATCACAGTTACTTCAGATAATGCATATTAAGAGAACAAAATGCTTATTTTACAGAGTGATTTACTATAAAGAACAATTGCAGAGAAAATTACACAGAATCATAGAATCACAGAATAGTCTGGGTTGAAAGGGATCTTAAAGATCATCTAGTTCTAACCTCCCTGCCATAGGCAGGGACATGCTGCTGAACCTTTTATCCAGCCTCCTCACCTGTCTGCAGATTGGCAAATGGGAGACAAAATTGTACCTGGGATTATTTTTCTAAATTAACTGAAATAATGAGGATACAAGCCCAGCCCAGTCAGGATGAATGGGAGTTTTATTTCCACCTTCACAAAAAGCATGGCTCATTGCTCTGAATGCTGAGGGAAATAATATATATGCATACAGCAAAGAGAGGGGACAGAAATGTTACGCATCAATTGACTTTGTTATAATCTTTCCGTGGCTCTAAAACACCAATCTCACAATGACAAAACAAATTTCTCCAACAGTTTGACTCTGTGACACCTCAAGACAAGGCAGGACTCCTTCCCTTAGTTTTGACAATCTTGCAACTTGTGCAAGATGTCAGATGCAGCAGAAGAGCTATCACAATTGTTTATAGTCACTTGTATTCCAGTAAGATTTTTCAAGATACAATGAAACTGCCCAGATGGCTGGTTGCAATAAACTTGAAGCTCAGACCCTAAGATCAAGCCAAGAATCTCTTCATAGAGCTCTCTTCTGAAAGGATAAACCAGAATCCTTGAAGGTTTTCTTTTAAATTGGCCTATGATTAAATATTTTTCAATAAAATAAAGTCATGATGAAAGTCATAAATCTAAAGGAGCAGTATCTGCAGTAGATGTTTTAAGGAAAGCCTGTGTATTATGACAGAAGCTTTAAAAGTACAACAAAATTCTCCCTTTGTCTAATTTCACCTAATATCATATACAAACCTGCAGCAAATGGAAGAATTATGAACCATATTTTACATGAGCTGCCCTTGAATTCTCACGACGAAAAATTAGCTTCGTAGGTAAAGAAAAACCCAGAGAAACGTGAACATTTTGGCACAATGAAACCACAAACAGAGCTCTGAGCTGGCACTGTGGCCTTGTCAGGATCCCAGCAAGAAGGTAGGAAGTGAAAGCCTGGATTGTGCTTTAAAGAAGCTTCTGTTCTCTGCATAAGGAATTTGCATGGGAGTTGCGCACGGATTTTTTTTAAAGGCGCTCCATGGTTCATTGGCTAACAGGCACACCGGCAAGTATGCAAATGGAGGCTGTCCCAAAGACAATGTGACAGACATGCAGTCAATGGTTACTGTCATCCAGCTCTTTGCATGACACGCAGACAAGCTCAGAGAACATTGGTTGCCCTATAGACTCCAGTGACTGGAGGGAACGACCAGTCGGCTTACACCAAGACACATTTTTCACTCCTGACGTTTTGATAAAGGCTTATTGACCTAAATGAGACCCAAGTTATTCAGGGAACATCGGGGGTGAAAGTGCACAAGCTGTTCTTCATGGTCATACACAAAAACTCCAGGTATCCATTAGCAACTGGCAAATTCCCCCTCCCCTGCCCGTGGCTGTGTGACAGACAAAAGTGATTTTAATATCTTGTGTTGCATACGACTAAAAAGTAGTCTCCTGGGGGCGGGAGAGGCTGATTAATTTCTGTTGGCATGTACATTCGTGGCCAGAAACTTGCAGACAACAAGGAAAAAATACCATTAGAAAAGGATGCCTTCCTGAACTACTTAAATATTGCCTGTATTTTCCTGGTTAGCAGCTTAACATGAAACTTCACATTAACCAGAAGGATGTCAACCTGATCCTCAGTTCATTTATGATGGTGGTAATTAGGGCTAATTCCATTGAATAGGAGTAACCCTGGCAGAGAGCAGCAATGACTCACACTGGAGAACTTCAGCAAATCCAAGCTGCACTACAGATTAATTTGGTCCACTGTTCCTTCAATCCTTTCTTCTAATTGGCTCTTTAACATCTACTTACTAAGTCCACTGTATAAAAGTTTGTGTACAAACAATCAGGTAGATTGAATCACAGCTTTGAGAAGCCATACAAGAAAACAGAAGGGTGAATCACTAAGCAAAGAAGAGCAAAGAATGCGCAAAATGTGAAACAAATCAACCTTCAGCACAAGAGAAAACATTAGAATAAAGATAATATAATTGCCTGCAAAACACTAGTGGGAGTGGAGATTAAAGCTCAGCAGTGGAGTTTTCTTGATTAAAATCACAGACACACAATAACTGCACTATGCAAGGACCCACAAACCCCACCTAGCTTAACTGGGATATTTTTTAAAGTGAAAAGTTAAACACAATGCTGAAGTAAAAAAGCTTACATTGATATTGTAAAAAGAACCCTCTAAGAGGAGAGAGTCATGTATCCTTGTACCATGGGTGTACAGAAGCTCTTTTGCTTGGGAAGGGATATATTTTTCCCTTTTAATTATTGATTTATACACAGTACCCTCACTTCTGACATCCTTCCTGTTCAATCCATGCCTGTACTTAATGCCATCCTCATGTCTTCTCACCCACATAATCCCAATGCAGACAAGTTCCAGGTTAACTCTGGATGAAGATGTAGAGAAGATGAACATGAGATACACATGTACCACACGTAGATGGTTTTTCTCAAAGAAACTTATCAGTATCAGTAACTCCCCAGCTGTGAATAGCTTCTCACATGTAAATTAACATCACGCTCAACTAAAAGCAACATCTGTACAAGACTAGTTTAAAAAGCATGTCTAGCATGGTACAGTGCTTGGTGACACCATAATAGATCTCCAGGCAGCCATTTAGCAGATACCAAGGAATAAAATATTTCTCATCAAGACCAGTAAAAGAGCCTGAGTCCACACTGTTGCAAAAGTGGGGTCAGCAAGATAGATTCACACCAGGAGTCTTACAACAGATTTTTCAGTGCATCTCACTACTCACTTTCAAAAGTTTTGACATGGAAAACAAAAGTTATTTTGAGTTGATTAGGTTTAATATGAACAACTTGGGGAAGTACTTCAAGCATAACGAAAAAAAACCCTTCAAACATAAAAGTTATACTCAGCTGAGACAAATACAGCATAACTTAACCTACTGGCTAAAGTACAGCTCTCATCACCTGATGAAGGAACTTAGGAAGAATCCATAAAAATACAATCCCCTGACAAACATCTGTTATTACAGTCCATATTTCCATAGTTCCCATGCATTAATCACAATTTCATAATAAGCCTGCACAGAGAACAGAGGGAAGGGCTCAAAGAACAACTGCGTTGAAAAGTCTATGTATTAGCTTTGACACTCCACTGAAGAACTAGACCTGCTATGGGTAAGGATGCTTTAACAAACTTGGCAATGCCAATAGGTAAAACAAGAAAGTCCCTTCTATCAGGACAACAGAGAAGAGTTCACTTATGAAAAGCACTATGAACAAATCGAAGAAGTAATCAAGACTTCTCCAGATCTGTGAATGAAGAATCAGATCAATGAAAACAAATACACACAACTATATTAGCAAAATACCTGGTTTATTTTGATACTAAACATATCTTGAAAAGCCTTTCCTTTACTACTCCTCCCTCATTGGGTTGGAAGAGCTACAATCCAATGTTTGGAGGTATCCAACATTCACACTGTGAGATGAAGTACAGTAGCAATGCCAAAAGGAACAGAGTCCCTAAACTTAGCTGAAAGAGATTTTTTTTTTAGCAATTAGATTAATAGCTGCAGGGGGAAAAAGCCACAACAAAACCCTGACACAGGATGGATTGTGACACCATAACAACTGCTATTTGGCAGATAAAGACATGGTCTCCGGAGGTTGAGAAAACATCTGCATAAAGGATGTACTGCCTGAGGCTCTGTTTGTAGACCTCAAAGCTATAACTGGTCATGGAGCATCACAGATGTTCATGCAGCATTTTGAAGGGGAGGAGCAGATGAGAGGTCATCTGAACCTGTCATGAAGAAGAATGCCTTTACTCTGAGCCTAGACTTCCTTTTTTCCCAGTAAACTCCAGAAAGAGAGGTAACATACAAGTTTTAGGGGCAAGGAGACAAAGCATATCACTGTGTTCCGATTGGCTACCAAAGACCTAAAAGTCAAAGGCATCATACAACTTATTCCATTTGCCATAGAGTTAGCTGGCCTAAGAGGAAAGGGAGGTGACAAGCACAGGAAAACAAGAGTCATCAATGAGGAGAATGAGTTCAAGCCGCATAAGCACACACTTCTTGTAAAGTAAGAATTTCCTCCCACCCCAGCATTTCACTGAGAATATTACTCCCGCACTTCTCTGTCACATTACAAGCTTTATTACATTATCCTGGGATACATTATTCTAGGATTCTGTGATTCTAGGACTCTTATTAGAGGGACAAACTACATCATTCCCATGATTCTTCCAAATCTAGCTTCTTTCAGATTCTAGCTTTGATGATGATAAAGTTCCCAGAAATCACTTAAAACATGCAATAAGGTCTCTCATACCAACCAGCCCAGAGAAGAGACGACTCAAGGGGGACCTCAAAGTAGTTTATCAGTACCCGAAGGAGGCCCAAAGAAAGGCTGGGGTAGAACTTTTTAATAGGATACATGATGGCAGGACCAGGAGTAACAGATGCAATTGGGAAGAGGGTAGATTTAGGCTGGATAGAAGAAAAATTCCTTACTGTGAAGGTGGTGAGACACCAGAACAGGTTGCCCAGGCAGCTTGGGGATGGCCCCTCCCTGGAAGTGCTCAAGGCCAGACTGGATGAGCAACCTGGCCTAGTGGGCAGTGTCCCTTCCCATGGCAGGGGGGTTGGAACTATATGATCTTTAAGGTTCCTTCCAACCCAAACCATTCAATGATTCTATGATTACCTCCACTCTAAGATTTTCATGGCACTATCTGCACCAATCCCTATATACAATGCAGAACTAGTGTCCCAACAGTAATGTGGAACCTCTTCACAATCTCAGGCAGCAGTAGTTGAGTGAGGACACTGCCAAAAGTTTTGCTCACAGGTCTCTGAAGAAGCCAAGAGGGAGGACCATAGATGCGCACATGCTAATACAAAGTGATGAATGGGGTATTTGGCATCAACCCAGGGATCTGGAGCTGGACCAGGCAACAGAGAAACAGGTCCAGCATCTTCACAAGATGATCAAAAGGTGAAAACCAAAAAAAAGCAGAAATGCATCTCATGTGAAGAAATAGATTGCATTTACTCTCAGAGAAGGGTAGCAGGTAAAAAACAAACCACTGCAGGCAGGCTCACCATTAGCTCGGAGTCCACTTCACAGCTCACTGTTCACCTGACACATCAGGGCTTGCAAAATGCTCCAGCCAGCACTTGTGTACAGCCCAGGCAGGGCATGCAAATTAACAGCAGTGAAGGCAACTGTTTCTTCTAATCTCACTCACTTTGTATAGAGAGGCCCCTCTTTGTTCCGTTGAGAAAGGCAGGATTTTTTTCCTCAAAGCTGTACTGTGCTTTTAAATTACAAAGAAAAATCAATCAGATGGCCTGGGCAGACAGACAGGGACAGGCACCAAGCTCAATAAAGTAAAAATCCCAACTTGATGAACTACAGATCAAAAATAAAAAGATAAATGTTTACATATATATATATAGACACACACGCTGAGCAACAGTAAGTGCCAAAAAGTGCTACTTAGGATTGGTGATTTTTCTCCTCCTACTTAATCTCCTCAATTCCAAAGAGCTTCTTATGAAGTGCATCTTTTCAAACAAGAAACAATATTGGTAAGTTTTAAAAAACCCAACATTTAAAGACAGAACACTTGGTGCTCCTTCCTTTAAAAAAGCCTAGCATCATTTGATATCTAGCATATTTGGCAACAAATGATTAAGCAGGCAAAAGTAATCACCAAACATGGTGTAAGTATCACATTTCAGAGGCCCACAATTAATTTTAAGATGATACTGGACATAGTTAAAGTCTCCTCATTAATATTGTCAATTAAGATGAAATCATCTTTATGTTAGCACTGATGTTCGAAGAAAGAGAGACACAAGGAGACAAGAGTTAGAACAGTTGACTGTGGCAGAGCTGTTCTATTTTCCCATTAATCGGTGCCGAGACACAGTACAACAGCACTGGGACCAATAAAGAATCCTGCAAGCCTGCAATTTTGAGTTGAGATTTTCCAAAGGCTCTGAAGCAACCAAATCCAATTCAATTTCAATTGGAGTTGGCACCTAAGTCCCTCAGGTACATTTAAAAAAGCCTTCAGTGGTTTGATTTCCTTAGTTCTCTTTTCACTCACGGCTTCAGCCAAATCCAAAACACAGGCAGTTGAATTTTTTCCACCGACTACTAAAAGGTCTCAGATGTCAGTGGGGTGATTTTGCACATGAAGACTGAGCATGGCATCAGAGCATGGCTAGCTTAGAGCAACTTTCCACACCATCACCCCCCACACAAGCCTCTTCTTAACAGTCGTCTTTTGTTACTGCTGATATTCCCCATGAATTTACAGAAGTAAATTAAATTAAGCTGAGCTTGCACATTTAGTTTGCAATACTCATCGTAGCACAGAGCTCTCCCCACACCAAAAAGTACAACAAAGAATTAGACTTTAAACCCACAGTATCTGGAAAGAGGAAGGAATTGTCAATACGGATCAATTGTAAATATGGATGCAAAAGTGATTAAAAATCCCACCCCGTTTATTTCATGAAGCTCTTACTCAAGGCCTCATAAAGAAGATTTCCCAATTTAAGAGCAGTATTCATAATTCAAACAAAGAGAAAACAACACCTTCAGTGCATGTCCCTCTTTGTTCCCTGGGTAAGCAGAAGTCAAGAAGTCTGAACAGACAGAGAAGATCAGAGCTTGCTATTCAGCTACAGGCTTCTTATCTGGCTTTGAGCAAACCACATGCCATCTTTAACTCCATTCCAAATCAGAAAAATTCAAAATTTTCATCATCCTGTACTGCTCCATGGCAATGAGACATTGCACTGTGGATGCAAGCATAGCTGGATATGCACAGCAACAACATCCAAATCCCATGGCTTATTATGAGCTATTTCACCTGCAAAAGCAGGTGCAGAGCATGTTGAAGAGGAACCCCTCCTGATAAAGTCTTAACTTCAAACCTCTCTTCTGTAGACAACACATGCCCTCCCAGTCCTACCACCCCTCCAAAAAGAGAGTTACAAAATGGCACTGTGTGCTAGACAGCCTTGCTTCAAAATAGTCTCCCAGATCCTCCATTATCATGCTCAGCTTTAGGAGACCCTCTTTGGGAGGTGGTATGTGCTCCACAAGTAAGATATTGCTGTTAGAGTGAGAGGTGACCAAAAGTATGGCATTACATCTACTTCTACACATACTCACAATACCCGCTTCTTCTAGAAGCAAAAGCTTCATCCTTCAAAAGATATGTTTCTGGCCTGAACAATGACCACGCACTTCAGTAACTGTTTAACAACAAGAACTAAATTTCACATGGACTAACACTGGTTTCAGCCACCTCCAGGTAACAAAAGGAAAAAGAATAATTTTGGGTTTTTTCCAGACTGGCAGGCCAGCATTGCAGGATGGAGCTGTCAAATTCTGAAACCAAATCCTGTGCAGTTAGAAGTGGGGCATTCCTTTTGGACACCTGGGTGACCACTGCTCAGTTACCAGTATCAGGCTCAGCCTTGATAAGAGTTCAAGTGCCATATTTTTGTTTGACATTCCCATAAACACAACCTGCCTATGCCTCAACATACTTGAGCTCTCTCCCAGGCCTGCTCCAGGGAATACGCATCATGCTCTTCCACACAGCTGCAAAAACAGTCACACTCTAAACCTGTAGTCCAGGCACTTAATACTCCTCACAGGAAAACACATGTGCTAGTTTAAGCTAATAAAAAACCCTCTCAGATGCCATATGCACTCAGTTCATTCAGCCAGCATTTTACAGTTGCCTCTAAAATTTGTGAGGGAGGAGAGGAGAATTCCTTGACATGCAAAATAAACCTAACCCAAGGCAACAAAGTCAGCATTTTCAGCTAAGTGGCAAATACATTTCACATACTGAAGGCGAGTAAGTCTCCTCCTCGTGCCAATTTCCTGTGCTCATTCCAACCAGCGAGCATTAAACGGTTGCACTTATCATTCAGCGCATCAGGATTACAGCACAGCAAAATGGGAAGTTAATTTATACCAAGGCAAAGCCCACGATTAACTTTGTGCTAACTCTCCCAAGAGCTTTGATAAGGTTCCAAATGAACCAAACTAAACGCACATTTGTGAAATGAAGATATAAGGCAGATCTCTCTGAAGTCGCCATAGCCCATTAACCCAGCTACCGTTACGTGCAGAGGCTCACATTTGTACTCAGATTCATGTTTCTATCAGCTCTAGGTCCAACATAAATAAATGGTGCAACAGAGGCAGCTCTTTGCAAAACTCAAAGTTACGAAAGGAGAACTCCAGCTCTGTGAAACTCCCTTCACTCACTATCACCTTTCCCCTGCTCCCTTTACAAATAAAGGACAAGAGCACTATTCATTGCTGGAAGGAAAAAAAAAAAAAATCTTTAAAAAGCCATGGCCTTCTCAATGGCAGCTGGTCTGAGTTGCAAGACATCAAATACCTCAGGAAACTAATAGGCATTATATGGAATGAATTTAACAAAAAAACCAACAACCCCAAACTGATTTTGGCAGAATTCAGCAACCATGTACTCCAAAACTTTCTGGAAAAGCTGAGATCTCAGAAAAGCACTGCTTAAGACACATCAAGAATAAACTAAAGGCTCTACAACAGTGCATAGGCTAGCAGGCAGCTGAGGTAACAAATAAGAGTCTCCTGGACCAGATTAATCCCTTGGTGGGATGGTACCTGAAGAGGGAAAAACAATTGCAACTTAAAAGAGAAGGCACAAGGAGCATGGCTTAGAGGCAGATGAGCTTTTTCTGGGCTGAAACACTGGGCAATGCAGGACAGACTTAGAGTCCACATAAAAAACATATATTATGAGAACAACCAAAGCACTGATTATGCATTGTGAATGAATTAATATATTAGATCACCTGTTAGCAGTGAAGCAGAGCTTCATATTAATGCATACAGTTACACTTGCATTTCTAAAGCTTGAGGCATACATGCTCTTTGCGTGAGATATACTTCCAGGTGATTCATGGAACAGTTTTCTTCTAGGACTAGACAAATTTTCTAGGGCATTCTCTTTGAGATAAGATTTAATTCTGCTTAAATTAAGAATTAAACTAAACACATTTAGAAATTCCCAATTTCCAAATATTTTTTCACTGCTGGATGCAGTACACTCTTGCTTAAACCTCGCAACATCTCATTGTCCTAGATGCAAGTCTAGCCTGGACATCAAAGGTCTGACTGCCAAACCAGAGATTATCCATTGGAACCAATGATGTTCATCCCACTCAAAAACACAACTGATCAGCAACAGACGAACTAGTAAAAACTGACACTCATACTAGTTGTCTTAACAGAAATGATGCAAGAAATTGCATTCAAGAAAGGTGGCTAAATTCTAGGATTAAGGGGGAGGAAAAAAGGGATTCCTGACGTACAGGAACCAATTACACATGAATAGTGTGTCTGGGTTACATCCTTTTTAATGGCTTTATAAAATTAATAGTATCTGAAGTGACCAAAACATCTAGAAATGATCAAAAGCCAAAGGTTTTAGCCAACCTTACAGGTCTTACAAGAGGAAGAGGCTACTTCAACTGAAGCTCAGTTCAGGTAGTTTTCCAGTTTTCTTAAAGCATGAGCAAAGGTGTCTAAAATATGGAAACCAGGGTCAGAAACTTGTTCTCCTTTGCTGAAGGGAGCAGTTACAAGTCAAAGAAAACTTTTTGTGCAAGTTGTTTCTTGCTGGAAGAAACAAGTGGGTCTGCCACTCTCTAATCCAAGTTCTATTTTCAGCTTTGCTAAAAATGGCTTTAATGACAATCTTGTGTTTCCCCTTTCCTGAACAAATAACAGTGTACATTTAATTATGTACAGTAATGTCACTTGATAGTAGTATCCAGGGTTTAATTAATAAAAATTGCATTAAACCAGAAAAATGCATAAGAGACTGCTTTGTGTACAGTGTGCATTTCCTCATCAGCTGGATGGCCAAAGGAAACTTTCTAGACATGAAAGTACAGCACAGCTGTGTTCCATATAACAGGGTATTTGAATATTTATAAGCTGTTGCACTTGTGGTACCAAAGTTGATGACATGAGTGCATGTTTAGTAAGTCCATCAATAAAGCTTTCCTCATTAGAAATCTGCCCCTAGCATGTTACATCAGAGAACTCTGTTATCATGAACCTTATTACTTGTCCCAAGTGGCATACTGCTAAAACCAGAAATTTAAACATTGTGCCTATTTAAACATCAAGCTTTACAGTACTCAAAAAGCAACAGAACCTCTCTGGTGGTACTTACTATCTGTGGTTTCACACCTTTTGAGTAACAGCGATGAATACTTTATGCCATGAAGATGTGTGTTCGTCTTGGGTGCTAAAATACCTTGGAAACTGCTACAAAAGCCCACTTCATAAAAACTCTGTGAATGATTTGCAGTCTGTGAGAATTATCTTTCCAACTAATTTGATTATTTTTCATGTTTAAAAGATAGCAAACAGTGGTGGTTATAGAACAGACAATCAGTTCTCAGTGCAACACTGAGTAGTTATTCCAGTCTTTACACAGTGTTACACACGGACATGTTATCTTTTAACATGGAGAACAAGGTGAACAATCTTGGGGGGGAGCTATTGCAAACTTGAGGTATTTGTATACTAAAACTGGCTACTGCACTGATGCTTTCCATGGAAATTCCATCTGCATTAGTTTTGGCAGCAATTAAAGACTACTTTTAGAATCCTTAACAACATTCAAGAAGTTCTTTTTAACTTCCATTTATGTTCTGTAGTTCTTTATACTCTTTAAAGCAGTATTTACCTTTACCTTTTTTTTTTTTTTAAACTTCAACCTGTTTTACAGTTAAAATAAATACAAAGATAAGTCTGTCATAATCCAGGCTCAAAGAAATCCCACTGAAGTATTTATTCCTCTTTGAGGACCAAGAAGTTCCTCTTTTGCCCAGGTTGTACCTCTTGCGGTACATTGCTCAGTACATTGTGTAGCTTTACCTGTAAGCCAACATCATCATAGGACTCAATGATAAAAGAAGCTATTCAGAGTTTTGGCAGGAAGACTACTTCTGATATTTTGTTTTGTCTGGATCACAGGATTAGACCTCAGCTCAGGATTTTAACACTAAGGTGCCTACTCTGCTTCACACAGAACTAATTTCTGACACCTCTTCCACTGTGCATCACTTGATTCATGAATATTCCTGTCCAAGTCAAGTGAGCTGCAATCCATAACAAACAAACACAGCTGATCCTATCTGTTGAAAAGGGAAAATTACTTCCTTATACATTCATGTGTAAGTACTGAATCACATAATCAATAATGTATGCTTCTTGAGAGGAAAACACAAACAAAAAGCAGCATGTATCCAGACATCAGAAATGTAATTGTATCATATTTCAGGTACCAGCTAAACCATTAAAAGCTTCTGTGACCACATGTGGTCTTGTTCATGACTACAGATTATACAAACATTAGTATTAATACAGATTAACTAAGTTAATATTAATGGCCTGACCAGGAAATTACATCAATGGAGAATGAAAACTCCATATACTTGAATAGGGTAAACATGTACAGCTTTTTCCTTAAGTAATGGAGAGAAAGAGGTATATACATGGGGAAATTTATCTCAGGTATCTGCCTTCAGTTTCCCTCTAAGAACTCCCAAATTCACTAGATGAGCAGGACAGAGGAGTTTTAAGCTTGCTCAAAATGTTGCAATAATCAGGAGCCTGACAGGAAAGAAATAACCCTCTCTACAGCCCAAGAGAAAAGACTTCATGTTATTAATCCTACATACTGGGATTCTCTAACCTTTATCAACATCCAGCTTCAGAAAGACTTAGTGCAAATTTCAACCAAAGCTCTTTAGCTTAAAAAATTCAAACAAAAAACCAGAAAGGAAAAGAACCATCCACCTCACAATCTTCCAAGCCCCCTAGGCATCAGAAAATTTTTTTATAATCATAACATTTTTTTATTAGTGCATATTTTCCCTATTGATTACTGTAACTTGTGCATACAATACAAAAAATTGACTAAGTGCAAACCAACAATTTCAGAAAGAGATTTTCTTAAAATTCTGCAAGCAAGAGGTTACTTTTTCATTTTAAGGACAATTCTCTTGCCATGAAAGTCAATATGAAGAGTGAAAGAGAGAAGACTGCCTCTGTGTCCTCTCTATTTGCATACATCCACCAAGATACTTCTTCATATTTTTCTACTACTGTTTCCAGGTAAGAAAGAGAATTGTTCAGGGGAAAAAATATCCACCACCCAGTTTCAATGATCTAACTCCACAGAGAGATGTAACCCTTCATTTGTCAGTGATGACCCCAGCAGAGAGAGCAAACCAATGGCTCTTTATCCATTAAGTAGTATGTATTCATCCCATAGTCACTCCTTCAATCAACCCACATTGATTAAACTTCTTTCATTAACTGATTTCAGCTCATCTGGTTTATTAACATCTATATAACCCACCTGGGGCTCTCGAACATCTGCTGTGCTTGTCTGACTTTTTTTGGAAGCTCAGGTCTCTTTGTTTGTTATAAGCATTTCTCAAATTTCTGTTAAGACCTTTAGATTCCCCTGATATTCCTTAATAACTACAGCAGCTCTTATTCTCCATATAATAATTCATTGTCATTGTCCAGTAGAGCTGATCACACTTCTCTCATTCAGCTACAAATGCTTCAACAGAAAATATGGGTAGAGCTTCTCAAAGACTGAAAGGTCTGTTGCTCCATGGAGTTGCACATTTCAGGCTTATACCCGTCCATGCATTTTCATTTTCTAGTTCACAATGGTCACAACAACCCAGTGAGTTCAAATATTTACAACCAGGAACAGGGGTCAGTAGCAGGCAGAGGGTGGTGGCTGATGAAGCATTTAGGATGCTCTCCTTGGGCCTAGTACAAGACACTTGTCTGTACGCATTATAGTTACAGAGAAGCTATTGTCTACAATATTATTTTACTGGCATATAAAAACCACATAATTATGTCCTAAGGACATGCAAATAGGGAACAAAAAGTTCGCATTCTTCAATTTCGTCCAAATTTCTAAATGTTACACAAGAGAATACGAGCTGATAAATTTTATGGTAATCAGAACACAAAAAAAAAAAAACAAAACAGTAGCATACTCCACGACCATATCCTCACTACATCTTCTGCATACAGTATTAGTGGAATTTGTTTTGCACAAAATCATTTGGGAATTTCCCTGTCTTGTTCTCAAAAATACAGTCTTTAACCAATTTCAGTGATAGCTCAAAACTTTTAGACACTTACCAGCTATACTGAAAGTTTATCTTTACCCATATGAGCTGTTTAGATTCTCTTGATACTAGTTAAGAATTAATTGACTCAAGATTTTAAGGGTAGAGGGTGAACTTTCAAAAGAACAAGCAATAGCACGTTAACACGGGCAGTATCTCACACTATATCAAGCTACATGAAGATGAAAGGATTAGAGGGTTCACAGGACTCAAGGGTTCACAGTAAAATAAAAACAGCTCATGGAAGCAAAAGAAATATATACAAAGAGAAAACTGTCCTGAAATTCCTAAAACACACCCTACACTGAAGAACCGCCATCATATTGGACAGAAAGATCAGCATGGGGAAGAGCAGGGTGTGGGGGAATGAGCACAAGCAACAGCCTTCCTTAAAAAAATATTTACCTAAAAACAGTTAGATAATCTTTGACTTTTGAATCTGCTAAATCGATCAGCTCTATCTCACGTTCAGCATCATACTATTGAACTGAGTCAAAAGTTTCTGTGGTTACTATCAGATAAAATAAGCTAATTTCCCCTGAGAATTGGCTACACCGACCAGATGTCTTCAGCCAGCTACTCCCCAGATCCAGCAGGAACACCACATGCAATGCCTTCTCTGTTACTATGGAGATAGGTTTTCCCATCCACTATGCAGCCGGGCGTATGGTAGCTACCAGCTGTTGTCTCGACTTGTACTCCATCAGGAGAGACTGAGGAAAGAAAGTGGGAGACGTAAGGCTGAGCTTCTCCCAGCCCTGGACCTCAAACTTTAACCACAAGTGTCCAACCCTCAGCTTCTGAGCTGCCGCTTGGGCTTATTGTTTAAAGTCCCCTGATGGTGCTTCTTCCATGGGTTTTACAGACTTGTGATAGGTCAGCAGCACGGAACAGCTTGGTGTAACATGTTTGATTGCTGGACTGGAGACTTCAGGCTTCCACAACTCACGCTTCCAGCCCAGCATTCCCATCTAAATGGTTTTATGAGCTTAAATCTAAATCTCCAGCAGCAACCCATTTCAGGTTCCTGTCATTATTCTTGCTCCATACTTTCAAAGAAAAACTTCGTGGATTAATGGCTCCCTGTCCTTCCTGCAAGGCTGGTTAATGCTTTCAATTCCCATTGCTTTTTAACTCCTGTGGAACTTTAATCCGTCTCTGGCCATGCTGATGAGCCGCAGAGAAACAGCACTGCTTAGGATTTTCATTCTTGCATTTTCTTTTTGAATGCAGCCAAGTTCAAATGTCTAATTATAACATTGCAGAGTTAATGATCAATTTAACGAAGGCTTTAGAGTATCTTTGAAGTCATAACAACAAGCCAAAGGGGGTTTAAAACGTTAACTGCACGGGGAGTCTACGAAGAGAGCTTTCTTAGGATTATCTCTCTCACTTAACAACGAAGTTGAGTCATTTCAGAATACTTCAAGCAACCCCATGGCTCGATCTGGTTGCCACATAGCACAGAGCTCTAGCTAGTGTTTATTTTATAGCTCCATGCAGCACTAATCATTACCCTATTAATTCAAGCATGTTTAATTCAATGTCCTTCAACTACTCAGTCATGCCTATTTGTAACTTTTAAGCAACTACAGAAAGGTACAGCTTGTCACCACATTTATACCTAACAGGCGCTAATCACTAAGGTTAGATATACAATGGAAGTGGGGTTTATACCAAGACAGCTACAAGTCTCTGCTCCTTTTGCTTAAAGGCAAACTTTTTTCCTTTATCATACAGGCAGCATTTGCCTTCAGACACATGTAGCCCCTGCTGATGTCAGCGAGCTATAAATACACATCAGAGGACACACTCTGACCTGTTTACTTTTTAATCTGACACATGTAGCCACTCATATATTGTATATATTATACACCATTCCAGTGCTGAATCAGCACATCCAGGCATTACAAGAAGGACATGCTTAGCCTGGAGCAACAGAGAGAGCATCCAGGCTCCTCCTGTCCTTTTACAGCAACCCTGCCACCCAGCATCATCAGACACCCTTTGTGTTTTCTTGAGTTCCCTCTCAGGTATCAGACAAGGGTGAAGGTGAAAGGCATGAACCTGCTGCTAAAAAGGTGAAGTGAGGAGATTCCTGAGAGAGCAAAAGAGTTGCAGATGAGGGTAGCAGCCACTGCTGCCCTTCCAAAATTAACCAAGGGGAAAAAACCCCTAAACCTCAAGCTGCCTGCAAGATCTCCACGAAGACTTCCCTTTGCATTAATCTGAGCTGAGCATTTCTCCCCTCGAAAATCACAAGTGATTAAAATTTCCATAGCAAGAAGGAGAGGCAGTCTCCAAAGCTGGGAACTAAGAGGAGTATTTCACATGTTTGACCCGTCAATTTTAACTTACATCCTGCGACAGGGCTGCAATGAACTTCTAGGCACATAAGGGCTTACACATGGGGCATGAGCAACAAAGAAAATGTAGGTATCTTCTTTTTCCAGTGATGCAGTATAGACCACAGTAACTGTAAGGAGATGCACAGAATAAGTAAAAGATGGATTAGCTACATCAGTGAAAAAAAAAAGTAATTACATTTTCCTCTCTAAATCAGGTAGAGCAATCAGATTTCCTTTCAGATCTCTCAGCAGATTACACCTTATTGCTTTCTTCATTTAAAATCAGCTTCCCCAGACCTTATCTGTGCGGCAATTTCCACTTCATGTGGAGTCTGTTCATAACATTTAGGTACTTTCAGTTCTGCCACAGCAAAGGATTATGGATAATCGAGTCTAAAGATTACTTTAATTCTGATAAGATATAAAGCCATAAAGAAGTGAGAGCAGTCAGTCTGCAGCATGCTAGAAAAGGCTTTCAATAAAAACCTGAGCAAAACACTACAGCAATAAAACCATGGAATCTGTTTCCCATTTCAGGGAGGGATATGACTTAAAATTCTGGAACATGCTGGCCTTTACAGAGAAAATCATGGTACTTGTATTCCACCCAAGTACAGGGATAATTTTTTGTTCTATTTGCAAAGTAAAATTTTTTTTTTTTCTTAAAAAAAATCACATGATGGAATGGCATTTGGACATTATACCACAATCATCCCTACCACTCTTTCAAAGTATGTAACACAAACACTGTAGTGCAACAGCACTACATGACCATATTTTTAATAAAATACAATGCAACCAAAACGAGTTATCAAATTTGTTTGCTTCTCCATGCTTTGAAAGCATAAGGACTTCATTTAAATTGGAAAAATAAACCAGCTTCCTAGCTTCCCTGAAGACCTTTAAGAACCTGAAATCAGAGGGAGCATCAAAAGACACAACTTTTTTTGGCTGAAGTAGCTACACAACAGCTATAAATATGCATTACATCCTGAGATGAAATCTTTGCAAGTGTTTTGGTGATTTAGTAATCTCTATCTTATCTTCCAAAATTATGTAAGCACTAGGAGCAAAATTTGCACATCTGTATAGAAAGCTGAATTCTTTAAGCATAATCTGTGCCAGAGACATGGTGGTGGTGACAGGACATCTATCAACTCACACTTCTTCACTTACAGCAGGAAGGTTCACCGATGCTTTTTAGAGATTTTTGAAGCTTATATTGCATCTTGCAAATGCAATCAGGTCTGCATTTGTCCCACCTCACTTTCTGCTCCCAGCTGGAAATCTCATGACTCCATCCATAAATCCGCACAAGACAGGAGCACCTCCAGAAACATGCTGAGACCCTAACTTTGACATCTCAGCCTCAGGTTAGATGGGATGTTTTCATGCTTAAGCCTCAAGCAAAAGTGTAAAAGTGCAAACAGAAAACACCCACCCAAACAAAAACAGAGCTTTGCCATACCACAGCGAGGTAAATGCACTGATTTTCTGCCAGATCCACCAGCAGGGAAAAAAGAAGTGAGTGCGTGCCAGCACTTCAGTAAACCATAAAATTCTCATTCTATTGCATTAACTTAATCTGAGACCAACAAAAGTCTAAAGAAGTCATTCAGATTGTGAACAACTGAAGTAGCAAAGGAGTCTGTCTGTGCAGATGACTCTGTCTCTCGCTCCTGAAGTGAAGGACTCACACCCAGGAGGACAGACAGGTGAATTTATGTATTTGTTGACAATAAATTTAAGAGAAACCATCTCATAGATGCTGGCTCAAAGGTTTATTCTTCAGTCAGAACCACCACAGTGCAGTGGTGGTTTCTCATCATTCATGCAGCTTGGATTTTGAAAGGAGATATTCTTCAATTTTGGGCATTATGTTTTCTGGTGCCACATACTTTAAAAAAGCCATTACTGTTTAGTTGTTGCTTTTTGTACCAATTTCTGAAGTGGTTGGTACCTACCAGATCACAGTTTTTGGCACAAGAAAATTTCTTAACATACTTACATGCTGGGAAAGGCCTCTCCTTGTTTAAAATCAACAGTATGTCTGTCTCTGCCAAAAAGGGACAACGTTTTCAATGACAATCACTGCAGACAAGTGCAAGAGAAGTGGCAGGAAGCATTACAGTATCTCCCAAGTACTGTTAAAGAGAATAAACCATAATACAAGGCTTTTGTAGCCACTCTCGTAGTCATTAAGATTTCTCTCCAGAAGGTTGCAATGCACAAGTGTTCGGACAATATAAACTACTATCAAAAGCTGAAATCTCTCCATGTTTAATATACATGTAACAGATTAGTCAGTATCATCATTTCACTTAATCTTTTCTTTAAGTTAGTGGTTTGGTTGTGTACCTAAGTGATGGTCTTTTTGCCAAATGTGTTTTTAAATGCACTTAATAAATTGAGATATGCACATTGCGCTACTATAATGCTTGATTAAACACACTTTTGATTAAACATATATACTTGATTAACCTTTCTAAAACAGGCAGGTATGTAACTTTTTAAATCCACCTGTTTTGATTCATCTAATGCCATGCACTACAGCAAGACAGAAATAAAACACGTTATTTAAAGCTCTACATAACAGTACATTTGTCAACGATACTTGATCAAAGCATTTGCTTTGACTGTGCCGTATTTGTTTAACTGCTACTACTGCTTATTTTAGCCCATACTAAAGAGTTCTGAAGAACATAACCTGGGCAGATGCCAGAACAATGTAGCTTTAAACATAACCTCATATTCAAAGAGTGAAATAAAGCTCTAACAACACAAGCAAGTAAAAAATCTGTCATGTACACAGACCTTTCCTCTGTGTGGTTTTATTTTTTTTCTTTTTCAGAAGATGTAGCAGCAAAACCAGGATTTAGTACCTTTCCTTATAAATATTTCAGAAGACAGTAGAGAAATTCATGCAAGGTTCTTGCTGTTATAAGAGCTATTTGAATAGATTTTGGAGTTTTACTTTAGTATAATAAGAAAATTATGAGAAAATGAAGCATTTTGCATCGCAGTTGATTTCACTGACTACAATGAGGTTTGTTTTCTTGAGGTTAAGCCTTTTGGGAGGAATTGGTTGGTTTGGTTATTTTAATCTGATGTGCTTACCAGTTTACCAGAATCCCACAAGAAGAATCACATGGGATTTAAAGCACATTCATAGGTATGCAGACTGCTCTATGCACATGTATTTAACAGGCAAAGATTAACATTCACAGCAAATCATTAGGTTATAACAAAATCCTTGTATGCATTTACAGCATGGGAAGATGTAAGCTTACTTCTTTACTCTGAGCTACTCTGAATCAGACAGTATCAATACTTTTCTCAACACTGAAGATCCACAAAAGGCCTCAACTTAACTTCAAGTGCACTGAAAAATCTAACAGGCAGTCACCAAACCTGAATCTAAAATGCCACCTACATGCAAACAAGCAAATCTGTAGTTCACTGATTTAAATTACAAGTGAAGCCTTTGTACCTAAATCAAATATCATGCTTGAAAGCAGCCACTGAAAGAAAGATATTAATATAGCAGCCCTAGATCCCCCCCACGAGCAGTGTATCTCTCTGTTGCGTTGATATTAAACTGATGGGTTTTCACAATGCCACTTCACATAGGAGACTCCTGGCAATCCAGGAGTCCAAAGAAAACTCACAAATATTTTTGTTTCTTCTAGACAAAAACAAACCTCCTCAAACCAGACTGCAAAGAGCCTTTGCAAACATAGTAAATGCCTTCAGCTACTTAAAATACAGTGTTTATTTTACTTCAAAGATTTTTAGACTAAATTACCTTAAAGCAAAAAGTGCAAGCAAAATAGTTTGGTCTGTTTTTCATTTCTTTTCCAGCCTCTTAAAACATTCTGGTTGGTCTAGACCTACATATCCCAGGCTAACACAAATAAGTGCATCTTTCATAAAATTTATTCCACAAACAGGAACTAGACCACTGGACAGATGCAGCAGCTACATTTTAAATATTTTGGCATCCATTTTCACCTCTGCTTCCTTTTCCCTACACCTTTCTTTTGATTTGGCCCCACCTCAGCAGTCAGTCACGTTCCCTTGGGGGTGGAAGTACTGGCACAGCTCAGCTCTACCAGATGTTTTGAGGGAAGTTTGACTCCCTCCCTGCTACTTGCTCAAGAGACAGAAGAGGTACTTCTCCAGGCTGAGCTTTCCCCCCACTGGTTCTGGTGGAGCTTTCTAGCTTGTGAATACATACCTAAAATAAGAAGGCAATTCACAGAAGAAATTGGAGGGGTACTGTATGAGAAAACATTTAGTACATTAACTATTAAAGAATTTTCTTTCAAGCACTGACTTTGTGAGGAGGTTGAGAACCCAGCTATAAACTCTAATTCTCATTGTCCAATGGCAGCATTTTGCAAAACATTCAAAGATATTTTTTTTTAGAATTGGTCCACAAAATAAGAAATTACATATTAATCTGAGAGACATGCTTAAGAATAATCCTATTATTTTCTGCTTAATTATGAATTTTCTGGCTTTTTGGTAAAGGCATTGAATCCAGTAGTCTAGTAGAGTTTAACAAGTGAAACAATTAAAAAAAAATTCTCTTGGGAAAAGGCTTGTCTGGTGACATTGGCAGCACTGGTACTTGACCCTTAGGGAAGTGGGACAGTCACACACAGATGGGAAATAGCTGGGAAGGAATTACATGGAAGCACTGAAACATTAGACCCTACCTAGTGGCTGAAAATTCAAGTGTGAGGTCCAGATGCTAATGTCTGACTGTGTTAGCATCATTGTTAGGGAACTGATACTAAGTGACAGATAGATTATATTACATAAAGTTCAATTTCAGGCTGCTCACAACAACTCCTAATTCAAACAAAGGCCTGACAAGCTACCAACAATAAATGAATCAAAGTAAAAAGCACACTGCTTTGAAACTTTAGCCTTACAACCAGGAACATTACAGTAAGCTCTTTTGTTAAAAGGACTGCTTGATTTTGACCTTATACTACTTTGGTAAAGAAACAGAAAATTATTGATTTCCTGTGTTCTGAATTGAGATGTATAAAAACGATGAGATTACAAATAAAAAGCCTTCTTTGTTCTGTGTATCACTTCTGCTATGCTGGTCAGTCAGATGCCATTGTTTTTCCTGTTGGTCCCATAGTGCATGAAAGTTACCTCTACAGGGAAACGAAGCAAAATTACGAGGTGGGGGTTTTGTTTTTTTTTTTTTTTTTCAACCTAAATGGAAAATTAAGAATAAACAAGAAAAATAGTAGCAGTGACCCACACTACTCAATTTTCATTCTTGTTTAAAATTTTCACAATTCTTTCATTCCCAAAGCATCCTGAAGATAGGATTTGGTTTTAAAGACAGAAACATTTTTGAACATAAGGTACAAAATTAATGAAGCTGCCTGGGACATACAGCCTAACCACAATCACAGAATGGCAGGGATTGGAAGGGACCTCAAGAGATCAACTCGTCCAATCCCTCTGCTGGAATGGAACACCCAGATCAGGTCACACAGGAAGGAGTCCAGGTGGGTTTTTTAATATCTCCAGAGAAGGAGACTCCACATCCCCTCTGGGCAGCCAGAGTACCAGTGTTCTGTCACCCTCACAGTGAAAAAGTTTTTTCTCATTTTTCTGTGGAACCTCCTATGTTCCAGCTTGCACCCATTGCCCCTTGTCCTATCACTGGATGTCAATGAATTACGATGCTTTCTGAAAGTGGACCCATCTCCTGAAACAGCTTTCACTTAATGGCCTCACTAGCATTTCAGAACCTTGGCTTGTTGACCTTGAGAAAGTCAAGATTACCAGGCTGCCCGTTTGATTTGGCATTTGTCATTAAAATGACAAGAACAGCCAGAGTCTGCATTTCTATTCAACCTGACACATGGCTGAGCTTCTCACCTCTGACTCTCCCCGGCCATTGGTCTAGCATTACCACAATTAAAAAAGTAAAGGGAACTTCATGTCATTCCTGTACTACTTAAAAGCAAATTTTTCAAATATTAACATAGGGCTTTGTTTACAGTTACTTATTTATAGTAACTGCTGCAAACCTTCTGCTTTCAAGGTCTACAAGACCCCAAATCTATTCCTTCCACCACAAGATCCTAAATTTATTCATAAACACATACCACTGGAAAGTTTGGCTTTAGTACAGTCATCATCCTGCCTCTTATTTTCATTGTGGATGAGATGGCAACCTGTTAAGCTTCCAGTTCAGAACTGGGAGTAAAGAATTTTTTCTTTGAATCCTCTTTAACTCTGCTTGTTTTAGAAAGGCACAAGTCTCATAGTGGTTAAATATTGAACTGTTTCAATTAGTGATCCTCACATGCAAGTATGAAAAGACAAGTTGTCATTTACTCCAAAAAACCCTACTCATCCAAACAGCTTTATATATATATATATATATATATACATACACACAAATACATACATACATGCTAAGAATCTATACTATAAGCCGCTATCTTAGACTTAGTTCTGCTAATACTGTCTAGAGAATTGGGTCTTCACTGTGATTTTTTTTTCTTTTTATCAAAATAGTTGCAGTAATTCAAACTGACATGTGCCTGTTATTATATTAATAATAATGATGACATAATAGTACAATTATACACTATGGGGCTAGGCTATACTGACACGTGCAGCCACGTGCTCATGATCACTTCAAAGACAGCAAGAGATTGAAGATATCACCACACCCAGCTCCTCATTACTGCATCTCTCATCTTGGAGATTACCACCCACGAAGCTGAACAACAGTAACCCATTGTGGAAGTACTCTTACTCCTCTTTGATCTAACCAAACTAAGTTTTAATCATCTCTGATGATAAACAAAAACTTTCAGAGGCAGCTATGATGCGTAGCTGACTATGAAAGCAAAAATGGAGGACAATCCATGGAGACACAGTAAAACCCTGTTGGGGGCAGAAGTGAAAAATGAGCAAATTCCTGCTTCTTGAGCTTCTCCAGAGAGGCATGCTTCTGCAATCCTATCTACACCCTGTCTGTTCTAGTCGAGTTTGAACAAACCAGCTTTTGTTTGTAGAGACAGCCTAGCTGCCAATTCAAGTTCAATAACTGGCTCTGGATGATAGTAGGCATGCCTAGACCTATAGGATAAAACTAATTTCAGTCAAGTTGGTCTCAATCAGCTGTCAGGCTGATATCCTGCTATCCTGAAGCAAAACAGACACAAAGTAAACATATAATGATACTTAATTCATTATTCAGTCAAATCAATACAAGAGGAGCACGAACAGAGCTAAGCATCTAAGTATGTAAAATAAGAGCCAAACTCTCAGCTTTCCTATTAAAATAAAGCTTACAGAGATTCAAATTAAGAAAAGAGACAAGAAATTAACTGCATTTCTTTTTTCAACGTCACAATTGCTGAAGTCTGTTACTGAACCTTAATGTGAGGAACAGGTCAAAGCTGGGACTTGTTCTGTTCATCTGCATCAGTGCCTAGATGCCCAAGAGACTACTCATGCTTACCTTTGCTCACCTTTTCAACAAGCCTGTTTAGGCTGCAAGGTCTGTAGAGGTAGGAAATGTCTTTGAGAGGGCATAGCCTTTCCTCTACTAGGTCTCCACTTGATCTTACAGGCAGGGCCCTCTGAATGGTCTGTAGTGTAAACAGCAACAGTATCTCTTCCCAGAAGGATAGTGCATAGGGTCTGCTTGTAAATTGTGTTGCAAGATAAAGTTTCCATCACACTTTGAACTACCAAAAGTGAACAAATCTTACTCTGCAGTTCCACAAACACTTTAAGTCAGCACTCCTGCCAAGAGAAGCAATTTCATCTGGCCCAAAAAAAAAAAAAAAAAATTTAGTTGAAACCCACATGGTTTCTCCAAAGCAGTTTACAACATAGCTGCACAAATGCTTGTGTTGGCACAAGGAATGGAGCTGTAGGACCGTTTTGTTGGGTGGCAGTGCCAGTTTCTGCAGGCTGAAACTCATTCTTGAAAGTGCAGCCCAGGTTCTCTGAAAGATTTATCTCACCGAGCCAAACTAGGGTAGAAAAGCTATGGGTGGCCCAAAAAAACTTATGAAACTGCTGAAGTGCATCTCCTGAGAATGCTGCGAGGTTAAGTACATTCGTGTTTGTAAGGCATTAAAGAACTAAGATTAGTAAATATTTAATTTTCTTGCCTCACTTTTCCTCTGCCCTGGACACTAATTATAACTCGTTCAGAGTTCTATATACTAAATTGGTGACTTGGATTAGCTCCTAGAAGGTAGCTGTCAAGCTCCCAGCCTGTAGGCCACATGGAGGTCAGTCATTATACATATGCATTCCAATTTAAATCTGTTCTGCAATGTACCAGTTATAACAGTGTCTGAAGATGGTGTACCTGCCCTGTTACAGGGAACCATGGAACAGTCAGATAACCTCCACCACCTTCATCAGGGGAACAGCCACAGAAAGACTAAGGACAAGAAAGTAATCCATTCCACGCAAAACAGAGTCATAGAATCATAGAATAGTTTGGGCTGGAAGGGACCTTAAAGATCATGGACTTCCAAACCCCTGCCACAGGCAGAGACACCTCCCACTAGACCTGGTTACTCAGAACCTTGTCCAGCCTGGCCTTAAACACCTCCAGGGAGGGGGCATCCACAGCCTCTCTGGGCAACCTGTTCCAGTGTCTCACCACCCTCACTGTAAGGAATATCTTATCTCCAGCCTGAATCTCCCCTCTTCCAATTTACATCCATTATTCCTAGTCATCACATATCCTATTAAAAAGTCCTACCCCAGCCTTCCTGTAGGACCCCTTCAGGTAATGAGAAGGTACTATGAGATTCCCCCTGAGCCTTCTCTTATCAAGCCTGAACAACTCCTTCAGCCTGTCCTCATAAGGGAGTTGCTCTAGCCCTTTGATCATCAGAAACAACAAGGAAAAGGAGTTTTTTCTGAAAGGTACCTCAATAAGGATGTTAATGGCATGCTAGGGGAAGATAAGAGATTCAACCTCCATGCAATTAGCATAAGGAAAACCGAAGTGAGCCAGCACATTGCTTGCTTTCACAGGCTAGGTATGAAAACAGGCATTTTCATTATTTCATTGGTTCTTAAAAGTCTTGCTGCTTCTGAGAGCTAATGCCAATTCTTAACTCCCTATTTTTTATAAAATTATGCTAATGCCTAATGGATTAGGTGGAAGTACCTGATGCAAACAATACACTAAGATGCAGGTCCCAGAAATCAATGGACAACTGGCACAGCTGAGCAGTGCAGAAGCTCTAGGGCACCTGTCCCAATGTTTGGTCCCTAAAAGCAACTCAGAAGCCTATAGAACTTATTCCACGGCAATGCCTCCTGCACTACCACTACCAGAGCACATGGGCACCCATCCTCTTTTGCTGCCACAGGTGGTGCAAGGAATGTGGAACAGAAAATGCAGATGCAGTACACAGCAGCTGCCTGAGCTACCAAGACTTCTCCAGAAGCTTGGGACATCAAGTTCTAAGTTCTACAACATAACTAATTTATTTTTATAAGGTGAGAAATTTTAAATGTCCATGGTAGGTACAGCTAGCTACCAAGTCACAGCACTAATAATCTTGTTCACAATTCCTTTCCGATTGCTGAGATAAAATAGGTCTGGGCCCCATATTACAACAGGACAAATCAATGCAGGACAAATCTAACAGAAATTATGTAATTTTGACATTTTTCATGCTATCAAAATAAAAGTGTTTTGGGTGAAATAAAAAAACATTAAATGTGAGATACATACAGCTTGTAGTTACATAAAATCTTGTGCTTCCTGGCTTATCCCTTAGTACAAGCAGACACTGTTAAAGAAATCTTTCCTATAATGTCTCAATGCTGTTAATATTTATGCACACAGGAAGCCTCACTGAAGTCATGATGACTACTCACATGCTCAAAGTTAAACATACGGTATAATTGCAAGTCCCATGCCATAAAAACTTCACTTATAAATGCAGAATCTAATTTGGTCACCTATACCCATGCACATAAAAAAACCAGCATAAACAGTCCTGACATTTTTCTTTCCCCACTCCTGAAACCATGGAACAAACTCCAGAGGGTGGAGGTAGTCAGATTCTTTATACATTACAAATGAAATTCAGCTAGAAGAATTTTTTCTAATCATTACAAAAAACAGAATTATTTCCTATATTTAGGAATACGTATACGTAAAGAAGCATGCATATAAATATAAATGAAGAAGGAACAGGGTGATCTCTACACCTTCTCTTTCCTTCTTTGTCCACAAAGTCAGGTATTCGCCACTTTTTCCATGGCATGACAAGTTTCTAACAGGGTGTTCATTGATTCATTCCTTTTCCAAGAGCATTTAGCGCTCAATGCTGAGATGTGCTTTATCATCAAATGCAGAAGATACAACATAATCAAGCTTTTTGAAAATCAACTCATAGAAGCTTATTTCAGAAATTGCCAAGAAAAATAAAGGAACCAGGAGGTCCAGTTGCTTTTGTTTTTTAGCCTGTTAATTCAATCCACTTAGCCCAGCACCTTAAAATAAACCTCTTAATGCATTCATTTTGAGTTGTTTTCTCCGTACTAACTCCTGGAACCTCCTTTCTTCTAAGAGACTGGCACTCACTGCTCCACAGCAGAGAATTACACCACACCTGCAGAGCTTATTCCAGTTTTGCCAAGCAAAGGCCACTTAAAGTCATTCAAGGGCCACCATCTAGTGACAGCTGGCAAACTCAAACCTGTCTCAGTAGTCTATCATATGTAATCAATTGCAAATAGAACTTCAACAGACTCATCCCATTATTTCCTAGCTAATTCCCCCCGGGAAAACAAGCCAGCAAGCTTCCATTTTGAATCATGAAGCTAGTTTTGCCCCTGTCCCTCCCTCCCAACTTCTCCCTTTCTCCTCTCTTTGCATCAGTACACTGCACAGTTTCAGCTTTTCAGCTTGATATCCGTTATGTTATGTCAGCTGTTACATTACGCTTAAAACAATAGACTCCAGCTGGCGGAGGTCAGATGTGAAAACAAGGACCTAACAAAGCCATAGACCCTCCAGTTATACTGAAATTGAGATACACACTGAGTGTAGCACTTAATGACAAACTACTTTCCAGACATTTGGGCAAAGCATAAAGGAAACACCTGTCACTGCAAACATTACACACTAATCCAGATAAATCCTAAATTTTAAAATCTTTCTTTTCACTGCTCGGCTCTACTATACACCAGTATTTCACAGTTCAATATTTTCTACCAAGATGAAATTTATATTTCTCTGCTTGTTTACTAATATAGTAAGAAGCAGAAAATATGTATAATTTCAAATAAAATGTTTACTATGTTTCTTTTAGTGTTACCAAGGAAATACTTCCAGCTTGACACAGATTTACATCCCAGAAAAATTTGGTCTAACTTTAACCCTTAAGCAGAAAGATGAACAAAAGCAAACAAAAGACATACCCAGTGAATGAAACTTACTTTTTTTTAAGTGATGGTATTTTCCTGGACAAACATTTGAACAGTATTTATTGGAGTGCAGCTATACTAAAAAATAAAGAAACACAACACCAGTATACTATGTCACTTAGAAAGGCAAACAGGAGGTCCTGAGAACAGGTGAACTGCTAAGAACTCTGGAGCACACCTATCATCCTATTTTTCAAAATGCTGCAAGCATACAATATAAAAACAACATTTTCTTTTTATAGAAAAACACGACACAACCGTACTTCTTCTTTGAAAAGCTGGGCAGTTGCTCAGCACTGAAGGACAACCTGGCTCTGCATTCATTTTAGTCTCTGATTAATACCCCCATAATGCCACCAAGGGAGATCACCATGTCAGATCATGTAGGCCACCAAGCAGCCAGCAGACGGCACCAATCCATCACCAGTGGTTCGAGCTGTCCTGCAATGTGTCACCAGCTCCACCCTGAGCTTCAGAAAAGCCACTCTTCCCAGAACCTTAGTCTTCAGGTGGGAGCCCCCAAAAATGCTTGGTGCCATCTCATCCCAACATACTGTGGAGATGAATGCTAAATCCCAGTTTCTTTACTCATAGTGACTCAGGTGCAGATGTTATGTTAAAATATAGCATTCAGGTATGCCACCACAGAACTCCAGCGAGAATAATCCATGAGAGGCATTTATCTTTTTCATAGCTCTTAGAGAAGGTAGAAATGGAGGTCATCAATTTTCTGCACCCACACTCATCAAAGCACACTCCAGCGTAGCAGATTAAAACAAGAATTCAAACCCCAAACACATTGAAACTGCTAGATGAAATATATCCAATACATGTTAAAAAAAATTGGTTTTTATAAAAATAGCTGTTTATTCTTACCATAAACATCTAAAAGTAATTTCTGGTGGTAACATTAGAGAGGTTTAGCCACATAAACTACTTCTTTTTCTCTTCCAAAAAGGAAACATCTAAGGTGATAGCAAGCACATACCTGGAATGACATAACATGCTGTAAATCTTTCAGTGTGTTAACAATTTCAGTATCTTTTTATTTCTCCTCCATGGAAATATTTGTTCAATTCATTTCATTGAAAGCTTTAATTGTTCTAATTTTTTTCCTGAGAGCCATCCACATTACAAGAAATCAGGCTGGTGAAAAAGCAGGAATTTTGTGTCTAAAACAATAGTGGCCAGAAGTGTTTCTGGCAGCAACATTCATATAATCCACATAATCTTCCACCTCTCTCCCAGAGTTATCTACTGTCCATTATTCGTATAAAATTCAACAAACCCATGTGGAAAAAAAAAAAAGAACCACTTCTTCCAAAAGGAATTTTTATCTTCTTTGGGATACCATCCAAGGTCTGGCTTCACCCACCTCAGACCAGACACAGCGTGGTCCAATGCTACCCTCTACAGATTTTAAAGAGATATTACAGTTTGCCTTTTGGCACACGTGATAACTAAGCAGGGCATATCTTTCCTTTACTTGTCCTAAAGCATCTTCCTTCTGTATCACCTCTTCAATCCTTCCTGGCATCTCTCTCCAGAGCAGACTTAATTTACACCAAACAATATCAACAAGTTCTTCTTGTTATTTTTTAAAGCTAATTTCATTTAATTGGTTCAGCTGTTCCAAACAAGCACTTTTATTTCCACTTTAGAAGCACCTGATTCAACTCCCTTAGGCCAGTTCAGAATGGACATAAAGCACAGTTTAAGCTGGACTAAAAGCATGTTCATGCAGCCTTCTAAACCAGGTTAATTAAAAGACTTATACATCGTATTTACATTAAACACATGATTCTCCTGAGGAGTTGACAGGAGATTGCTTTGTAAACAGCTGGAACAAGTTAAGATGCAACTACCAGCAGCATTTCCAACTAACACAACTGATTTAGCAGTGAAGCAGACTAGAAGCACCTAGGTTATCTGCCAGCACAGCTCAGTTACAAACACCAGAACCATCAAACTGAAGCACAGCAAGAAATGTCTGCACTAAGATTCAGAGGAAGCTCCTTGTTCCAGCTACTGACAACACTGTCACCTAATTAAAAGTAGGGGAGTACAATTTCCATTTCTATTCACATTTCTTCAGCCTTCGAATCACATTTGGCCATTTTGCCTCAGACTTTAAATGAAAGCTAAGATTCTCAACTTTAGCCATGGATGGAGTGTCAGACAGGAAACACTGCACTGAGTGATTCCCTGGACAGATGTTTTTGCAGCAAAGGAACAGGATTAAAATCCATGAGTCCACCATACACACAATCTCCACCATCTGACCTTACTCTGCATGAGACCAGGAGACACTGCTGAGGCAGCAAAGATGAATTTTTCACTTTTTCAGGTAGAGCTGTTCTTTAGAGAGCATCTGCAGACTGGATTAGTTTGTAGAGCTACAACAAGGCATCTTCTACATACATTAATACTACTTAATATTTCAAAAGGGTGAAAAAAACCACAATGTCCAGGTTGTAAATCTCTGGATTTAATAATGAAAAAAAAGATATTGGAACCACTTCAAACTCTTTGAACCACTTTTTCCTCTCTTCAGAAAAGAGGTTGTGATTTTGTATTTCTCACAAGACCCATTAAGCACCACAGCAAACAAAAACCAAGGCTTATACTCAAACTCAAAAGATTAAAAGAAATAAAAACCTTGATTTTTTTTTTATAGGTCTAGACTCTGTGCCACTTTCTCTTAATTGTAGAAAGCATTTCCATGCAAATAATTTAAATGTTAACCATCTAAAACAATTACTTTTTATCTTGATAGTCTTTTTCATGTTTAAGAATTGTTTAATTTCTTCAGCAAGAACCATATTAAAATAGAAAAGGAATCCACAAAACAGCTGGAAAGAACTTCTACTTTCATCATAAAAACATAGCCTTCCTTTTTTTGTTGGAATCAATTCTGAAATGAGATTCCTACATGAAAATAGCTTTTTCAGGCACACTAAATATCCACTGGTTCAGCAGAATATTCAATCCCCTTGGATCAGGCACTTGGATTTTCTTAGATCATGCTGAGATAACAGCATTCTGCTATGTTCTGGCATCATAAAAACCTTGCTTATGAAAATAAAAGAAAAATACGGTCACTCTGGGAACATACATCTCTGAATTATTTTTTTTTCCACAGTTTAAATATTGTAGCCTCAAAAACAATTTTTAAAGAGATATACCATATTCTCTTTATGAGTCATGGCAGAAGTTCTCTCGCACCACTATTTTAAATGGGCCAAGTGTACAGAAACCCTTCTAAATGATGAACCTTTCAGTCCTGGCTCAGACTCCAGCTCACGCTGGGCAAGTGCCAGGGAGTAACTGGAGTCAAACCCCTCCCCAATAGCACCATCTAGTGAAAAAAAGGATAAAATAAACGCATGCAAATTTAAACAGTTTTCACTGCATTCTGGAAACCAACAAAAGGCCAATTCTCTCCTAATCTCCTATTACAACTGCATTTAGATATAGCTTTCATCAAGGCTTTTTGCCTTGTGAAGTGTAGTGACAAGTAGAGAAAGATTCAGCAGCTAATTGAAAGCTAAAATTGGAATGCCTCTTGAAAACACTGAAAAACTTTCCCATGTTTATTTCCCCAGCGTTAAACTTGCATGTTTCCCATTGATATGAAAAATAGAAGCATTTTTAAATGCTTTACAACTATTGATAATATCTTCTATTTCCTCTTCTGGTTGAGGGAGGTGATATTGCAAGAAATGCAGCTCCAGAATAAAAAGGCTCAGAGCAAAAAAACTTTGACCACACAGAGAAAATTAAGCATTTTAGCTCTTAATTATGAGAGGGGTCTCATCTGAATGGTTAGGAAAGCAGATTCTGTACTCTTCCCAATGTGAATCTTCAATGTCTTGCAACTCACAAGTGAGCTGTAGAAGGGATTCTGCAACTATATTAATTTACTGATAACACACGTGCTTTTAGCAGTTATTTGATCTCATTTTCAAGATTAATCAGGTTTGCAGAGTTCATCTAGCCAGATTCTGACATTTGTACACGTGATGCAACTTCCTTTGAAAGTACCATCGAAACTGGATAAAGCAGAGAACACATCATCCCACCTGCTGCTCTGAACCAATGGATCACTGTAACCCCATTAAATTTCTTTAAAACTACCACAGTCAACCCTTTAAGACACCTGAACAAACAACTACTGCATCCCAAGAAACCATGATAGTAGGATTTCAATGTTAAAAATCAACTACAAGTAATATTTAATTCTTCTCATGATACAGACCAGGAATGAGTCCCACTACTTGGAAAGCAAGATAATATGGACTAATATGAACACCCAGTGCATACTGGATATTGCATATAAGGTATGTAGTCCTGAATGCATTGCATACATACTACAAAGACCATATTACATACATACACACCGTACACATTATGTGAATGCACAAAATTAGTTCTGTGATTCCACTGGGAGTGAGGGAAAGAAACATCACTAGTAATGATGGTGCTGTATGTAATTTTACTGAAACAATACTCTGCATCTGTGGAAAATACATTACAAAGGTGAGTGAGAGAGCATCACAGGTGCACTCGCTGAGGAGACAAGCTCATTTAAACTCACCAACGGTCATAGAATCATAGAATAGTTTGGGTTGGAAGGGACCTTAAAGATCATCGAGTTCCAACCCCCCTGCCATAGGCAGGGACACCTCCCACTAGACCAGGCTGCCCAGTGCCCTGTCCAGCCTAGTCTTGAACACCTCCAGAGATGGGGCATCCACAACCTCCCTGGGCAACCTGTTCCAGTGTTTCACCACCCTCACTGTAAAGAATTTCTTTCTTATGTCTAGTCTAAATCTATCCTCCTCTAATTTATATCCATTGTTTCTAGTCCTCACATCTGATGTTATGTTAAAAATTCCTTCCCCTGCCTTTCTGTAGAACCCCCTCAGGAATGACCCTTACTGGGCAAGGGAATCACGGCAAAAAAAAAGAACCGGCAAGTAGCTCGAGTTCCAGCCTTCTCGAAGGTGTAGAAGCTGCGAGGCCGGGCCGCGCCCCGGCAGCAGCAGCTTCAAAGTGGGGGAGAACTCACCAACGACCCCGCCCTCACACAGCTAAAAGGAGGTTTTGAAGGCCCTAAACACGCGGGGAGTGGGCGTGCTCTGTCATTAATAAGGGCGGAAAAAACTGTTCACCGGCTGTGAAGTGTTAACGATGGTTTCCACGTGGCGGAGGCTGTGCGAGCGCAGAGAGAGCTGGCCCGGAGCAGGACCGTGTCCCGGGGAGCGGCTGGAGGCGATGCCGGAGCCTTTCGCTGCTACCGAGGGGCAACTCTGAGGGGCCGCTGCGCTGTGAGCAGGGCAGACATCTGCTCAGCGCGGTGGCAGAACTCCGTGAAGGAGTGGAAAGCTCAGGTCTACCAGAGAAGCTGGGGAAGAAATAGATTTTCGGAGCAAGACATTGCCCACCTTAAAACAAAACCCAGAGCCCCTGTCAGATAGGAGCCAGGATCATGGTGCACCTGCAGCCTGCCCTTGTCAGGCAGAATCCTAAAAGAAAGAAAGGAGTGGAGCAAAGTCTGTGATCAGGGCAGTGGGTGAGCTCCCTCTCTGCCCACCTCAGCGCCTTCTGAGCAACAGGTAGGAGGTTCCAGCTGTTGAAGGCCCAACAAAGGAAGATATGAGGGACAAGCATTTGTCACTGCCAATGTCTTTGTAGTCAAGGAGGCCCCTTGCTCCAAGAAAAACCTCATCCACGAGGAGAAGAAGATGGACTGCAGTCATTGGAGATTGCCTCAGGGGGAGGGAAGTCCTGATGTGCCGGGCAGAGCCCACTCACAGGGAAGCCGCTGTCTTCCTGGAGCCTGGGTTAAGGACAAGGTCAGGAACCTCCCAAATCTGTTACAGCCACCTGACAGCTGCCCACTGCTTATAATACAGGTAGGTGGAGAGGAGACTGTAACTCTTAGGTGATCAAAAGAGACTTTAGAACCTTGGGAAAGTTATTAAAGGTGTCTGATTCACAGGTTTTTTGGTTTTTTTCCCTTGCTTCTTCCAATAGGAGGAAATGACTCACAGATCTGTGAATGTTCAGATTGTTTAACTGGACCCTAACCCAGTCCTTATCAACCAAGGCACACTCCTCCTTTATCCTGACCTCCTCCGGGAAATCAGGGGTATGGTGCTCCTCCAAACAGCCTCCAGCGGTATAAAGACAAAGGAGGGATTTAGTAACTCTGCTTTCAGTGCACTCTGTGTCACCAGAACACCCACCTCATTCATCAGCGGGCCCACATTGCCCACACCGTTGTCACCCATGCCAGCCTGCCCCTTAATTCTCACTCACAAACTCTGCTCTCTCCTTACCTGCCCCTGGACAGCACTCAATAAATACAAGGGGCAACAGGTGCAAGTTGGAACACAGGAAGTTCCACAGAAATACAAGAAAAAACTTTTTCACAGTGAGGGTGACAGAGCAGTGGCACAGGCTGCCCAGAGAGGTTGTGGAATCTCCTTCTCTGGAGACATTCAAAACGTGCCTGGACACCTTCTTGTGTGACCTGATCTAGGTGTTCCCGCTCTGGCAGGGGCATTGGACTAGATCTCTTGACTTCCCTTCAAATCCTCGATATTCTGTGAAACTCATCACAGAAATCATCAGAAGGAGAAAAAAGCAAAGCCAAGCAACAACAAATCTTACATCTCTAAAGAATGAAAACCACAGAACAGAAAAGGTACTGGGATGCAGAAATACACATACAGACGCTCTTACCTGTCAACTTATTAAAGTTACATCTGGGAGTTCAAATATTTTAGAAAATAGTTAAAAATAATAGACAAGGAACTAAGATACCAAATATACTATAACAGATGGAACTCAAGTGAACATTTTTGTGTTAATAATGGTAACATACATAACAATGACAGTACTGTTGCACAGCTACAAGAACTGTTTTGAACAAACAATTTGCTAGTTAGTATTTTCTCAATACACTGAGAGCATTATCATAAATAAGATAATGGACGTTTATTTACACAGAAATTAATGATTTATCAGGAAGTATCCCACCATTGAGGTACAACAAAATAATAAATTGTTTGGACATAGAAAAGCTGGTGGAACAGTAACGCTCCTGAAACATTTCTTAACACATATCTGTTGCAACACTAGTGTACTATAAAATAGCTACACTTTTTCTCCTGAAGGGAAAGTGTGTAAGACAGGTAGAGCAAGTTGTCTTAACTCTAAAATCAATGAAAATATGAGTTTTCCACTAGTGAAAGAAAGCTGCACCTGACATCAAATAAAGGAAAGGGCTTCCACTTACCCTCTCTTACCCTCTGCCACTCCCCATGATGAATTGTCTGATCTTCAGCAAGGCTGAAGAATGAATTAAGCTGAGCAGTATGAGCAATTCAAGCTTAGTTAGAAGAGCCTTATGTATTGGACACAATATAGATGCCCTTTAGTACAGAGTAAGATGTGAGTCTTACTCATGTCTTTGTGTTTTAGACCATGATTTTTGGCCTGAGGCTTTACAGACTTATTAGGGAAAAGCAGAAAAGGCTCTTGTGAATTAAACCATAAGGAATATCCTGATTTATGTGGAATTAGGAGATTGAGATTAGAATTTGCTTATTAAGAACCAATATCAATTAACATCCATATACATACCATCCAGAATAACGTCCCGGTAGCAAGAGCTGCATACTGTTCAATTGTGGAAAGCACGCTGAAGATAAGGCAGATCAGCACAATAAGGAAGCTGCAAATAAAAAAAGAAAAAAAAAGTCATGCATTCCCATAAAAACCTAGAGGGAGGATAGATAATTAAGCCAATACAAATTATCTGAACACACGGAAGTGTTATTGGTATTAGATAACCTTAAAACACAGCTGACAACTTTCAAGTAACACTGGTTCAAATTGGATAATTTATTTCTCTTCAGACATTGAGTTTCTGGGCTGGACTTCATCAAATGAAGCTGCACAGTAACATCAGCTTTAGCCTACCATCTGAGTCTTGCTATTTCTGAGGCCCTCAGGAAAACAGCATTCCATTTTCTTTCCCACTGAAAGGGCTACTACAGCTGAATGACACAACCTCCCAAAATGCGTTTCAAATATTTTGCTCTTCCACCCATCCTGTCTTTTATAACCTTTCCCCAAATGCTCTAGATAAATAAAAATCTAACATTTGGCACCTGAAACACAACCAAGGACTCATTACTACTAACAGGAAGCTTGTTAAAAGCATAATCCAGCTAACACATAAAACCACAAGAGGGCACCAAAGTAAAAACAATCTTCTCACCAAATCCACCTAAAGAGAACCTACTAAGGATTAAAGTCTGGGTGCCTAAGTGACAGGAAGATACACTCAGGGCAAACTGTTAGCAAGATCTCTTTTCCTCTGTTAGAAAAACTGAAGGCTGACATAAGAACTCCATATTCCAGTCACTGCCCTACCTACTTTTATGGCTTTTCATGCTCATGGATCCATGTCAGTCTTACTAATTTTTTTTTCCCACTACTAGAAAAACTGTGGACATTTATTGTCGTTCTCATTCCAGAATGAAGCACAAAACACTTTCATATCCCAAACAAAACAAAAACGTTTCGTCAGATATTGTTGATTCTCATTTGTTTTCTTTAGCACTAGAAGGAAGATGCTCACAATGCCCACCAGTAGAGCTGTGGCAGTGGAATACCACAGCTGAGCTACTAGCCCTGTCACACTGGCATTTTGAATCTGAAACTAGACAGTTGCATAAGGAACAAAAGGCTAAGAAGGAATCTATTCTGAAAAAATACACCATCCTTCTCTGCCATCAGGTCCATTATTCCTTTACTTCAAATGTTCAGGTGTTACCCATTTGTTGTTCCAGAACTAGGACTAGAAATAACGATCGTAAATTGGAAGAGGGTAGATTCAGGCCAGATATAATAAAGAAATTCTTTACAGTGAGGGTGGTGAAACACTGGAACAGGTTGGCCAGAGAGGCTGTGGATGCCCCCTCTCTGGAAGTGTTTAAGGCCAGGCTGGACAAGGCACTGAGCAGCCTGGTCTAGTGGGAGGTGTCTCTGCCTGTGGCAGGGGGTTTGGAAGTTGATGATCTTTAAGGTCCCTTCCAACCCAAACTATTCTATGATTCTACTAGGGGCTTCCTTCTCCAGTTCTGAAGAAGAGAGGGAGGCACCAGGAAAATGGAAAACAAAAAAAGTTGGCAAATTTACAGACACACCCCCCCCTTTTTTATGACAGCTACCTCCTCTCTCTTCAGTCAGAAGTGGAGAAGAGGTTCATAGTTATTGCCCACTTTCACTTGTTGATAGCAGAAAGATCAATGGTAGTTAAATACTTTCAAACAGCAGTTGCAAGGACAGGCTCTGCATCAAACTGGAATTTACTCCATGTGAAAATCATTCTGGGGAAATTTAACTGCCAAGCCTCAGAAAGCTTCTGCTATTCATATGAAAGCTGTGATTTCTTTTTTTTTCCCCCCAAATATTTAGAATGTGAGCGAACTTGTTTGTGTCTTTTCAGAAGCAAAAAATCAAAGGTACAACTTTGACAACAGATGATAAAATTTCAAAGCCCACACGTGAGTTTATTTTTCAAAGCAAGTGTTACAATTTTCACATGCCCAAAATAACCTTATCACTCCTATAGCTTTACTGTGATCACTATTACTATGTTTTCCCAAAGAAGTAGTCACCTTGATACAGATGCTAAGCATACAAACTGTTCGACTAATGAGTTAACATCAAACAAACTAAAGAGCAACTGGAAACCAACCTTACATTAAGAAACAATAGATAAATTACTGATAGACAGATTTATCAACCCTACCTTAATTTGTAACAGAATTCCAGATAGCTAAGAGAGCTTTTTTCAGACAAGCTAAGCCTCAACTGCACATCAAAGCTTTATTGTTGATGAAAAGTTCTCCAGAGAACAACTGTAAAGTGAGTTAGTCAGTTATTTCATGTACTTCATATACCTTACTTATTTCAAACCTTGTGTGGGTGAAGGCCCTAAATATGGACATTTAAATTGCAAAAACTGATCTTGTGCTGCTCAGTGTACATGCTAGTTCCAAACACTCATAACACTTCACAGAACTGTCATTTACTCTTCACTGTGTGACAGCCAAGCTGCCTTACTGTAATATAACAAGTGGGAAAGTATGTTGCTGGCCAGCTTTGCTTACCGTATGATAGTTAAAAATACCTTAGCTCCCATTTAGCATCACTCGAAGACTTCAAGATCTAAGACAGATCAACAGCTTAACAGCTACCCTGGAACAGAGTCCATGCTCATTTCACCAGTTGTATATGGGGTAGTTGAACAGACATTCATCACTGTATCCACCCTAATAACTCCAGGATAATACAGTTTCCCTCTAAAGCAGTGATAGACAGCTGAACACTGAAATTTCTTTAAACCAATAGTCCGAAGAGACTTAGACCTGTGGTAAACACAAATCTCTTATCTACCGAAACTCACTGCTTGTTGACTCTCTATGCACAAATGTGGCCATCTTCAAGAAAGGAAGCAGAGTGATGATGAATTCAGACTTTTATCAGCTCTGATCTAATTTCTAGCTTGTGGGGTTAAGCAGCATTGGAGATGAGGTGATAGTGTGTGAAGCTTTGCATATTGCCTGTCCCAAGTTACAAAATAGCATCTGCTTCATGTAGATAAATCACAGATAGCACATCAGTGGATGTTCTTAAGAATATTTAGCTTTGTGGTTAACTCTTACCTAACAGAGCTGAGTTCCTTTTAACCCTAAGAAAGTTACAAGTGTATGATCTCCTCTGTACTTCTGGGTGTGAAACCATGATACTGCTATTAAAGCTGCATGGATACTAAAGCAAAGCTGAAGGCATTTTCTTTCATGGACTCCATTTTCAGGAGACCTCTACAAGGTGATGGATTTCCTCTCATCCAGCCAGCAGGGTTTTACTATGATCTAGTTTCTGTGCTTGTCTTTTCCACTCAGGCACTACATATCTATTGGAGCCATATCTCTGTTTCTGAGCATCTCCATACACATGAAACTCCACCAGTGTGCAGCACTCTAGTAATACTTTAAGTGCGTGTATACACAACTCTTTCTCACCAAGACTTTGGATGTCTGTGTTAAACTAACCATTAAAGAGAAAAACATATGTACACACAGGTGTATATAGACTTACAGAAGACAGAGTGTGCACATAGGCAAACACGTAATAAATAAATGATCTAGCTGACTTCACAGAGTAAGCTAAATTTTATTAGGTAACCTATATCAAACAGGTCAGAGAAGTCAGAGCATTCCCAGGAAAGACTCATGCAGCTGATCCGTAAAGAAGTCCAGCTAGTTAGTATTTGCATGATGTTTAGTAATATACAAGAAATATATTAAGAGCTAAAGATTATGTTTCTGGAGTTCATTTTGACTTTCAGAACAGATCTAGATTGAGATCTTTTTCAGTGACCTCACTGCAGAAACTCATCATGTTACCAGTAGCTATCAGTACTTTGCTTCCTGAAGTGCAGAGCTGCTGGGTTTTTTCCTAGATCTAACAGTGCTAGGAACATTAAAATATCTTTTTGTGGCCTGAAACAGTGTGTGGAATGATAAAATGAACAATAAACAACTTAGTGAGAGATAACAACGTAACATTTAGTAAATGTCATACATAAAAGAACTGATACAGGTTTATAAAACTAGTGATAAGACCAGGAACATTTTTTTTTAATTTGCATGAAACAAATAGTGATCAGATTAATACAGTCTCATACACATGTGGCTGTAATCATAATAATCAGAATTAAAATGTAGGTAGATTTTATACTTTGTTGCAGTGTTTCTTACACACAGTGGGATTCTTTCCATGAGCCTGGCAACGATTGGATTTAGGCCCTGAATTAAGCTGAAATCTCAAAAATATTTAACAGGTGAAAAGAAAAGATGTGAAGTTCAGTTCAATTTATATTAAACCAGTTTGAATTTTGACACTGCAGGAAAACATACAGTTTTTCTTTGTTCAGTGTAACCTAAGTGCTGGCTTAAGTCTGTTCTTTAGTTTTCAACAGCTTTTATTCATTATGACTATCAGCCTGGGAGTCACCTAACTATTAGTGCCCCCACATACAGGGGATATTATTTTGGCTTATAACCCCTGGATTGGTGCTTTTTTCTTATGTATAAGGTCAATGGGTAGATGCAGTTCTTCCTCTCTGTCTACTGGAGAAAATGACTGAAACTAAAAAGAAATATTCTATAAATTAAAAAAAATTCTTTCAAGTTCTCCTCCATCTTTGTTAACATTCTATCATTCCATCAGCTGTGGAACTTTCTCACCAACCATGTAACTCAGAGGGTGTTTGTTAGTTTTTTACTGAGTAAATCAGGTTTTTTGTTACTTAGCTTTTAACTGTGATATAGTAATAAAACAAAGTTTAATCTCCTTGAAGCATACAGCTTCCAAAGATCTGGAAGGATGACACTGAGCATGAATAACACAAGTGTGCAGATTGAATAAGGGCATTCTTATCTTGATCATCACAATTTCCAAACTATAATGCTGCTACATACCCAGTTCCTATTAGTTCATTAAAACATATGACAGCATCATTACTTCATCTTTCATCTCCATGGCTTACATGTCCTGCCACTTACTTTTCAGACTGTCAACACAAAGGTCAATGGTCTTTTAAAAGGATGTTTCCACACAGCTTTACAAGCAACAAAAGGAGTTACTGCAATGAGGATTTACATATACTGCTTCAGTTGAAACACATTCTGAAGACAGTGGCTAAAGAAACTTTCTCTTTTTGAAATGTTCTGATCCATTCTAGGTCAGAAAAGTTATAACTATATTTAATTTTCACGTAAAAAAGGAACTGGATTTCAACAGCCAAAGAAAACTTCAGTTCTTCATTAAATTCACCCACATACATACCCTGTATGCACAGGTCTTACACTGAATTCTTCAGCAAGTCTGAACTGAGCACTGGGAACTCTCTCACGACTGTAAACTACCAGACCACAGCACCAGTTTAACCACAGAAGATTAAATGAGCATTCAGTTATGCAACTGGTGGGTGTCAAAGGTCCTCCATCACTTGATCCACTAAACAAGCATTTGTTATTAAGAAGACAGTCTGGTGAAGACAAATGATTAGAATTAAGGATCCCTGAACATCAGTTCATCTTTGGCCAACTATGAAATTTTTATTAATACAAATTCTTTTATTTCCAAAACCTGGCTATGAACCTTAACCCTTGCATAACAAAAGCATTAGCTGAGCTGCCTAACCAGTTCAGCTAACTCACTTAGGAGAGAATAATTTAACTGCTGAAAATATATAAATTTTAATTTGTGCCTAAGTAATTAAATAGGGCATAGTATGGTAAAAAAGAATAAATCACTATAGCAAGGAGTTAGAAGAGACTAGCAACCTACATAAACCAAAGATTAAGCAAGTTCCAAAAAAATAAACAACTACCTTAGCCCTGTTAACAAAAAATAAAGGTGGGAGTTTAAATCTCTGCCTTACAAGTAGTTTACATGTTTTTCCTCTAAGGATTTGTCTTTTTCTATTTTGTTTCTGAAGCAGGGGAAGGAAGGAATGGTGCAGCCCCTTCCCATCTTCCAGCCTGTCTGCAGCATGAAGATGCCCAGCAGAAGGTAATGTGTATTTATATTAGTGCAGAGAAGCATCATCCCCTCCAGGAACTGGCCACGACAGTTTCCTGTACAACACACACTTCCTCTCTGTCATGTCCTACATAGGTCAAGCCAGTAGACAGATCACTATTCTCAGTTGTCACTTGCCATCAAAAAGTCTTCCACAAAGTGCAAACACTGTTTGTGTTAGCTTAGGTCTATCAGATGGAGCTTCCTGTTAACATGTATTTGTTCCAGCTGTAAGGCACAGTATAGTTGGTGCTTCCTGAAGGAAACAATGGCATGATATTTAACCAGCTCCTTGACTCCTTGTTGAAGAAGTACTATCTTCTAGCTCCAGTGTGAGAAATCAATTTTATCATACAAGAAATGTTGTACAAGAAATTTATGATACAGAGTAGTCTGTAAAAAAAACCAAATTAGCTATACACCTAAATAAGCCAGGCTTCTATCACTCCTATGTGGCTCTTCTGGAAGATTAGGGTCTGTAAAAATAATTTAAATTATGGGCAGTGTACCAAAACCCAAAACACACAATGAATCAAAAGTCATTAGAATTCAGCACCAGAATTATTGCAGGAAAGGCCCTTAAGGCCTTGGCAAAGAGTATGATTGCAATAGAAATGCAAACCAGACGTCAAGATGCTTCAAGAGGAAAGGTTAATTGCTCCCAAAAAGCAATGTAATTGCATCCTGCAATGAAGTCTTGGTTCCCCTGAGAATAAGTATGATTGAACAGGAAAAACAAGGAAGAAGTTCTTCAACATGAGGGTGGTGAGACTCTGGAACAGGTTGCCCAGAGAGGTGGTGGAGATGTCATTCCTGGAGGCATTCAAGGCCAGGCTTGATGAGGCTCTTAGCAACCTGATCTAGTACAGGATGTCCCTGCTTACTGCAGGGGGGGTTGGACTAGATGACCTTTGAAGGTCCCTTCCAACTCTATGATTCTAAGATGATGGGCACTGTGTAAGAAACTGGAAAAGTATATGCTACACTTAAAACAAGCTTATGAGCCAGAGAATGTGAAGCACTGAACTGCAGAAGATTCATTAGTGCTCCACAGATGGTTCCTAATAAGCTTCTGAGGTGCCTGATCATTGCCACAAAACCCTGACATAACAACATGACAGCCTGCAAGGAAGAAGTGCATATGCAATTGGGAAAGGATATCACCAGATACCGCAAATCAACAAAATCTGTGATTTTACTTGAAGACTATAAAAGTATAGAAAACATACTGTAAAGTAAGGGAAGTTTTTCTCATCTTCTCATGGTTTGATGAAATCCTACAGAACAGGAGGGAAAGTATAGTTTTCATTGCTTAGTTTGTTTAGAATGTCTTGCCATGCTTTGTCAGTCCAAAACACCATTAGGAAACCAGCACTGTCCTGTCTGCTGTCCTCATCCTCTCAGTTTCACATACAGATTTGCCCAAGTCCTTTAGAAGGAGAGAGCTGACAAATTTCCTTCATAGTCAAGCACACAGCATGGACATACCTCCACTGAGAGCTGGCAAGTATTTTGTATAACATCTATAAATGTTATTTTTCATTTGTAAATGAGACCTCAAATACAGAATGCCAATGGACAGCTTTTATGTATTTTCCCAAGATACCCAACTTTTGCTGCTACTCCAGTGACCTCCAAAGTAACAGAAAAGGTCAGCACACTCATGTAGACCAGCTGCTCAAGCTATCCATCATACTGGCTGGGAAGCAATCAAAAGAAGAGAGCAAAACCTTGAATGGAAACTCCCTCTGAACTTTGATATGCTGTTCTGTCTCCCTGAACTTAAAAAGAATTGGGTTTAGGCTGCATCATTTCAAAGGACAGCATCAAACCATAGTCTTAAACTTGTAGTTAATCTTATCTGAATTGAAATGGACATTGAGCACTTGATTCAATATTTGCTGAATTTGAGCTTTGCTCACAGCAGGTTACAGCTCAAAAATGTACCTTCATTGGAAGCAGGAGGGGAGCTTAGCTGTGAAATTTAGTTTAGGATGTTTAGGATCCACAATGTTTCTAATAATTCTGATGTATCAGTGTGAGACAGTCTGAGGAAGCAATGGTGAAGTGCATGGCAGACAGCATACTGCACAGTCTGCTACTCCAACATTAACATAGATGTAAAGTGCTCTTTATTACTATGGCTTTCAAATTATACATAGCAAGTGCTTTCCAATGCGTGGGGTATTATTCTGAAAAGCCATAAAAGACCAAGATAGATTTGAACTCTTTGGCACATTAATTAACTTGAATAATGAATGAAATTCCAGTTCATTGCTGATGCTGCGAGGCCTGACCTCATACGCAGAAGTTTGAATAAGCATCTGGAATGTCAAGATGTCAAAAAAATTAAATTACTCAAATCTAGGACTCAAAAGAATCCCACCTCTTCTAAAGTTGATAAATAGTACAAGTATTAGGGCATTAAACTATAGTGCATGTTATTACAATTCTTGCATACTTATTTTTGAAGTGGCAGTATTTCAAAGTATGCTCTTAGTTTTATATGTGGTCCCCTGCAATGAATCATAAACAAACTGGCACTACATAAAGCTAAATAGAGACAAGCAAGCCTTTATGAGCAGCAGACCTGGAAGACCTCTCTCTGGAAAGTCACTGTTTCATGGTTAAGCTACCAGGAAATGGAAAATCATAATTTGTCTGTCAAAGTTTAATGCCCTTGAGATTTAGTTGCAATTTCAAGTGTATGTTTAGAAAGTGTCAGTAAAATGTATCGATACAATCTGCCAACATGTTAAGAACATACATTTGAGTAACATGAGCTCATGGCAAAATTAGGATTTAAGATACTATTCTTGGCCCTAAACTACTAGATATTTTTAACCAGTACAGACAGCATTGCAGCAGCATCCAAAACCTCAGAAAAACTACAGGGTCAAGTTCACTCACTATGTGACACTGCAGTAGGTGCAGTGTATATCCTCCTGCGTTCATAACTGTCTGCCATCATAATATTCAGTAAGATACCATGAAGCAAAACTGCCCACTAGAGAGTATCTATTAATTCTAATTCTTCCTGCTCAGCTGTTTTAGAATTACCTACTGCAGATGCTAATGGCAATGCACTAAGGGAAAAAAAGCAGAGGTGAAAGCTGAAGAGAGAAACACAGTAGCATATAAACCACCCATGGAGAACACTGAGCATTTTGCTTTACTTTTCAGCATGCAAAGATTTGTATGATTATAATGAAAAGCTTTAAATATTTTGAAGGCACTTTTTGAAGTGCATCAAAATTAAGCCATTACACTTCACTTGCATGAAGTAATCCATAAAGTAATAAAGTAATTCAGATTTTTATGTATATTCACTATCCAGGAACTCAGTCATGATTCCTTTGAACATAACTTCAACTTGAAGCACTGTTGTCTTTTGAACATGTGGTGCCAGTTACAGGTCCTATTTGTTTTTTCCAATGAAATAGTTAATGGATAGACTATAAAGGTAGCAGATTCAGGATCCTTATTCCATGTTAATCAATAAATTTTGCAGTGATAAAAACGAGCTAAAAATTACGGTATTGAGTATATACTAGCCACTTTGCAAGTGACAAGACAAAGAAAATAAAATTATCAAGGACAGAAATAGTTGACCTTGCTTTTCAAACTACAGTTTTAATGATTTATTTCTTATATCCAAATGATTTTAGCACAAGGCTCAGACAAATGTGCAAGCTCATATGTAATGGAATTTTTTCAGAATAAGCTAAGAAAGTCCTGCAGAGCTCAGAATTTCTGACCAGACCATGAAGCCACCTTGTTTTGTTTAAAAAAAATCCCCATAAATATTAAGATGCTTTGTTTGCTTGAAGTTCACAGAACCAACTGGAGACAGAAAGGTTTCTCTTTCTGTTTATCAATATCAAAACCCAACCTGCAAAACTTAATATTGTTTTTAAGGACACAAATCACTTTGAAAGCTGCAGAAGGCTGAGGAACACCAGTAATGCCAAATAGCATTAGAAGTAAAGTCACAATAAACAAGAAGGACATGGTTTGATTACTGACATTATTGAAATGGCACCTGTGCCATTGGAGAACACTTTTCTGTGCTGTTTCACCTTCATCAGTACAAACACAAAAGCATTGTTCTACTTGGTCAGACTTTGGCAGCAGAGTTGGGAAAATAACAAAGTATCTCTAATGTGGATAGCACATAACATTTGTTTCATAATCTGATGAAGTATGATTAATTTCTTGACCAGCCAACAGGATATGCTTAATTAAAAAAAAAAAAGTGCAAAGGAGCTTTCTCAGTCTATGTACTCCTTTTCTCTATGCAACTAACAAATGAAGCAACAGTGAATGCCAGATATCAGTGAAAGCTTCTGACCTTTACACTTCTTAAGTAAAATCTGTCATCACCATCTAAGAAATGTTAAGAAAAATATGAAGAATATCTATCTGCTGCTCAAAGGGCCACATCCATTACAAATGTACGTAAATACATACCAACTTGCCATGCCCATAGTGTCTTCCTTGTATAATGTAATTTTATAGAAAGAGGTCTTACAACTGGCCTCAAATAAGAGAACATTAAGAATTATATTATAAAATTAACGCTTTCCAGATTACCTTTTATATACTGTTTCCTATTACTCAAAAAATTCTAGAAGAAAACCATGCTACTGTGACATACACTAAGAAATTCTGTTGATGTGAATTCTTCATTGGGAAGAAGGGGGAAATTTCATGTTGCCCATCTCTGACAGATTTACAGGAGAATAATGTTTTATAATAAAAGTATATTCTTTTCAGTAGAATTAAACTCCAGACCTTCCATTTCAGCTCATAAAAACCTAATTTTGCAGATGAATAAATAAGTGGATCTCATCAGCAAACAAAATACTAATGAGAGAGGTCATGAACCTTAAAAAAATTTATTTTTTTTTTTTAAACAAATTATCTGGAACACTGAGAAGCTCATCTGAAACAACAACCCTTGAACAATTTTAAAACTGATCCATGAAGTTTTTGTGCCCTGCTGAAGCTGGTAGATAGACGTGTTTTACCTCAGTCACTTAACCATAAGATAAAATACAATCACTCCCACAGTAAAGATGACTTCCATATGAAGGATAACAATAATCCATTCAAAATACTGTTTTTCTCGAGGCTGATTCCTCTACATAAACATAAATTATCAGATAAATTGTTGGTGTTCCTTATCATAATTAAGGGAGAGGAGCACAAGAAAACTTTGGGGATGAAAAGGATAAGAAATTAAGCATTTGTAAGAGTCGAGGGTGGGGAAAAAAGAAAAAAATTTCAGTGAAAAATAAATTAAGTCTTTCTGGAGTAACACAGGCATGGGAAATGAAGCTCCTGAGGGAAAACTCCAGTAGATGGCCCTAAAGCAGCAGCAGGCTTTCTCAGACCAAAAATTTAACAGGAGTGACATTTACTTGACTTTACTTGCCTTTACTTCTGAAGGCAAGCTGAGGTCCCAACTCCTGTCTGGTCTGTTGATACTGATGCAGTTAAGAAGGCACTACTGTATTACTAAAATGAGTAAAATCCTTATTTTATTTACATATTGATTTCTTAAACAACATAAGTTAATACACACAACTGAATCTGGTCAAAAGTGATCACTTAAAATGGACATTTAGGTTTTAGACTTAAATTGTGTTTTTACTTTTTTTTCTGGTTTAATCCATCCTTCTTTCACACTTAGACAATAAAAGCATAAAAATATGCTTTTTTTCCATAAAAATGGAATTTTTACATTTCATAGAAAAATTATAATTTTCTCCAGTAGACAAAAATCATGTGGATACAACACTACACAGCTTTTCAGAAGCTTCCTTCATTGTGATTAAAAAATGTAAAGCCATTGTAGAAAGCATTTGCTACAAGACATTTTCCAGTAATAATGGGTAAGAAAGGGTACTACACATATTTGGTTTTATGTCATTGCTCACATGCTTCCAACGACAGTTGTGTCAAAGCCCTTTTAAGGAATTTAGAAATGGTTTCTTCTGCAAGAGCATTTAAAAGGCAAGTGCTCAAAAGCATTTAGAAGTGGGATCTTCTCAAGACCCTCATGAAAATCTCTTCCTTAAGCCTCTTTCTCCAGAAAAATTGTTTAATGCATTTAACTAATCACAGCTGAAAACCAAACTGGCTCTCTTCTGTGTTCAGGAAGGCATTCTTGGCCCCAGCACAGTTGTATTCATTAATGAACTTGCTGTATCAGAAAATGAATACATCACAAAGAAAGCAGCTTTAGCTTTTTTTCAGATTTTTAACATGACAATGGAATGAAGAGCAGCAGGTGCTAGCACATGTCTGCTTCATCTGGTTCATCTTTTAGGCAGACATGTCTGTCACAGGGTGAGCAAGAACCCTGTACAGAAGCAATTGCAGCACTGCATCAGCTAAAAAATTCTCCCCTAAAATGCTTTTAGAAGTCTTGGAATGCTGCTTTTTGGGAGATAGGGAATGGTTGGGGGTTTTTTGTTGCTAAAGTTACTCAGTCTGATATTCCTGTTCATGTTTACCACCACAAGTTCTACTATTGTTGCATCATGAGAAGGCTTGGAAGAGAATTTTGTTTTCACCATTAACATTCAGTCATTAAAAAAAAAAAAATCTATTAATCAGGAGCCATTTACAGCTCACCTTTCTATCTCTAGCAAACATACACACACCAATAATTACAGAAAAACTTAGAGCTACTGAAACATAAATTAAGGAAGGACTCCTTTCCATGCTATGCAGGATCAGTTGTGATAAACAGGTCTAGCTCTAAGTGAATTAATTTACATTAAGAGATCTCTCAGTCCCTGGTCTTCCCTACTTAGTATTTTAAAGAAATTCAGTCATAACTAGTTCTTACCCTACTTTGTCATAAAATTCCACCACCACCTTATAATCCAGCTATCAACTAGTCATGCATTAAAGTCTGATAGAAATTCTGCTTAATTTCTACTCCAGTATGTTTCCTGATCTCAGTATTTTCCTGATCTCTATACTTTGCAAGCACGGCGCACATTCTTTGATCAGGTTAATACTGAGGGGAAGAGAAAGGGATGCTAACTACTACTCAAGTGCATTCCACTACAGTGACCTATGTCTTAATTTGCTAGCAGAGAAAAAAGAATGGCAGAGAGATTAAGTGACTTGTACAAGGTCACAGAGCAAGTCTAATGCAGAGCTGAAGATAGATCCTCAAGGACTTGGCTTCTAACGGCAAGTGTCACACTGTTAAATTTCCACACGCTGGCTGGGCCAGCTTTTCACATCAAAAAAACCAGCAGACTGGGAGAGAGACTCTCCTGTCTTTGCCTGGTGTAGCTTACACCAGCATCCTCCCAGCCATTCACCAGTTCCAATGCAGACACCAGCAAGCCTGGGCAGGGACACTGCAGGAGACATTTCTTGCCAGTTCAGCAGAGACAAAGGCAACTGCATCCCAGGAAGTTCAGCACGCCCACCAACTCACTGGTCACCAACCCTGGGTGCCCAATACTGAGCATCCTGTGACTCAGTAGTGTCAAGGGAGGAAAACTGAAGAACTGGAATCAGTCTCAAGAAAGACCCTGATCCAGTCCTTGCACATCCCTGGTGTTCTCTCCTCAATGCTTTGTTTGCTGATGAGACCCATTATTTCTTCATGTGCAATATTAGGTTTTTTCTGAGTTGAAGTGAAGGTCTGGAGTCTAATTCTACTGAAAAGACTATATTTCTATTATAAAACATTATTTTTCTGTAAAACTATGCCAGATATGGGCAACATGAAATTTCCCCCTTCTTCCCAATGAAGAATTCACATCAACAGAATTTCTTACTATATGTCACAGTTTTCTTCTTGAATTTTTTTAGTAATAGTAACAGTGTATAAAAGGTAATGTGGAAAATGTGAATGAAAATGTTATCCTCTCTACTTTTCTTCTGGGCAAAAGTTACCCCTGCATTCCCCCTCTGCAATGGGAAGACCATCCTGCCATCTCTCCAGAAAATAGGGACGTAAGGACTGAAAAAGATATGGCCATACCAAAGGTTCTCACTCTCATTAATACCCAATTCAATATTCTCCTTTCCTACCATAAACACCACTCTCACTCCCCAGAAAGTAACCCTGAGGATGGCTAAAGCTGTGATCTCCTGCTTTGTCATGACAGATAGGAAGAAAACTGTCAGAGGTAAAAAAAATAGCAACTTGCATACAAGGGAGTATTAACTTAAATTAGTTTTATCTGCCAAAAGTGACACAGAACACCAGATCTCTTTGCATCTTATACCAGGAGACACTTAAAGTGTAGATATATGCAAAGATTTAAGAATCCATGTTGAAGATAAAACCCTGTGTTACAAGCTTGAGCATTGTGGAAGAATCAGTGTTCCCCACCACTATTTGGAAAGACAACTGTAGCCATGGTAACTAAATGTTTTAAGATTCAGGTAACAAAGGGCTGAAATGTACCACCCTCTGAAGAAGCCTTTCCCATTCCATTAATTTTCCAAATTCCAAGGATTTATCAATCATTTGATTCAGGATTTTGCATAAGCAGAGATCTCTACTTCCACAGACAAAATGAGGAACAAAACTACAGCAAGCACAGAGATGCTTCTGACCCACTGTTGTCTCTGCAGCAACAGAAGTCCTCATTACAAGGGGATTCTGTACTGGGGCAAATTAATTTCTACCTCTTCCAAGGTAGCCAAGATCCCTTGGGGACTTGATTTACTTTCCATCCCTTTCTGGCCTTTTTAATTGGAACAGGCTGTGGAACCATGCAATGAGGAACAAGTGTTTGAGCAGTAGTCAAGACTATCAAGAAGATAGAGTGCCAAGATCTTCAAAGCTGTATCAGGTACTCAAGAAGTCAAGGGTGGCTGTCAAATATGAAAGGTGTTTTGCTTCAAGTAAATGGCAGAAGGATTCAGAATTTCTTCTCATTTTATTCTTGGAGAAGAGGAATAAAGAAGGACCAAAGTTAAAGCAGTGACTCCACTTCAGGTACTTTACCTGAATCAGCAACAAAGCCATTTCTAATCCAGACCCAAAGTAATGAAAATATTTATCAGTAATTTAGTGCACACCATAGAGAAAAAAAGAGAGTGGCTGACTTGCCATTTCAGTGTATAATACAGCATTCTAAGTTGTTAACAACATCACACCATATAAATACATAATAATTAGTCACTGCACTGTCTTCACTGACACTGAAGTTTAAGGCTTTGAATCATTAAGTTTTTAAGGGTAGAAAAAAAGCAGGGTTAAAGACTTTGGTCATACTATTTGCTCCATCACAGATTAAGTCTCATAGGAATTTACTGTATACCTCTGAAATCGAAGTTCAAATTACGTTAAAGTCAAATTGCTTCAGTTCCATGAACCAGTGTTTATGCATTAGTGTCCATGGTCAAAATTCATCTTTCCTCAGCTACATGTCTGTGATCTTTCTTCAGAAGGTGAAAGTTTGGTTGCTTAAATTGCACAGAACCTGAAAGGGAAACCAAGGCATACCTGCATACAAGCACATACTTCTATTTTAGATCACATTCCCTTTGGAAGCTGAGGAATTATCTTAGTCTCCAAAACTGCAGAATGTTCTTAAAATTATCTCTTGTGATCTATAGTCACATCATCACATTACCCTGGACACACTTGCTATCACCCATCTTGGAAACTAGACAAGGTCAGGTCTGGCTACTGCTTGGATGAGAGACAGCTTGAGAATATTAAGTGCCCTTGGCTCCCAAAGCTTGGCTGGAGTTAACAATTGGATGTAATGTCAAGGGCATCCAGAAGACCTTCTACTGCTATATTAGTGGTAAAAAGACTAAACAGTAGAAATACAGGCTCATTGCTGAGTGGATTGGGTGATTTAGTGGCAGTAGAGATCAATAAGGCTAAGGCACTCAGTGCCCTCTTTGCCTCAGTCTCCACCAGCAAGGTCTCCCTGACCTCTCTGCTCAGATGCAAGGTTCAAGGAGGAGATAAAACTACCAGGAAGAAACCACAATTGAAATGGGGTTGACCTGAGAGAATGCATCCTCTACAAAGGTCACAGAACTGTTGTGTCTGTGGGTGTCAAGAGAGATGGACTGTGTCACTGTGATTTGTTGCTCTGAGAACAACAGATGCAGAGTGAAGAGTCCCCACACAACTGCAAGGTCAGTGTTGCACCCATCTTTGAAACATACACAAAAAGAACACAGCAGAGACATCTTTCCACAGAACAGCTAGAATTGGGAAAAAAAACCCCAAACATTAAACCTCTATTTCCAATGTCCTGCTATAGCTAAGATTGTCACAAACTGGAAGCTATTTCATTCAGCTCTACTGGAAGTTCATCCTCAAAAGCTGTATGAGACAGACACCAGGGCAAGAAGCCAACAACGGAGCAATCAGGAAAAAGGAAATCCCTTGCATCACAAGATTCATCTGCTTGAAACCATCTGGAAATTGACTCTTCAGGATATAAAGTTCACAGCATACTTTCTAAAGGAGACCAAGCAAACAAGATTCACAAGTTTCCTGGGCTTTGACCCAGAATAGATTTGAACATCCTTCTCTGGTTCGATATAGTTCAGAGGAAGATTTAAGTGAGAGGTAAATTTTTTTAACACCAAGACAGACAGTCTCTTCCTCTGCCTTCTCCAACCAGTCCCACTTAAACCAATTATTTCCAAAAGGATGAAATCCCATTGTTTCCTATCTCTGGGGTGTTTCAGTGAACAGCAGAGCTCCATAAACCCAAAAGTCAGGAAAAAAGATGCCAGAATTACTCCCTTCAAATAAGAGGTTTGAAGGAATATGATCAGCCACTATGCAATCAGAAAGACTGTCTTCTGGGAGTAAGACTGATGTCATTCTGTGCCTTCTTTTATCAGCAGGAAAGACAAAGAGGATTCATGGTGCAAGACTGGTGATGCTAGTAGACTGCCACAAAAACCTAATCAACATTTTGCATATATTTTGGGAGTTTGCAAAGTGACTTGCTTCCATCAGCAGAGAAATCCTTGCATGAGTAAGTTAGAATTAGCATAATAATAAAGCCACTAATACTTTTACCTTCATCCAACAAGCCCAACATAAGCATAGCAGGAAGTCATAATCACTCCCCTGTTCTTCATGTATGAAACAATATTTGTCAATTCTCATAGAAACCAGTAAAGAAAAAGGGCATTTATTTTTGTACTAAATGGCTTGATGTTTTTCTTAAGAAAGGCATAATTTGTTGATGGCAACCCATCACAAGATCTGCCACACTGAAGTTTGGAAATACAAAATTTTTTTAATAAAGTATGCTTAAAAATTAAACTTCAGTTCAGACCAAAGAAAATAGTCAACAACATGCTTTACCCAGTGAGTCTCACAAAGTAAACAGGACAGAACTGGCAGGTAGCACATTCATGGATTAAAAAAACTGCATCATGAGTTTCCTAACTACAAGTGCCTCTTCTAGAAAAGATTAGCCTGGCATACTCTCAGGTCACAAACATTCAAACACACACTCCCTCAGAAGCAGAAGTTACCAAAAGGTCTTTAAAAGTTAGGCTTCCAGGGACTGCTTATGTCATGTTTTGAGGCACTTATGTTTTGGTCATGTGACTAAATCCTACCCAAGAAATTCAGGGCATTTTCCAATAAGCTGTGTGATCTTGATTCTCTCTCTGTGATTGCTTGGTATCTCTGGAAACAATTTCCATTGTATCTGGGTAATTAAGGGAACTTTTGAGCAAATCACTTTAGTTTTGGGTTTTTTCTTGTTCCCTTTCAGTCTTTCAAAGTAAGCTAGGTGAAATAGATATTCAAATGCTCAGACTTACCAGTTCACAGCAAGTTTCTCTTTTAATCTGCTGCAAAGACACTGCAAACACAACAGCTTGGAAAGGCACAGGCTCAAGTACACAGAGATAAACCATAGCCACAAACTAAAAGTTACAGCAACCATAGATTACTCCTCTGAATATGATCAGCTGCAGCAGGTTCCTGGGTTTGCAGATGCAAATGGAACAGGCTGCCCAGAGAGGTTGGAGTCTCCTTCTCTGGAGACATTCAAAGCCTGCCTGGATGCATTACTGTGTGATGTGATCTAGGTGTTCCTGCTTTGGCAGGAGGATTAGACTAGATAATCTTTTGAGGTCCTTTCCAATCCCTGATATTCTATGACACTGTGAAATAAGTGAAGGGCACATCATACTGGGGGCAAAGGGGAAAAGTTCTCCAAGCTCAGAGAGCAAGCAGATGTGCGGAATGCCACATGTATTTATTCCTCCCAGGTACGCTGACGGCACTCAAGAACAATCCAGATTAGATGAGCACACACCAGATGGACAACCTGTCCTATCATCATGTGCTATTGTTCACACACAAGTTCTTCCTAACCCCATTTAAATACACAACATGGGAACTCTTGACGCAAACAGCCTTTGTTTCTTCTGCAAAAGATTGGTAACATTAACTCATTAACTCTAAATATTTAAAGTGCTGCTCATAACATTGTTTCCCCCAGACCACTACCCTGTTGTAATTAAGGTGCCGCTTTCAAACTTGTGTTTTATCTGAATGGCTTTTTACCAGCAGTTCCCAAATAAGGCAAGGAAGCAAGTCCAACATGCTCAAGGTCACTGTTTGCATGGCAGATTGCACTGATGGTTGTAACTGTTGCAGCTTTCCACCTTGAGAGGGCAGGAAACTAAAGGTCTTCAGAGTAATCAAATGCACATGGAGAAACAATAAAATACCACCCATAAAAAAGATGAGTGCCAAGCTTAATTATCTCGTCTGCTTTGCCAGAAATGGGAGTTAGCCCTAAGTGCTCTTAGATTTAAAAAAAAAAAAAAAAAAAATAAGGCAGAAGGCGTCTAAGTTCTACAGAGGTGCAATCAATGACCCTAGAAGCCACCACAGCAAAAAGGACATCTGAAATGTTCAGTGTGAGATTTAGCTCTGTGCTTCTGCAGTTTTTCTTCACCTCTGGAAAATTGTTTAACACAGTGTAATATCAATAACTCCTTGTTATCACTTCTGCATAACAGTTCTTAAACAAAAGGTGCTATGAATAGGTTATTCTCAACAATAGATGTGTCAAATGAAGCAGAAGAAAGCAGAATCTTTCTGAGTGAGAATCAATCCATTTCTCATGTAGCTGCTTTTCCAATAGATCATCTCTTCGCTGATTTCATTTGAAAAGAAATTTAGAATAAATTATTTGCAACCTCAGAAGGGAATAAGGAAGCACAGGAACTCTGCTTATTATCTTACTTTCAGTCATCTAATGAAATAGGAGTATTGAAAAAAAATAATTGAGAGCTCAAAACTCCTAGATTTTCTACAAACATAATTTGTTTCATTAATAAAAGGATTGCTTGATCTGAATTGGAACTGTTATTGGACGTCTGACCACAAGACACAAGTTGCTGCCATTTCTGCTTCCCTTTCCTTTTCTCTTCCAAAGAATCCTTCCTCAAGGAAAAATAGACACTGAAAACATAGAATAAAATATAAGGCAAAGATAATATAATTTTGAAGGCCTTGACTTTATTTTACTTTAGCAAAACAAAAACAAAACCACTTTGATACCTTTTGAATCAGTTTTCATCAACATCCAGCCTGTCTTCACAAGAGACTCAATAGGGTGGTCTTAGTTCTAAGTACCTGAAAAACACCTAACCATACCTATTCAGCTGGGATTATTTCAATATAAGTTTCCTTCCTCTTCTATCTTTGTCACCTCAGCTATTGCAGAACCTGAAATTAGATTTAAACACTACTATATGCCATCACTCCAAACAAATGAGAAAATTAAATTAAGACTGAAGATTATGCATCTCAGGTAACTTTCAGTATCTTAACTGTCAAGATTTAAAACAACGTCATTGATTATTTGAGTCCCAGTACAGTTTAGCAAGAAATATCAGTATGTGGTAATAGTAGAACATGCTAATTATTCAGTAAATACACAAGAGGAGTCATTAATATTTCTAACATAGAAGTACTTTCCCCTATCAGCTGTAACACTGAGCAGTGGACACAAAAGTGAGATTTTTAGACATTTGGCCTGTAACTGTTTTGCTGACTATTTTCTTCATTATTTTGAAGAAATATTTTGGGTTTGGTTTTAATTTGTTCAGGATGGTATTTTTTTTCCAAACTCTAAGTGTAGAATTGCCAGCAGAACTGTTGTCTAAGCAGCAATGAAAATGGCACCTGCAGTTCATAAAAATCAATTAAGAATCTGTCCATTACACACAATGAATTATTTATACCCTAGATACACAAGTACAGGTTCCTGTAGCAAATGAAATTACTTGGTGTTCATTTGTTATCACCACCAAAAGCATATCAGAAACTGAAATGCTGCCCAGCCTGGTTCCCACAAAGGATATGGCCTTGAGAATGACAGATTTCTGGATCTGATCTCTCCCTCAGTTGGTATGTTCTCAAGTAAAATATTTGGAAATGCTCTGAGCTGACAGTATAACATATGCATATTCAGTTCCAAACCCATTTTTAGTTTGACCCAAAAGGAAGCACACTGTTTTCTTCTGTTTCCAGGCACATTCAAGCAAAGCAAAGGACAGGTTCACCTTGGGACACACAGGAGAGACTGCTGATAGTACCATCAGTAGTTGGAGGTTAACAAACTGATTGACGATTTAGGCTGAGGCTCTGTTACTGCAAAAGAGCACCATAATCACTCACAAGTGAGAACTACAGTTCTCATTCAAGTAACCCAAGAATTTGGAATAAAGATGTCTTTGGATTAAAGGTGCAGTGATTGAAATATCAAAGTATATTTTAGATTAGGATTCTTTCAAATCCATCTATTGGAAAAGAAGGGAAGGTGATGATCAACCTTAATTAAGAGTTCCACTGCAATCAGTTGAAAGTTGGGCACATATTGCAAATCTTTTTGCCATGTAGAACAGAAATTTACAGCACTAAATTCAATTTGAGCTAAGGGAACTCTACATCAGACAGTAAACAGACATATGATTACTCATGTTGGCTTCTAACAAAACAATACAGACACCCTACAGCAGTATTACAGCAGTATTCACACAATATCTCATACATCACCAAGTAAATAAACAGTTACACCACTGTTGTTTAAAAGAGATCTGAGAGAACATATCAACAAAAATCAACAATAGGTTCTGGGCTTCTTTAAGTTTACCCTTGGTGGAATATTTTTCTTGGAGTCAGTTTGATATTTAGAGCCTTTTATTTACTGAAATTTTAGACCTACCAGAGAGAGTTCTTACAAGTTACCTGAAAATCTCATAGTAGTATTGGTCTCATGAAAGTCTTTGTCACACACCCAAAATCACAGCTTTTAAATGACTTGAGAGCTATGAATTATAAAAGAATGCAGATGGCTGTCTTCAGGTGTTGTAGCTCCATTCAACAAACACCAAAGAAGCTTTCACATACCTGCTTCAGCCTCTAGACACACACTAGAACAAGCTTTCTATGCTGTGGAAGCATACTGAGATGGTAAAGAAACAGGTTTAAATAAGTATCTCTTGGTATATTACTGTAGTTATCAGGCCAAAAGCGTTTGAGAGAACTTCAAGTGCTGTTCAAACAAGGATATCTAGACCTAATAACCTTCCTGTTGGTTTAACTTTGCCACTACACTGAAAACTTGTCTGTTAAACTTCACTGCTTTTGCCGGTGTTACATAATCCTTTGCCCCTTCTTCACTCTGCATTTCTCCCCAGCTTGCTATCTCCTTGTTTTTCCTAAGATTTATACAATATAATAATGGTGCACATGTGGCTTTGTCAGGCTCACAAGGAAGGCCCACAGGTCAAGAAGGCAGAAAATAAATGAGAACGCATCTCATCAGAGGATGAAGTATGTTTGAGTACTCCCTGAACACTTCTATGGTGGGGTTTGATTACATTTTCTAAATACTCAACATTTCAAGTATCACACTGAAATCAGCAAGAGTCTCACCTACAGAGCGAACTAAAACTAAACAACAAGTTACCATAACAGGAAAAAGAGCATATATATTTGTTCTTTAAAAAAATAATCATTGAAAGCAAAACATGCTGCCACGCCTAACTCCTCAGCAGAACTCAAACTGAGTTGTTCAGTAGCCTGGAACCCACATCCCAGTGGCTGGGCTGCAGGGCTCCACATTCCCCAGGGTGAAGGCTTCAGCTCACTGAGCTGGCTCCAAGTAAGGTCCCTTCCATAAACATAAGCTACTAATGTCTTCTGATTACTTATTGCAACTCCCATTTCATGCAGTGCCACTCTATTTTGAACAGGATGAGTCCCCATCTTAGAGAATTGTGCTTGAGACTAGTAAAAAAAAAATTTAAAAAATTTAAAAGTAGGCTAGTGGAGGGTGCCCCATGTTATACTCCAGGAGACCCCAGTATGATCCCTATTACTAGCTGGGTTTGCAATGTACTAGCACCTATCAACCACTACTGTGAAATGTGGCTTGGTGGTAAATACTGCACACACACAAACCAAACAAAAGCAAAAGATGGCAACTGATCAGTAAAATTGCTTGAAACATCAGCTGTGCTCAAAACAGGTTGCAGAGCATCTAGTCATAGCACAGGCCTGAAATGGTAAAGACTTAGTGCCTTTCAAAAGATGCCTATGTTTAGCCAATTAATCTTTGAAATACAGTCTGATATTCTTAGTTCCATGTTCTTCTGCAGAACTAATCATGTTTGAACTCACAGCAAATCTCCTGATTAACACAACCAAGTATGCAAATGTAACTGGATTTCAGACTGGGCTATGGAGAGATTTCCCTGTCTAGAAAGAAGGCATGCATTAAATTTTGTGCTTCAAAAGTTCCTCCCTACACCAGGGCTTACAAGCAGTTCAGGAAGCATTTGGTTGCCAAGCTATTGACACTACAGACTTGCTGTACTATTTATTTTATGGTAATTACATAGCAGAAATCCATCATCTTTATTAAGAAGCCACTCCCATTTCATGAGTAACAGGAACTGGTTGCTCCAAATAAAAATGCAAATCAATTACCTGGCTAAAATGCTTTGAAAGATTTTGCTCAAAAGGTAAACATTTGCTATTTCATGCCAGAAAAATAAGAGCTAACATATACAAGGAAACAGTAAAAGAAAAATCTGAATCTAACATACTTCAACTGGTGACCACTTGAAAACTGGCTGATTCCACCTCCTGCTTCCATTTAATCACGCAGCAGTAGCCAGCCAGCAATAACCTGGCTATGCATTATTCCAGCAGGAATGTTCCTCTCCATAAGATAACAAAACAAACATCAGTAATTCAGCATTTTATAAGCCAAGGAGGTTTGAACTATGAAATTCCTTATTCTTACGGGAAAAAAAAACCACACAAAAAACAAACAACAAATCAATTCTCAAAAATCCTGGCAACTGGCAGTCACAAGGAAAAGCAGTTTCCTTCCACTTTAAGCATGGACAGAGTTTAACACAGTAAGTAAACAACTGCTCTAGTTTTTCATTGCTGTTTCTTCTAATCTGATACACAACTGCTCTCCCAAGTGTTCAAAGAAGTTGAGACACATACATAAAAAAAAGAGAGACACAAAAATGCTGAAGGAAAAAGAAGACCAAATGAAGACAAGATACACACAGAGAAAGGAACTAGATAAATTATGTTTGCATGCTGCTTCAAATACCTGCTTGTTAACAGGCATACATTAAGGTGCTGCAGTGTGTCCAGAAAAGGGCAACAAAGCTGGTGAGGGGTCTGAAGATGCCTTATAGGAAGCAGATGAAGGAACTGGGGTTGTGCAGCCTGGAGAAAACTCAGCTGAGGGCTTATTGCTCTTTACAAGTACCTAAAAGTACGAGTTGGTCTCTTCTGCCCAGTAAGATGGGACAGGGCATGAAGGAACAGCCTCAAGTTGTTCCATGGGAAGTTTAGACTCATCATTAGGGAAAACTTTTTTTTAGGGAAGTGGTTGAGCCATCATTCCTAGAAGTATTTAAGAGAGGGGTGGGTAGACACAGAGCTTAGTGATTTGATTTCATGATAGTTCTTGTCAGAGTACAGTCGATGGTTCGACTAAATTACCTAAAATATTTCTTCCAACCTGGGCAAATCATATTTATAGAACAGGCAATGGCATCTGCTCTCTACGTGCATAGAAACCAAATTAAAGGCACCCTTGTCATCACCTTTCTAGATGCCAACAACATTATTCTATGCATTATATGCTTCCTCTTCTCCAATTTGTCTCCATCACTTTGGGCAACAGACAGCTGCAACAAATCAGTCACCAAAACAACCTGCTTCATTGGTCCTCTCCACAAAAGGGATGAAGCATTCAATTCAAATACACACCCCTAAAATTGGTTATTTCTGGTCAAGTCTCAGTTTAAATGTTTCAAAGCTGCTGTTGCAGAGAGTGAGTGAATGCAGCTCCCATTTCAAGCCAGAGAGGGAAGTTCCAATCTATCTTTCCCAGCCATGTTTGAAAACCCTACGTACATACCACACTGATTGCTCTGGGAGGCAGCTGCTATTTAAGGGGTTGAGCAGAGATCAGACAAGTGGCTGCCATCACAGCTACTCTTGATTAACTAACTGTTGTCAATCTGCTCCTTGGCAACTGCCACAAAGTACACTTTTTTTTCACATCAGCTTCTTCTTCGAAAGTTGTAGTTCCAGAATAAGTGTCAGATTAAAATCTGAAGGGTCTTTTTGTTGCCATTTTGCTTAAAAGTAGGTCAGATGCACAAATGCTACCTTAGCCTTTTAAGGAGGAAAGATATGATTTGGAGACGACTTTTGTCACTTAGGTTAATGGTTGGACTAGATGATCCGAAAGGTCCCTTCAAACCTGGGTAATTCTGTGATTTCAAAAACATTCACATCTCAGTTTCTACTTGATCCCATTGTAGACCCACAAGGAATTTGATGTCTGCTCAAATACAGCAAGCTGTCTGTCAGAAAAAATTAGTAAAAACATCTCACAAGCAAGCTCATCTATAAACATTGATTCAACTCTTCAAAGAGGCTTCATCTCTGACCCAGTTCCCCAAATATGGCATGAATTTCGGTATATAGGACCACCACAGGACAGTAAACATTAACATGTAAGTTTCTATTTTTCATAAATGTATAAAGATTAATGCAATATTTAAAGTGAAATCTAAAACATCTGCATAATTCAGAACTTAGTTTTAGCAGCAACACATGGTAATTACAATATAACACTGCCTACACTTCAAAAATCTTCCTAAAAAATCAGTCGACATTGCACTATGCACCTCCAGCCAATCTTCTCTAAAGATTCCATTTTGCATCTCTTTATCTACTGAATTCAATTGCTCATCTCAAGTTCTTCCTGAAAACAAAGTACTTCCATTGGATTTAATTTTATGTTTGGTAGAATATTGCTTCCTTGAAACATCTAAGAATGTAAAACAGAGCTGCTAATACCAGATGACGTTAATCAAATGGGCAACTCTCCACTGCCCAGCAATTAAAATTGATAAGAAGCCTGTGTTCTTCAGGACTTCTTTTCAAGTCTAACAGTAGACTCTGGAATTGCCAGCCACTGAAGGTTTTTATGACTTTGCTTTTTATGAACACAGTCTAACAGGAGATAAGCACTTTTGTGCACTCGGCTGGTATTTGACCATGATCAAGACTGTTGACTGGGGGTTTACTGCTGTGAAAGATGCCAGCAGCGCTCCAAGGACAGACTAGGACATTCCAGCACTTGTCAGAGAGGTGCCAATTTCCCCCTAAATCAAATACCACAGAGCCACAGCAGTGCTGATAATGGTTTTAGACTTGGATGCCAGGGGAGTGAGCAGTCAGATTGTGTAATTCAGCAGAGCTAGAACAACCTACAACTTCACTTTAACTCATGGGTCAGGGAGGAAAGAAGGATCAAACTTTATCTATGGTACAGTTGCTGTGCAGTCCTGATGCCACTTCATTAACACATACCTTGTGCTCTAAGGTGCTAGTTCTACATCAGGGAACAGTAAACCTATCTGTATAGTCATTTTACCTTAGAGCTATGAATAATCACACAATTCTAGAGGCTGAAAAGACATACAAGAAACAAAGATCCCTGCCCTAGAAGATTATGCTGAGGTGTAATAGCGCAAATTTCTACAGTAGGGTGTAGTCAATTACCTCTGTCAGGCTCCGTGCCAGCCTTAGTCCCAGCACCAGCAAGAGATGTTAGTGCCAGCCTTAATAAGCCCTGCCTTTCAGAGGTTTTTCTAGCACAGGTGCAACCCTACATTGTTGAGGATATCTAGCTTTTGGGGCAGAACCAACTCACACCCTACCAGTTGGCACAAGTGCAAGGTTTCCATGCATGTTCCTTCTACATTCATGCTTAACGTAGCTTTATTCAGGATGACTGAGCCATCACAGCTCAACTGTAATCTACATTTAGGTCTAGGAGAGCAATGAAGGCCCTTCCATCTTTTCAAAATAATCTGCATTAGTATCAAAGTTCTCCAAGATACGATGTAGATATAAAGCTCATTGATCTCATTGATTCATTTAGGTCAATGGGGTGTTGATAGAGCAAGTCTTTTCCTCTCCTCTGCTGTAAAAGTGAAAACAGTAAAGTTGAGACAGAGTTCTGTGGAAGAAGGAAGTTTACAGGCAGTCCTTATTCCTTTGTATCAAGACTATTTCATTCCACATACTCAAATTCATCTCAGCTCATTAATATAAAGAAATTCACATTTATACTTTAGGAATAAAAGTGTAAAATGTCTGGCTTTTCTATGGAATCCCTAATCTTCCTTGCATTGCAAAAGCAACAAAAATATCCAAGTATCCTGTAAAAACCACTCAACTCTTCCCTGCATTTATCCTAAGTGTAAGAATACAGAAAAGTGAAGAAACTGCCTCCATCACCTTGGCCTCTCCTAACTACACAGGTGAAATGCTTATTCAAAGCAAAGCTTAATTTCTAAATGCTTCCTAAATGACATGTGCAGTAATACTGTTTTATTTTACAAGGTAGGTGCTAATCTCAGTGGTGTAAACAAATTTTACTCTGGTTAATCATTCCCCTCCTGTGGGACACATTGCTCCAATTAATTTGATGTCAGCCTTCAGTTCTTGTCCTAAACTCACAGGATTTTCCCATGCCTCTTGGTTACAACAATTCAGATGAACACAAAAAGTCTCTTCTACACATCACATGGCTTGAATATTTGGAAGGGTTGGGGCAGGCAAAAAGAGGCATCGTATAAAAAGGAAAACAATAATTAAGTCCACTTAACAAAGAAAGGTGATGCTTGCAGAACTGCAATTGCAATGAGCACACAGAGCATTTCATTTTAGGATGCAGAAAGAAGGATCATCTCATTGCATTTGTTATGAGGGACAGAGGAAACTAAAAGATACAAAACAGTAGTTATTTTCTTAATATTGCAAGGCTGGTCTTCTTCCCTCTTTCTAAAACTGCATTCATTCTGAAGCCAGGTGCAACCAGTACACCTCACAGCTGATGGCAGCTCATGGATTGCATCAAGCTCTGTATAACTGAGTTTTGGATCATTAAGTAAACTATTTTAAGTGAAGCTGTATCAATTTTTTTTTCCTCTAAGCTGGTGGCAATTCAAACACAAGGACCTCATAAAAATAATCCTTTAGCAGAGAAGATATAACCAATAAAAACCAACAGGAGGCATGACTAAATAATTGTTTGAATTGCAGAATCACAGAGTTGGATGGGACCTTCAAGGGTCATCTAGTCCAAGCCCTCTGCAGTAAGCAAGGGCATCCTGTACAAGATGAGGTTGAATGTTTCCAGGGATGGGGCCTCCACCACCTCTCAGGGAAACGAGTGTCTCACTGCCCTCATGATCACTCAGCTCTGTCAAGTCCTGGATGGGTCACCGCATCCTTTCATGCCAAAAATAGAAATTTCTTGCAACAAATCCATCAACCCTGAAATACGGGCGAATCTATTCAACAAAATGCTTAGTTATGAGTTTGCCTAGCTCTTACAGAGACATATAGGAGGAGTGGGAGTAACACAACACACCTCTTCCTCCTTCCCACCTGTTCCCCACCCAAAAAAAAAAAAAAAGAAGAAAGAGAAACACTCTAGAGAATGACAGAAAATAAGCTAATTATTTCTGATAACTCCGCCCAAGATCCAGGCACCTGGTTATTAGCTATCAAGAATGATAAACTAGGCCATATTAATAAAGCTGGTCAACAGTAACAGTAGTGACCAGTGAAAACCAGTATGCATGCTTTGTGCACACTACCAGATGGGGGAGAGCTTGTAACAATCAAGATGTTCTCTAAACTTCTCCATAGTAAAACTAAGGCACGAATCTACTACCTATGAGATACCCAAAGGAGGCAAGACTTCGCTTCAGCAGCAAGGCTGCCAGTGCTGAGGATTATGATGCCAAGCAAGTAAACAGAAAGGAGACATTTCATTTTAAATCCTGATATAACTTACAGAGAGAAGAGCCACCCAAACTGCTTGACCTCCATCAGCCTGTTGAATTATTCTCTAAACTCAGATATGGTGTATTAAGCTAACTACGATACATAGTATTTCATGCCACTTTCAACAGCAAGACAGAACAATCTGAATGGGAAAGAAGCAATTCTTGTTACCATGACAGCAATACATTGAAAAGTTTTAAAATTTGACTCTGTCTTGCTGTACGGTCATTGAAAGGATCAACAGAGGAACCACCTAAAGAGTTTGCATCCTTTGTGCATCCAAGCAGCTAAAGCCCCAAAGCCAAAGAAATCTGGCCATCAAAGGTAATGCAAAGGCCAGGAGGTTACCTGCAGAGATGCCATCAAGAACAAAGAAGCAGGCATGTGTAACAAACCCATAGCAGATGTTGGATTGTACTAACATGAAAAGAACAAAGGTGCTTCAGTGGAAGAAACATAAAGGGTCTAGGCAGAAAGAGCAACAACTTTCCACCTACACAGACAAACCAAATGTAGAAAAACATGTGCCACAAGGTTAAGAAATTGCCCAGGATCTGCACATGTTCCTTTCACAGTAGGAGTGCAGAATCCTGGACAGCTTTCCTGCAGCAGAATCAATTACACTTTCAAGAATTCTGACAAACATTCATCTAGCCTGCTCCTGAAGACTTCCAGGGAGGAACCTTCTAGCCTTTCCATGCAATGCAGTTCATTGTTCCACTATCATCTTCCACTTGAAGGAGAAATTCAGAACATGCTTCGAAGATCTTGACTACTTGTCTAATTCATCTCCTACGTAGGGGAGCCTGGTTCTGCAGACTTCAAGTCACCCACTCTCCCACTGTTACTCTTCAAGCTATGGTATCTTTCCTCAGATGGCAATAAGTTTCTAGTCCTTATTCTATTTTCCTGCTGTTATTCTGCTGCTTTCAGTTGGTCCACACCTTTGCTTAAATACAGTGCTCAGTTTGCATTTCCTATCCACACAGTACCAATTTAATCAACAAATCTTGTTCTTTATTAAGAATCTGATAAAAGATGCACCTATATGGCAACATCTGTCTTTTCTCTCACCCAAAACACTTCTATTCAATCACAGTCTGAGTTTACATTAACGGATTACTGGGATTCTGAACAATTCATGTTGACTGCTAACACATGTGCTACAGACAGACTGATTTTCTCCAAGTGCTTAGAAAGTTTTATTACTTCCTAGGTAGTTTCCACCAGGATCCCTCAAGAAAAGAATTACAAGGCACTTCATATATATTATTTTAGGAATGCAGGTTTCCTGAAATGAAGAGAAAGCCATTTGATGCAAAACTTCCCTCAGAAAAAGGAGACCACCAAAGGTGAGGCTAATGGCTAGTATCAAAACCTGTTTGAAAATTATCTACAATACTTAGCTTAAGAGATACAAGATAGTGTCCCTTTACTATCTACTGAAAATTTCTAGAGATTATGCTCTTCTCATAGGACATGACATTTCTGCAGTCTGCTCAATTTCTTGGTGCTGCCTTACAGTGAGACTAGATGAATGTAGAATGTTTAAAGCCACACAGAAAACTGTCACAGAAGCCATCAAGAGATAACCTCAGTGTCTGACAATCAGAGATGAACAAGCAATTCATTTGTCTGAGAAGGATTTGCATCAACACAGTACAACTACAGCCTTGCATTTGATCCTAAACCTGAAGGATACAAAAGCCTTGTTTCCTCCCTCATTCTTGTACCATTTTTTTCTCATTTTCATGGCTCAAACACAATTGTTCAAATCACATCAGGTCATAATGGTAAATAAAAGCTACAAAGAGCTGTCCTGGATGAGCAGAAGCTATGAAGGGGTACTACTAACCTCACTGTGTAAGATTTAGTAGTCTCTGCCTGTCACACTTTACATACCATTACTACAGGGAAATCGGACTGTTTAGTGCCAGGATTCTGGATGATTTGTTGACATAGAAAACATCGAGTGAGCAGGTTTATTTTGTATGAAGTGCTAAGACAATCCATTATCAATTGTTTCTGAGTCACAGATAAGATAACAGCATAGAGTCACATGAAGTTTATTCACACTACAGATAAAACAATACACATTTATTTACTTGTTGCCAGGTTTGACTGTATTTCAGTGTCTTCTAAGACAGGACTGAAAAAACCCAAACAAATCAAACAATCCTAACTAAATCTATTTAGGAAGAATATTAAGAGAAAAAAAAATTAACTATTTGTCAAAGTTTGTAGAGGACAGACAAAACATTTGTTCTTCAGAATACAACCACTACCAATTCTAAACATGATTAGCACAGACTTCTTTTTTTGAAGCTACGGGATGGAAGATCTTTCCATTTGTCTCTGTACCCTGTCTCCATTGCCCCATACAAATAATCCAGCAGAGGCATCTGAAGGGTCAAATAATGAGATTAGCAATAGCGAGTATCTCCTGCATCAAATTCTCCCCTGCTCTACTTGTTAACATCATTAGAGGAGAAGAGGGAGCTTTCCTTCAACTCTGAGCTGGACTGTGGTATCCTCAAGTGTTACTGTGAAAAAGAATCTAGCCAGTTCTAGCCCATTCCCCTTCTGGGAAGGGAATAGCTGCTGCAGTAATAAACATATTCTCTGGAAGAAATTCTTTACTTTACAGAAGGAAGATACTTCCAGGAAAAATCCATTATTATACTAGGGGTGAGCATGGGTTCTGTAAACTTTGCTACCTGTAACATGCCTCTGTATTAAACTCAGTACCTTTGGAGGGAAACCAGGAAACTAACCTTAGTGATGATTTTTCTCAAACTGTAACTCAATTTTCTTCTCTATCCAACCCATATAAAGTAATGTAATACAATTGTTGCAAAAGTTAAATGTATTTAGGGAATATATCTGCAGAGGAGACTAGTGACTTGTGAGCACTGGAGCTATAGGTATCCAGGATGGGGCAATCCTCTTGTAGCAGTTCAGTACTGCTTACAGCCAGTGTGAGGACTCTCTGGTCTCAAGAGAGGGAACAAGTCTGTACTTGTCCAGGCTAGAACATGTGAAAGCGGAGAAGGACAGAGAGAGGAACATTTATTTTCAGATATCAACAACAAAACTACTGGCTAGATGGTGAAAAACCTGTGTATATATACTATATAATTTAACATATTTACTCTGGGCAAGAGACAGACAGCAGTTCTATGAACCAAGTAGAAGATCGACTAAGTAGCTTCTCAATACCTGAAGGGGGCCAACAGAAAGGCTGGGGTAGGACTTTTGAATAGGGTACAGGATGGCAGGACTAGGTGTAATGGATGTAAATTGGAAGAGAGGAAATTTAAGCTGGATATAAGAAAGAAGTTCTTTACTGTAAGGGTGGTGAGGCACTGGAACAGGCTGCCCAGAGAGGCTGTGGATGCCCCCTCCCTGGAGGTGTTTAAGGCCAGGCTGGACAAGGCACTGAGCAACCTGGTCTAGTGGGAGGTGTCCCTGCCTATGGCAGGGGGGGTGGGACTAGATGATTTTTAAGGTCCCTTCTAACCTAAACCTTTGTATTATTCGATTTTGAATAAAGTAATTTCAGCTGAGTTATCTGCACCCTGCAAACAATAGCTGACAAATAATTTTAATTTCTCTAATTTTGGAGATGTGCATTCAAGTTTTTTTTCCTCCACTAATTGATCATTACTTCTCATCTTTACTAGTTGCTCCTACTGGAAAGCAAATACATATTCACAAAGTTCATATCGTGAATATTTCTTGCAGAAACAAAACAGGTATTACTAATTTCCTATTAATGCAAAAGAAAATGCTTTACTTTATTACACCATGAAAAAAAATACAGCATACTAATTGACTATAAACAAGACCACAACCATTTGAATAAAGAAAGATGAAGTTTTTCTACTACTTCAAGATCTTAGTTCACCAAGAACCATATATTTATCATTTGAAGTAAGCACCGGTGAATTTATATAGCAAACCATTTAAGATCATCTTAGCAGAAAGGGGTACACAGAAAAAAAAAACCACAAAAAAGGCTTTTATAGCTAGGAGTAAAACCTGTCTGTTTTCTGCTACAAGTATTTGACAAAATTGTATTGTCAAATAATTTATCCTATGTCTGCTGGTATTAGCAAAAGATATGTGAAAGGCATTTTTCTGTAGTAACCTTTAATATGAAATTTGAAGATCAGGATCAATATTTGCAGAAGCTTATAAGGATGCAAAACACCCATGCTATGTTTGTTTTGGTTATTTGAATAACATTTTCCATAAAATACTAAAACATTGCATCAAGTGTGAAGAAGGTGAGAACAACTAGAAAGACATCCTCTGAGCACATTGCTAGGAACATCTAAACATCACCCAATGATCACAATATAAATTTCCTATTTTGGTAGCTATAAACTTTCAAAAGGATAAAATTTCAAAGCTGCAGTTTCAGTATTCCTTGCATGAAGTCCCACATATAGGTACATTCATTTCATAATCTCAAAAAGGATTCAGCCATTTTTTCATTCAATGTGTGTTCAAGTTATGCCACTGGCAGTCCTGAGATTAAAGCTGTTGAGAATAACATCATACTTTTCTCATAGTGGTTGTCCAAAGCTTTAAGAAATTACTAGCTTACAATAGAAAGCAGGTAGGCACAGGGTAATTTTTTCAGTTTTTATGTTTTCCATTATAAAGCGTGGGTGTTAAAGGAAGGAATCACCATTTAAGAAAGACGAGACAGTATTTTGGGAGGTTTTGTAGGTTTCTATTGGTGGTGCTAGTGGGTTTGGCTGGTTTTTCTTTTAATAAAAGACAAAATCCACACTTATCCAAGCCCCGATTTGCCCTCTGTATACTTTCTTACAGGTCCTTGAACACTGCTACTTCATTATTCTGCACCACAAAGAGGAGAAAAGATGATGTAAATTCATGTTTCCTCAGAAAGTGATCATGCCAGACAAGGAGAGAATTCACACCAGAGACCTCTCTAGTTCTCCAGCTGTGCACATACTGGTGGCCAAAGAAAATTACTTGATTTAGAGCAGCTTTAGAATTTCCCATTAGCAGCAAACAATAAATCACTGTCTCAAAACATACAGAAAAATTCATATTAAATTGGACTACTTAAGGCACTGAACACTTCCTCTGTTATTAAAAATTATATATAAACACAAATTTATCTCTGGGGAAGGAGGTAAAATACAGTAGCTACTAACATAATAAAAGCTTGCAAATACACACACTGTCGCATTATCATTACTGGTATTATAATGGTTCTCACAGGCCATTATGCTAGATGAAGCATGACTGTATGAGGAGAGCTAGTTCCTTACCTAGAAACTCACTAATCTACACATTCTTCTTCTGTAACTCAGCCTACCCATCAGGCTTATTTGCAACTGGCAACTTTCCAAAGCATTAGAAACTTGTGTTGGACCTCTCGGTCACAGGCAGAAAACACCTTGCGCCCAACAAGACATTATTTTCCATCTGGACTTGAATGAGCAAGTGTTCACTGTCTTTGTGTTCACCACTAATCTGCATTAAACAATCTATTAACATTCAAAATTAATGAGGTACTGCCAAGTTTAAAGTCAGCAAAGCACTGTGTCTGTGTATAGTTCACTACGGCATATGTTGGCACTGTTGTGTGTAATACATCCAGCACTCAGGCATTTGGAGTTCAGCCTAATTAGTTCAGTGCAATTGAATCTCAACTCTAGCCTTGATTCAGCTGCAATGAAGGTTTTGAAAGAGGCCTATCTACTCAGCCTTGCACTCAAAAAGCCAGGGCAAGGAAGTGTGCCAGAATTGCCCAACCAACCATTTGACAGATATAGAGAAATGTGAATACTGCACTTACTGGTTTTCTTAAGATCATTCGTGTGCAGCTTTGAAAGGTAGAATAATTCTTTTCCTGGAGGAAAGTAAACACCAGAGAAGAATTTGAAATGTTATACTGGAAGGATGACAGGAAAAGAAAGAAGGTCTACCCCCAGGAAAGCCTGCCCAAATCTAATTCATCTGTGCATTCCATGAGGTTGTTTCTCCACGGTGTGCACCTGTGTCCACTAAGCTCGAGCATTCAAAAGATTACAGCTTTCTGCTTCCATACCTGAAAATCTAACCAATGGTATGACTGTGAAGTCTTTTTTGCCTCACTGAACTCCCTCCTCTCATACAGCTCTGCTCCCAGGTCAAGACAATATTCCCCAAGTGTTTTTTTCAAGCAGCTGACCACATCATGCTATCCATTCTAGAAAATAATTAAATTTTCATAAATATTGCTAAAGATACCATGTGTCCTCAAAAGGTATTTTAACTAGAAGATACCTTACTTTTCACCTTCCTCCCCCCCTCAACAGTTAAAGTATCTTTCTGCAGTAATTTTCAGGCAGCAATCGCTTCATTGACAGATGATTCAAAGATACTGTACTCAAAGTGACTTCCAGGCATTAATTAGTTACTAGTGGTTGACACTGAGAAGATCAGGTTTTCACTACTGCTTTTCTTTCTGATGACAGTAAGTAAATAAATCTGGATAATTCTTTTTTTCTTTACACTTTTAGTCAATTATGAGGTTACTAGTATCTGTATTTCTTATTCTAAGGACTCCTACTGCCTCTCCTGAGGTCTTCTTAGCACAGACTTAGTCTCAATCACAGGACAGCCACAGAGATCTCACCAAAAATGAAACTTCTGTCATATTACAGTCTGGGAAATACAGATTGGCACAAAGCAATAGTGTACAGAATGTATTGGACAACCCAAATACTATCTCAGTATCACAAGTCCCAAAGAAGCATCTTCATTCAGTATTTATTGTAGCTAAGAGGCTGCACTGTGGCAGATTCCTGTTACTATTATATTCTTATTGTTATAACTGTATTTATCATAGAATCATAGAATGGATTGGGTTGGAAGGGACCATAAAGATCATCTAGTCCCAACCTCCCTGCCATGGGTTGGGACACCTCCCACTACACCAGGTTCCTCAGTGATTTACTATGAAGGAAGAGGCTCATCAGTCTCCACTAATACAAATACTAAATGCCAGTTTCAAGCAACAGGACCTCAAAGACAAGGAACATACAGAAACAAAACAAACATTTGTTCAGCCCCTGCATGACAAGAACCATAATCTCTCTTTCAAACACGCCAAAATGAGACAGACAATTTGAGTTCAACAAAACTGCCTCAGTCCTGACATGACAAAAAAAAAAAGCTAAACTTGAGTCTTCCTGAAACTAACTGCAGCAAAAAGAACATTTTTCTTTCCTTTCACTTAGACAAGCCATGCTTATTTTGGAGGATTTAAATCTTTTTAAAAATAGAAGTAATAATCTGAAAGACTGAAGCCATAAAAATCTCTAAAAATCCCAATGTTCACATCCAAAACATAGTACTTGATGTTTTGCCCCTTTTTTACCTCAGCTGACTCAGCATTAAAGAGAACTTAGTCACATGTGAGTACAGGAACACACTTGTCATGGATCTTTTTCTTCTCTCAACAGTTTACATGCTGAGTAATCTGTGATTCTGAGTATGAAATAGGAGGTTTGGAAGTACACTGCAGTACATTTGGAAACATGACAATAAGGGGATTTAAAGTTGGAGTTATGCTTCTTCCTCATGGTATTTTATGTAAAGAGAGCACTATGTAAACACACATTATCTTCAGTAATTGATGTCTCTAAGTTTGGATGAGCACCCAACTGGAATACTCTATCTACCCTTGCACCTTATTTCTGCATGCATACACAAGCAGCCACACTTCAGAAACACTGCCTGTTTCTAGAGAACAGTCTTCCAAATCTCAGCCACCAGCCAGGCCAAGCTTATATAAACACCTTGAGATTCAAACAAGCTCAATAACAATCATTGCTGATTAAACAAAACCTACACAAAAGCAGAGTAAATTGAAGCAGGCACACTCATGCGGAGATAAGACAGAAGCAGATTATCTTGCACAGCAACAAAGGAGAGCTGACATACTGGAACAGATCAATGGTCCATTGGTTTCCAAATTGTTCCCTCTGGTAACAGTCAACACTTCAAAGAACATGGGGAGTCAACACACAGTATAACTTGTCAAAAGTAATAATTTGCATAACGAGAACAAGAGAAATCACCAAAAAGCTCATAATTTAAGTTACACTTTAAATGACATAAAGAGGATGAGAAGCAGCTCTTCTCTCATCCACTTAAACCCAAAACATTCTTCTAAAATATCTTAAGACTTCACTTATTCTTTACAGTCATTTACAAGACCATGACAATCTCAGGATTCTAGTAAGCCTGAAATTTAGTTTCTTTTGTCCCTCTACGTCTTTTCACATAGTCTAAAAACTTAGTTTGTTAAGGCCACAGAACATTTCACCTCTCAAAGCCACTGCTCCAAGGTGCTCTATTATGATAAGTGTGATAAGATGCCCTAGCTCTCTCTGAAGGTCATTAACAACAGCAGCACTCAGTCCTTTCCTCACCTCTGACAGCCAGGGTGGATTTGGAGGCTTACAGGACAGCGCTTGCTTGCAAAATTTAAGTTTCCAAGCAACCACCAGTTGTGTTTGCAGAAGCCATGCATGTAAACCTTCAGCTACTGAATACAATTCACTTACACTGGTAGAATTAAGTCTGCATATACTATGTACTTCATATATTTAATTAAATTTATTACAACATTAATCCAAGTCATGTAGCTGAAGTAAAAGTTTTAGCATTTTAACGAGTATTTTTAGGCAGGTTTTTTTGAGTGAATTAGTACCCATCTCTTCTCCCCACAGAGTCTGATCCCACTGGCTATTAAAAATCAGTATAAATGGGATACAACAATTCATTTCTTAATCCACTCACTTGAGATGTCTCAGAAGAGATCTGTACATAGTACAATTGAATTAATCAGCAACAGTGATATCCAGTTGTTCCTGAAAATTAAAGATGTGAAAAAACATACATGCTGCATCTTGGAAAATAGATGCTTCCATCAGCTGTTGAAAGAAATAACTCTGGACTAAACAGGTCATTAGCCTGATCTAGGAAAGCAATCTTTTATTGTTATAGAATATTACCAAATTGCATCCCAATTCCATCAAGGAGTACACAAGGGGCTTTGTGGCACACCAAAACAACAGAGCTATCTCAACAATTTGAAACAAACATGCCAACAATAGAATCTGTGATTAAAGTTAAGTGTTCAACTTCCCTTTTCCAAACATTATAATACAAAACCAAGGAAAATAAGTTATGAGTATCTGTTCTTAGCTATGAGTATTCTAGATACCACTGACTAAGATAGCTGAGCAGGAAAAGGGTGTGACAGGCAATCAGTAAATGTAGCTCTTATCAATTCATAAACAGTGTTTCAACAACCAGCCAGAGATACAGGTCCAGAACACGTTACATTGGCTATTCCAGGAGCCGTTTCATATTTTTATCATTTCAATGGATAATTAAGAACATAGACACAACAGAATAGATAAGAATCCCGTAATGCTCATTGCTCCCATTTTTGGGCCAGATCTTTGACAAGACCCTCTTCTGAGCTTTGGTCTTTCTGCACCAAATTATTACTCCTCTTCCCTTTCTTTCCCCTCTGAACATGTAAGATAGCAAAAGATACCTCAAAGGCAGCTGAAAGACCCCAGAATAAAGCAGGAGGTAGCCAGTAGAAGGAGTCACAAAGAGGCAACAGGCAACTGACATCAGCCTTTTAACCTCATTTCAACAGGTGTGACACCAATCAGGGTCCTTGCACATCACAAGGTAAAGTCCATCTTAGCTCTCTGTGAATGCCTGCTGACAAAAAAACCCAATGAAGCTCCTTCCTCCAATAGAGGTGCATGCACGGCCAGGCAGGAGGAGATAGAGAATAGTGCCTTGAGTCCTTTTTAGTACTGCAGCTCATCACTTGCAATCAGCTACTTCCAAAGAGATAGTAAATCACACAAAGTCAGGTACCATACCTCCCTCAGAGTAGAAGGTGAGACAGGACAGCTTCTCTGGATCAGACAATCCCTTTGGCAGTTGATTTTCATAACAAGCTTCTGCTGTGTGACACTTGTTAATCTACTAATACTCAGCACCTAACTGGCAGGGGCTGTGCTCAAAGAGAGTATCCCTGGGCACAGCAGAAAGCAAGAAGCTCAGGGTGAAGAGAGCTGGATATATGGACCAAAGATCAGTAACTGACAACACAGTTTATTGGGCACATAAATGTGGAGTTAGGATGACTGGATAGTACAGACTTAATTCCTTCTGCTACTGAGAATCAGAGCAAGGCTACCAAAAATTGCACAATTAATACTTGCAGATTGCCTAGCAAGAAGTGTCTGAGGACATTAGTTCCTTCTTAGAACTCTGAAGAGGCAGAAGAAATATGCACAATACTAAATAAAAGGCCTGAGAATACTGCCTATTTCATTCTCCCTTGCATCAAAGAGCATTTCTTGGATGAGAGGAAACACTGGGACCAGTACCCCAAAGAGGAGTGTGCACTAGGGGAAACACAGGCAATGAATGAGACACTTATTAAAATCTCTTTCCTTAAGTACAATTACGAAGTCTTAATTTTTCAGTGGATAGGATCAATCTACAAAGCTAACACTTGGTAAAAAAAAAAGAAGACATTAAATAGAGGCTAAAATACTATCTACCTATCTTAGGTAGGTAAAGGGATATAAAGTTTTCTTTTCACAATCTTCTTAGGCTCATTGTTAAGGTTTGTAGAAGATTAGTTAAAGATATTGAATCCAATTTACTCTCCCTTCTATATATAATTTCTGACACCTCAAAGATGCCAGAAATCTTAAGAGATGGATGCCTAGAACTCCTCTTTAGAGAGAGAGACTTAAAAAAAAAAAAGGAACTGTTATTCCTGAAAGTGTTTTACATTGTTCAATCACAGCTATCAAACATCTCATAATTATGGCCATTATGTTTTGTCACCTAATGGTGTCATTGTAACAATAAAGAGAACAGAGCCCACAATTACCTCAACAGCTGCACACAGTCATCTCCCAGTTAAATACACTCACATGACAGCTCTTTTCCCTCCACTAAAATGAAGCTGGTACCACTTACCTGGCCACATAAAGACTCCAGAATACTCCAGTGTGGTATGTCAGCACTTTGACTTAATACAACAGTTACTTAGAAGTGAAATTTTAGATCAGAATACATTGATTAGATCATAAAAAACAATTTTGACAAAATCTTTTTTCTAAGGGTTTCAACTATAAATTACTTTTACCTCTAGCTGTTATAAGCATGTGTGTATGTACTGTATATATAAACATGTGCACTTATATATGAATGCAATAAACAGACATCATTATTCTGCCTGACCTTATTACCTACATTGCTCAGGGGTCACAAGAACCTGCAACATCCTGGTGCTTTTTAGCACTGACTTCACTTGCTGAGATCTTTGTACCCCACAGAACTACCACTGCTCTCCATAGTGAATATTATACTCAAAGTAGTTTCCAGCTCGCCTACAGCTAAGCAGATATAACATCCTCCAAACGCTGTTATCCCTCTTTCCTGTTTAAAAATAACAGTGATGGCATTTCTATCTGATAGGACAAGGAGTTTGACCCAAGAGCATCTCTTTCTCCTCCCTCTTCAACGGGGCTACAACACTACTAACGCTTCTAACTTTTCCAGTCAGATACTGGGAAAGTAGGAGTCACTGCATTAAAAATCACTAAAGAACCGACGACACCTCTACCTACTTCTCTTCCATGCTCAGGAGGAATCATTTATTGGAACTCTCAGATTAAACTTTATGAAGAAAACAGCCTGATGCCACCTCCTACTATATTCAATCTAAGAGCTCGTGAACCCAAACGCAGCATTTCTGTTTATAATAAGAGAAACTTTCCCACAAAGTGCGACTTCGCAGAAAAGCCTGTCCCCAAGAGGTGCGAGCCCGGAGCGGCGGCCCGTCCGGAACGCGCCGCCTCCGCCGAGTCCTGTCAGGGGGACACGGGGAAGGGGACGCGGCGGCGACCGCCACCTCGGGCTTCGGGCAGGCGTGAGGGGCAGCCCCGGGTGGCCGAGCCGGGAGACAGGCTCCCCTCGCCGTGGGTGACAGGATGCGAGCAGGTGGAGGCGGGTGATGGGGAGTTACTCACACGGTGAAATGGTAAACGAAGCATTTCCATCCCGTGGGGCGCTCCAAGAAGTTGTAGACCCTGCCCTGGACGCTGCTGCGGCTCAGCAGGGGCTTGCGGAGGCTGTAGATGGAGACTCGGGGGTCGAGGCTGATGGGGGGCCGCGGGCAGTCGGCGCTCACCACCACCACCTCGCTCCTCAGGCGCAGCGGCCGCTCCCGCTCCGGCTGCGGGCTGCAGCCCGCCGGTGCCTGCCCGCCCTGGGCGGCAGAGAGAGGGGAGTAGTGGGCGTTAGGGGTGCTCTCGGCCAGCTCCAGCGCCGACGGCTTCTTGCTGGGCGTCATGCTGCCTCTCCTGGGCAGCGACAGCCGGCCCAGGCTCCGGCTCTTCGGCTCGCCCGGGGGAGAGCTGGAGGACATGGCTGAAGGAGAGCGGTGTCAGAGCTGAGCTGCTCCAGAGAGCTGCGGCGGACCGTCACCGGACTCACTCCCTCTCCCGCCGCCACCGCCGGCCCAGCCCCCTTGGGGGCGGCTCCGGCCGGGAAAGGTGAGGGGAAACGGCGGCGGGGGTGGGCCCGGTACCGCCCACAGGGAGGTGCGGCGGGAGCTGCTGTACCTCTGCGGGGGAACGGGGCAGTTCCTTACCCTCCACTGCACCTGCCGCAGGAGCCGGGGGACACGGGCCGGGGTTAGAGGAAGCAATAACTATTTATTGCCGTTCGGCCAGTTCTTCTCTCATCCGATGGCCTTACCCACCCGCTGAGGGGGATCGGGGAATAAGGAAACACGAGGGTTGAAATGTAAACAGATTTAATATAACAAAACGAGGCGATTTAATGCTAACAACACAAAAGAGGCGGTATTGATCTCGGTGCCGATATAACATACAGGAGGAGTGCGCTGGGCCCCTGCTGTCAGCGGGACGCTGCCTCTGCGCTCCCCGCTGCCACCGTCGAGTCTGACACAGCCTCTGCAGGGAGGGAGGGAAGGGTTTCGGGGATCCGACACTGGGGCGAGGAGTGCCGAGGATCACAGGAGAGAAAACACTCCACAGCAAACTTTTTAATTTATATATATTGAACATGACATTCCTGGTAGGAAATAATCCTATTGGCCAGCTTGGAACAAGTGTCCTGGTCTCACACCTCCCCTGGCCTGCACTTGGCCTGCTCAGGAACTCCAGCACTTTTGAATATAGCTGTCTATAAAGCAATTATTTACACTAATTCTGATAACAGGGTCTTCTAGTAACGTGGCTTTCTCAAGTATTAGAAGGGGAGCTACAGAAAGGCTTGGGTAGGACTTTTTAATAGGGTACAGGGTGGCAGGACTAGGAGTAATGGATGCAAACTGGAAGAGGGGAGATTCCGGCTGGATCTAAGGAAGAAGTTCTTTCCTGTGAGGGTGGTGAGACACTGGAACAGGATGCCCAGAGAGGTTGTGGATGCCCCCTCCCTGGAGGTTTTTGAGGCCAGGCTGGACAAGGCACTGAGCAGCCTGATCTAGTGGGAGGTGTCCCTGCCTATGGCAGGGGTGTTGGAACTAGATGATCTTTCAGGTCCCTTCCAACCCAAACCATTCTATGATTCTATGAATCAGTCCTGAGTCTTCATGTCAGGCCACTCTCCATGTGGCTCATCCCAACCTGTTTCACCTGTCCCTTTGTCACCAAGGTGGCTGCATGGAAGTTGCACAGTGAAGCCCAGCATGCTGCAGGAGGTGTCAGGGTAGGGAATGGGAAGAAACCTGTCAGTTCCCCAGAAACCCATCAGGCTTTCCTGCCTTCTCAGCACACTTGTCATCCATGGGGACAAAGCATTTCCAACACCTGTGGCCCATTGGTGGCTTGAGCTTCTGTGGTGCAACCCTTACCTCAAATTTAGGACCACCAGAGCCTTCAGGGTATGTTGCTCCATCCCTTTTTGCAGAATTTCAGCAACTGGAAACACCAGAGCTCTGCCAGACTTGGGATCCTGCAGGAGGCTTTTATTAATGTACAGGGCAAATAGACCTTGCAGTCCCTGGTGTATCTGTGAGATAAGGGAGTGTGAATAGCTGAGAAAGAGGGCAAATTTTAGAAGGCCACAAACATTCTGCAGACTTGCACCTTCTACAGGTTGGGTCTCTCAGCAATGCCAGAAACATCTGTAGAAGGGTGCATCTGCTTGGCCATTAATAACATGCTATTTTGAGGGACTGGATAACTTCCCTGTGTAGTAATCTATAACTTACTTACGGTGGCATGAATCTATTTGTCACTGTAATAACAGCATTTTTTACACTGTTTAGTTAACAATTTCTATTCCCAGACCAAAGGAGTAGTCTGTTCTTTGATCTGGAGGGCTGGGTTTTTTTCCTTCTAGACCAAAATAGAAGAGAACTATTAAGAGCTATGTTGAGTTCATGGTTGACACTGGTACTCGATCAGGAATGCTGTGGGAAGATAAGGTGCTAAATAAAGTTAAACAAAAACAACTCTGCTAATTGCAGCTCCATTTGAATGTCAGGCTTCACAGGGAGCTGGACAAGAGCTTCCAAAAGAGCAAGAAGAACAAATTAGCCATAAATACAGTCAAACTAAGCTAAAAACAGCATTTCAAAGGAAACTTTCCTTGCATCTACTAAAAGCAGAGCCAGGTATCTCTATTTTGAGAAATTGTCTGTTCTTGCAATAATCCTGCAAGAAAAATGACTAATGGAAGAAAGAACATCATTGGTACCTTTGAAGGCTTACTGTTTGAGGACTAGCCTGATAAAGCCTTGATATTAAAGTTAATAAATGTGTTTCTTTATGTAACTGTTCCACTTTATTTTAAAGACTGATATTATACAGGACCTTATCTTGGAGCCAGAGCAAAACATAATTTAGAGTTCAGCAAAACAAGAGGCTGCATATTGCTATGTACATTATGTTATTCTTCAAAATCTTTAACAAATATCATGGCATTATGTTGCTACTCATCCACATATTTAAAAGATAGAGAGAGTAGAACCACAGCATACCTAGCTTAAGAAACTGGAATTTCTGTATAACTTAATTGATTTCCTGCCAAAAGTTAGAGAAATTTAATTTAATTAAACACTCCAAATGTAACAAAATTGTGAAGAACTAAATTTGATTCTGTATTCAATGAGAAACTTTTCCAAGTAACCAAATTTTGTTTCAATAACTTTCTCACTGCAGCAAAACAAGAAAAGTCTCAAATATATTCTCCTGCCCAATATATTGAACTGTTTCTTAGGTCAGAAATATTTTCATAAGGTTTTGGTTTGAACCTCTAATGTTGGCTAAATTGTTCAAATAATCATCACAAATAAAGGAATTTTAAAACATTTAAATTAGTATTTAGGCAATGCCTAAATAACTTTTCCCTAGAGTCACGGAATTAATAAAAATCCTCTTTTTAAAATGTGTTATAGATAGATGATGATGCTTATTTTATATAGTAAGAATCATTTTGTTAGATGATTCCCACCCAGTTCATGTTACTGAATGCTAAAACGTATGTCTGGTATAGATGAAGGCAAGAGCATACTTAAATTAAAGGGTAAAGTAAATGGTGAATATTTACTGATGAGATTCCAGGGGATAATTACTATATGTAAAGTTACCATTGCAACGTTTTCAGTATATATACTTTAACATGGTAATGGCAATTCCTGGTCTTCCTCTTCATAAGTAGCCATGTCTTGATATCAATCCTGTTCATTTCATAAAACAACAATTATTCTACTGGAAAAAAGAGGAAAAAAAAATCAGAGAGAATATGGTGCATACATAGAAGAGTTAAAATGGGATGAAGAGGCAAATGAGTGTTAAAATACATTAATGGAACCAGGTAGCTAGGCTTTGATAGTGAAAACGGTAGGGAAACACATGGGATAAAGAGGTCATAAATATTAAGATAGAACTATAAAATTGAACAGCAATAATTTAGTCTCCCTTCAGTATTTTCAGAACTGTGGCAAAATTATTAACAAACATGATATTTCTTATGTCACAGTTTGCAAGTACTGTTTTACATCTTTATGTCTTTAAAATAATTTAGCTTCTAAAAATGAGGTATCTTAAGCTACTAAAGCATGGTGTTAATACACCAGTTAAACCAATGGTGAAGTTGCCAGTTCTAGTTATTTAACTGGAGCAGAACTAGTAAAGCATTTCTGAAAGTCCTACCACAGGAATATAGTAGATCAGAAATATTTGTACCAGTCTGGGGGTGTCTTTTTCTTATCCTGTACCATGTTAAGACTGATACTATCCTTTTTTTTCCTCAGATATGCTCATTACATCTTATATTTTCACTTTGCACCTGCCATAGTATCATAGAATGGTTTGGGTTGGAAGGGACCGTAAAGGTCACAGAATCACAGAATGACCCGGGTTGGAAGGGACCTCAAGGATCATGTAGCTCCAACCCCCCTGTCTAGCAGGGCCACCTAACAAACACATCTACTAGATGAGGTTGCCCAGGGCCTCGTCCAGCCTGGTCTTGAACACCTCCAAGGACGGGGCATCCACAACCTCCCTCGGCAGCCTGTTCCAGGACCTAACCACTCTCCTAGTAAAGAACTTCCCCCTAACATCCAACCTAAATCTTCCCTCCTTCAACTTGCATCCATTTCCCCTAGTCCTGCTATTGTCAGCCCTTTCAAAGAGTTTACTCCCTTCCTGGATGTAGGTTCCCTTCAGGTATTGAAAGGCTGCAATGAGGTCACCCCGCAGCCTTCTCTTCTCCAGGCTGAACAAGCCCAACTCCCTCAGCCTGTCCTCATAGGGGAGGTGCTCCAGCCCCCTGATCAACTTCGTGGCCCTCCTCTGGACCCTTTCCAAAATCTCTATGTCTTTTTTGTACTGAGGGCTCCACACCTGGACACAGTACTCCAGATGGGGCCTCACAAGAGCCGAGTAGAGTGGGACAATCACCTCCGTATCCCTGCTGACCACCCCTCTAGTTCCATTCCCCTTGCCATGAGCAGTAACACCTCTCACTAAACCAGGTTGCTCAGTGCCTCTCCCAGCCTGGCCTTAAACACCTCCAGGGAGGGGGCATCCACAACCTCTCTGGACAACCTCTTCCTGTGTCTCACCACCCTCACAGGAAAGAACTTCTTCCTTAGATCCAGCCTGAATCTGCCCTCTTCCAATTTGCATCCATTACTCCTACTCAGGCCATCCCATACTCTGTGAAAATGTCCTACCCCAGCCTTTCTGTAGGCCCCCTTCACGTAATTATAAAATACTATGAGGTCCCCCCTTGAGCCTTCTCTTCTGCAGGCTGTACAACCCAAACTCCTTCAGCCCTTTGATAATCTTCATGGCCCTCCTCTGTACCCTCTCCAACAGCTCAATGTCCTTAGTAACATCTAAGATCACACTGCTAGATCACTGCTGAATGGTCACAAGCTGGAATTGCTGCTGCCTCCATGATCTTTTATGTGATTACTTCCTGGTGGAAGCAAAGACTCAAACAAAGAATAAGTATCTCAGTGTTCACTGTCTTCTGAAAACCTTTAACACTTACATTGCAGTTACAGGTTGTGCCAGTTCTCCAGTGGCATGGAAGTCATCTTGTTTGCTGTTAGATTACTCTGAGGGATGGGTTTTGTTTGTTTTGTTTTATAAATTTTGCTCTCCATTTCAGTCCAGCTACAGCAGGGGATATGTTAAAGACCTTTTATCAAGGAGAGAAAAGAGAGTTACTCTGTGTTCATTTTAAAATAATTTTTCTTGAATTAGAGCAATTTTTTTCTTTTTTGCATTCCATTTCCTGGAGAAACCCTGGTTATTCAAGTCAGGAGATAATTTTAAAAGCAGTCATGAAGGTAAATGTGATTCAGTGGAGAACTAAGAATTAAGTCCTAGACTGTTTATATACTTTAATAGAGCAATAATGGTATGACAATAACTTTTTAAAAATTCTCTATCACTTAAAAAGTTTTTTTCATAGAGGCATGTCATTACATTGGAAATATCCTTATTAAAAGCTGCAAAAAGAATGACTACCTCGACCTCAGCAACCTCAGACACCAGGAAAAGCTTGAAAACAAAACAACAGCATGTTGAACAAATAAAATTTTAGCCTTACAATTGAAAGCAGAGACAAGGAAAGTGGAAGGAGTTTAATTTTAAAATGCATTTAAGATCATGTGAAGACTCTGGCTTAGTCATTTGAGTGGAGAGATACAAGTTTTTGTTAATTTGTCAAGTTCCAAAGAATAGGAGTACATGTGTACATTGTCCACTGGACCCTTGGTAATCTATTAATAGATAACTGGTTCACATTTCTGCCAGCTTACTTTAGGTTTTAAATCTAGGCAAAATTATTGTTGCAGGCTCTTGGATACATTCATGCTTCTTATGCATAAATCCAGCAGGTTTTCCCTGGTGACAGGCATTGCTAGGCAAACAACTTACGTAGCAGTTCCATAGAAAACCCAGATATGGAGAGTGAAAAGTCAGGGAAACTTCAGTGTGCCCCCAAAAGCCTAACCATTAAGATTAAATTTCTATAATGTTCATTAATAACTTTGTCCTTCTCCACTGGTGCATTGTGGTCCCACAGCTGTAGTGTTAGGTAGAATCCTCAGGTGAGTTCAGCTCACTTTTTCCTTCAAGTGAATTTATCACAGCTTCCTTGATCAGAAAGATTCACAGTTACCAAGTCATTTCTCTACCTGCAATTTAGGCATCTATCAAGCAATGCTATGTAGGCTTTCCCTGAGTCAACAAAAGCAGCAGCACCCTCAAAGAACAAGAGGGGTAAGAATGTCTGGGGAAGGTGACACCTTTACCACTCATTTGAAAAGCACTAGAGTTCCAAGCATAACCTGGTCCATTCTGAAAAGCTACCTTCAGTGGCAAATTAATTGTCTGAAGACAAAATAAGACTTGGAAAAACACTAAGAAACCAATATTTTATATTTAGAAATTTCAAACTGGCTTGTAATTCTCCCCTCTTCTTTGTTTTTGGGTTATTTTTAACTGTGTATGCAGTAATTTTAGGAACTTGCTTAGTAGATAGAAGTAACGTTGCACAAGATAGCATGCAGCAGATAGTTTGGAGGCTATCCAGTCCAGCAGCTGACAATCCCGATTAACATTATCTCTTTGAATGTTATCTTACTGCATAGTTATGTCTACATTTATAATCTCTTTTTACACTGTTTCATAGGTTTTTAAAGCATGTTGTTGCTGTTCTGGGAAAGAATGTTATTGTCTATGAATTCTCAGGTTGCAAGTTCTAAAGTAAAGTTTCAAGAAAGGTTACAGCAAACAAACCTTTTTGCTGTTGCTTTGTTTTCATGTGATCAAATTGATGTGTATGTATTAATGCTTAACTACTCCACAACTTAAACTTCAACTTTGCAAGGTGAAAAATAGAAAACGAAATTTGCTATTTGTCCGAAGGATTAGTCTTGCTATTTACCACAATATTTCAATTCTTTTTCATCAACAAAAAACATATCAAAATATAAACCCCCTTCCAAATAAGACTGAGGAAACATATTTCTGCAACAATACTTCATAGTTTCTTAATTTTTTCATTAATGACCATCCACTTATTTGAAAGGCCAGTAGCAGCCAACAGGAATTTTGGTTAATGTCGATGAAGTTCCAGATTTTTTTCTACAGTATTACTCTGTTCTATTTGCTATTGTTGCTGGTTGACCAAAAGCTACCAGGTACAAGTGATTCTGAAGAATTTAGGTCCTAAGTGTTTACCTGTTTAGGAAAGTGGCTCAGGGCAGAACCCTTATAGGGCTCACTGTCAGTTTTAAGAAAAGACTGGGCCTAGAAAAGTAGCTGAACTGTTTTGGTGAATCAAATCTTGTAAACATCCCTCACTAACTTTATTTTCCTGCTCACAGCCTATTTGAAAATCATGAATAAAGTGTCAATAAGAAAAATGTCTAAAACTAGTGAAAATCTGATAAAGTTAAGAGGGAATACTTCACGAGATGATTATTTCTGACAGCAAGACACTTCTGCACACATACATATCTATTCTCCCCAATTTGTTTCAGCAGTTTCCCATTGTGCCCAATACTCCCCAGTTCTTTGATGTGGTTAATCATTCAGCAATTTCCATAATCAAAAAGCAATTCTTCATATTGCTCCAAAAGAGAAAACTAAAGAGGATGACAAAACACTGCAATGTTCATCTTCATCTTTAAGGTAGACATGGGGAGATTCTGACTAGATATAAGAAAGAAATTCTTTACGGTGAGAGTGGTGAGACTAGTCTAGTCTGGTCTAGTGGGAGGTGTCTCTGCCTATGGTAGGGGGATTGGAACTAGATGATATTTATGGTCCCTTCCAACCCAAACCATTCTATGATTCTATGATATATTTTAATCTCAGGAGCATGTGAGACTCAAGAGGCATTTGGTTACTCAACATAATGCCAGATAGGACACAGCATGTGTATTCTTGCACATGCAAAGGTATCTGAGGGCAGAGTGACTAATGGCATTCTTCAAATTATGAGATCACTACATCACCATCTGGCATCAAAAGAACATTCTCCTCATTTGTGTTCATCAGACCCTCTCTTTATTAGACTGAAATCAGTACTGAATGACACTGTTGAATAAGCTTCAAATATATTAACTGAACTTTTGAAATTCTGGATTTCCCCCTTTATCCCCTCCCCATCCCCCCGTGGTTCAGCTCCATAGTTCTTTATGGAGGGGAATGAGCTTAATAAAAGGAGGTTCTGGTATTTCAGGAAGGGTTTCACTCTTAGCAGCTGAGAAATAAATCACTAATTATCACTAAATCTCTTCCTGGTCAAGGAACACTTCCTGCCTGTGATGGTGTTGATCTATAACATATAATATCCAACTTCATACATATGGAATGACATGGGATAGATAACCATCCCTCTATGATGCAGCAGGGCCAACCTGGCAACCCACATTTGATGTCAGGAGTCAGTTAAGCGTAACTGTGGTTGATTACATCTTTTAATTGCAGGTAGTTCACTAGAAATTTCAGGGGAAGGTTATACCAGTGCAAAGGAAAAAATATAATGCTAACTCTGTGTTAGAAGCAGGGATTTTTCAAGCAATAACTCTGAGAACTTTCTAATGCTCAAAACCAAAAAACAACAATAAATAAAAGGTCCCAGCAATGTCTCCTCCCCTGACACCACAATTTTTCTCAGCAAATAACACCTCAATGCAAACAAAATTGAAACTATAAAACTCAGGGGAGAGACCACAGGAGACCTGTGCAACAATCAGCTGGGCCAAACTGGAATTTCAGGTTACTTTCATCTCACAAAATAAGAGTTTTCATTTCACTACTACCATTCTAACAGGTAAAGCTAAATAATGCAGTGTAATTTAAGGTCTTGCAAAAATTCTTCTAACCTATTCCATAATTGTGGTCCAATGCCAAATTCTTGTCCCACATCCCTGACCTTTTACTAATTGGGTTAATTGCCATTCTTATCTTTGTGTCCCCATCTTCATTGTCTCAGAAGCACAGTCACCTATATTAGAAGGATTTCCTGTTTCACACTACCTATGCTAAAGCTTGCCCAATTTGTGCTTTGTAGAGCCCCAAAACTTTGTGTTAATAACATCACAACTTCTTTTGCAGCATTGCAGAAGTATAAAATGGAACAATGGAATGTCCTTGTCATCTCCCTGAATGATAGAATTATAGAATAGTTTGGGTTTGAAGGGACCTTACAGATCATCTAGTTCCAATCCCACTAGATCAGGCCACTCAGTGCCATGTCCAGCTTGGCCTTAAAAACCTCCAGAGAGGGGGCATCCACAACTCCTCTGGGCAACCTGTTGCAGTGTTTCACTACCCTCACTGCAATTACAAATCCAGCAATCAAAGTGGCAGCATAACTACTTTTTAGAAGACACTTGCAGGCACCAAATTTGTTAACTGGGCTAGTAAACTTCTGTTAAAATCTGAAATAAGTTGAGAGTTCTGCTAAAGTACTATTCAGTTGGGAACTAAGCTTATTGACTGTGGGCTATCTGAATCACACCCAAATCCTGTTCTTCTCAGAAACTCAGAAAAGAGAATAATTGAATTTGCTTTGTACTCCTCAAAAGAGCAACAGATAACTCTACTGCTAAATTTCAGGTCTCTTGAAAGCAGAAGTGCTTACCTCACTGATTCAGTGAAGAGGAAACAACCCTCCAAACTCGTATCCTACCCAAGGAGAAAAGAAGTCACCTTATCTTGACTCAATCTATGCGACAACTAGTCAATTAATATTTCCTATTATTTCAGATCTCATTATAAACAAACGACAGTCTGGCCTGGAAAAGTTTTTTTGTTTTTCTTTAAAGAAACCTGATACTTTAAAATTGGCTTTGCAGATATTTTTGCTTTTTCTATTCCTGGAGGTCCCTCTAGTGGCTGAATACCAAGTTTACCCGGTCTGGATTAACAGGCTACAGGTGTTTGGTCTCCTTACTTTTGTAGATATTTCTCAGAGGTATAAACACTTAACATTGATAATTCCTCCTCCTAAAACAGAAAGTGAAATTTAAAAAGTAACCATATTTTAAAAAGGGAAAATAATTAGCACTTTAAGAACAAAGAAGCTATCTCATATAGTTGGAAAATCATGTGTTACTGCTTACAAGCCTGCTCAACTTTGCCATTCAATCACAGACACAGGTTTGGTTTTTCTCTTTTAGAGATCTATTTTAAGACACGTAGAGGTAATATCTTATCAGAACATCTACTTGAGAAGTCCATTTGTTCAGGCACATCAACTGATTGAATAATCTGACTCCTTTTTTTAAAAAGTTAAGATCTCTCTGAGGAGGAAGCTTGCATTTAAAATTCAGAGGTTTTTTAGAACCCAACAACTATGTTTCTAAATTATGGGGTAAGGAAAAACAAGATTTGTAGTATACAGTCATTCTTTGCTACTTTTTTACACTGGAGATAGCTATGTGATTAACAGACAAATCTCCATGTGAGCTTTGAGCCAGAATTTAGCAAGCTGGTTAAAATGGAAACATAACTAGAACCATAAACAGACTAATAATACAGATGTACAGAGATGATATCTTAAGCAACACTGCTTCTCACTTCTTTCACAATGTCTTTAATTCTGTTATAAGAGCAAGGACTGCTTATTTCAAGATTCAAGGGGCACCTACAAAGATTGAAATGTTAGTATCATCTGTTTGCTGCTATTTTCTCCCCACACCAGGTACAGGAACACAGTCCTTGAAGAGTAGTTTCCTAGACCCCCTTCTTCACTGCTCAGAGGAGCTTTTGGCTCCTCCTTCTTTTTTTCTCTTTCACTCGAGAAGCTGTGCTTACTTTATTGCTGTTCCTACTTTCATATTTAAGTTTAATATTAATTTGCCACAGACATTCATGCCTGTTTCCAGTGCAGACCTAGCTGGTTACAGCATAACTGGTCCTCACTGGGATAAGCAGATCACATAAAGGGCAGCAAGCAGAATCGTTCATTTTAAGTTTGACAAATAGAACAAAATATAAATATCCTACTTTTGAATAAAAGAGACTTAATACTATAACAGAAGTATGATTCAGTGACCACCTTTGATGCAACAACACCCAAAATACAAGTAATTTACTTAACTGCTATAAACTGAGGCATAACATGGATATTTGATGCAGCAAGGGATCTGGTCCTAAGCATCTTCTCAGTACTGAATTACATGTCCTTGCAGGGTTTTTCCAACATAGAGGGCTCTCATGACCGGTTTTCCCATGGGGTTGAAGGTTATGCTTAACAGCAGGTAAATCTCTTTACAATACTTGTAAAGCAATGGTCTCTCTTGCACTATTAGTTTAGGACTTCCAAAGTGCTGGTGATGAGCTTTAGAACTTCCAAAATGCTAGTGATGAGGCAGGGAACATGAGACTATTTCCTAAGAAGAAGTTTGATGGCCTAGCCCATGCTGCTCATTGAAAACATGTCTGTGATTTAGCTTCAATTCATAATCTAGGCAAATAGTTAAAAGTGAATATTATAATATTATAATATTGATGATACATGAAAAATAAACCCTAGTAAATTCAGTAGCTTGATTGGAAGCTGTTAATGCAAAAAAGGATACAATGTAAAAGAGGTTGGAGTTTCACTTGATATACTATCCAAGATTTGCATACTAAACAATAAGACAGTATCAAAGAGAGAACCAAATTCCTGTAAGTATATTGAAGAAAGAAAGTATGTTCAGTCCTCCAACAAAGAGGAAAGTTCCAGTCTCTAACCTTGAACTTGAATGACCAGAGTTCAGCTCCTAGTTCTCCCACAGACTTCCTGTGTGACCTCAGGTGTGTCATTGTTCTTATTTGTGCCTCAGGTTGTTAATTTGTAAATGGGATAATGGCACTGTCCTGTGTAGCTTCGATGATAAATGTGGCTGCACCTGGATTTGCTGGGGAAGAGGAGAAACAGGATTAGTCAGCACAAAGGTGGGGATGCTTTGGAACACCATACAAGTTTCTGGTGGGCAGACAGAACCAATAACATTGGAAATTTTAACCAAGACAAACCTGAATGAATGCTTTAACTGCTGCTGATACCATACAGAGATTCTTTCTCTTCATTGCATTTGCATTAGCTTTGAAACTTCACCATGTGAACAAACACGGAAATGGACAAAACTCACCTTATCAGCAAAGATTGTAACAGACTTTGCTGTTTATGATAACTTTGACCTTTTAAGTTATGGGCCACCCATTATACAAAGAAAAACTAAACACAGCTCATCAACAGATCAATGGCTGCAATTAATAACCAAAAGTGGAGAAGCATGAATCTGTTGAGGATGCAGCAACTCAAATGTTACGCTGGAAGATGTAGTTCAGCTCAATGAGTATTCAAATGAAAGTTTCACCTTGTAAGAAATGAATGTAAGTAATAACTCCCTGCACAGGCAATACCAGCATGAGTGACATAGAAGGAAGAGTTGAATAAAGCATCATGAACTTGCAGTATAGAAGGTGCACTTCAGCAGATTACAGACCTTTTAGCCTCAAGCTTCTGTAAGGTAACAATCAATTATCAGTCTCAAGCATTATTTCCTCTTAGCAGATTGACAGGTGTGATGAATTCTGAATAGCAAGCCTACGTAGAACTTTCTACAAAGATGATGAAACAGTCTAGGAAATGAGCCAATAAAAACTACAACTTCTTTCAGCTGAAGGGAGAACATGCAAAAAAAAGGTTTTTCTGAGAACAGAGCAGTTTAAATAATACCTTGAAAATAAAAACACACAGCACTAGTCCAAGAGAGACTGAGATAGTCTTAGTCAAGGACCGGTAGATGAAGAGTTTAGCCTCAGACCTACTATTGCTCCTATTAAGCTCAACAAACCACTCAGTTCCACATTAAAGGAGAACAACTGCTTGGACTATGACTTTCAGAGTCTCAGCACCTGGTGCTTTTTGACAAAACTGTAAAACATGAGCAAAAATAGCCAGTGCCTTCAACACTTTACATTACAATCTGGTCCAGCTTTCAGAGAACATTTCTTGATTAAGGTCCTGCTTAATTTCAGATTCTTACACTTCAAGCAACTGTCATGATTGTAACAACCATCAAAGATAAAGGACTTTTAATTACTCTGATGTAATGGAATTTAACAAAATAATACAAGCAATATCAGAAACAGAGATAGAAAAATATAGTGACACATAAAGGAAATCCAAAAGCTATCCAGATTAATTACACAAATTATGAGAGGCAAAATCAGCTGTTCTCTTGAACAGACATCTGTGTTGTGTCCTTTTATATTCTAAACAAAGCGATGTGTCAGAGATATATTTTCTGTAGGTCTTAGAAACAAAGCACAAAGGAATCCAGACCTGCAGAGGAAACACATATTTAAAACTTATGAAAATAGTGGGAATCCATACTGAGGGCACTGAATATTTACAGCAAACATGAGCTTATGCCAGAAAAACCAAATCCCCAGTACAAACACATAGGAATCATACCACTTATTTTGACACTGAAGGAGAAAAATATATGAAAATATGCATTTCTAATAAGTTATAGAATTATAGAATATGTTGAGTTGGAAGGGACCTTCTGTAGTGAGCAGGGACATCTGGCAATATCAGAGCCTCATCAAGTCTGGCCTTGAATGCCTCTAGGGACCTTCACCACATCTCAGGGCTGCCTATTCCAGTGTTTTACCATTCTCATGATGAAGAACTTCTTCCTGATGTCTAATTTAAACCTGCTCTACTCTAGTTCAAAACCATTAAATCCTTTAGATGAATTCACTTTTAAGGCTGACACGCACTGCACCAAAATTTTACGTTATCAGTGAAGAGAGGTGGAAAGTGTGTGTCTGAAAACCTAAACCATTAAAATTGTACACAATCTTAATCTTTGTTTAAGATTTCTGTTGCTGAAGAAAGCACGTAGCTCTTTTCAAAGGGAATTAAGGATTAGTTACCGATACTCAACATACAAGATTCTGCAATAATTTGAAAATCTAATTTAGAAAATACATTCACAGCTGAAGTTGCTGGTTGTCTCTTTCTGATAACCCTGTGCTCCACCGCAGCTGCAGAGAAATGCTTATTATTTGCATCTCCATCTGTTTCATGGGACTCATTTTCATCCTAGAGAAGAGTTATCAGTATCATTAGACATTACCAATGTTTACTTTCACAGAGACGGGTGTGCCAACTGATCTGGTGACATCTTCCTCTACCCAAATAAGAAAAGGGAGGGAAAAGGGAGCAGCAGCAAATAGCATTTGTAACAACAGACATCTCAGTGCAACCAAGCCCTGCAGACAGATGGTCACAGCTGTGGCAAAGGACAGTCAGCAGGTAGGATCATTTTAAGAGATGTTTGGGATTCAGCAAAGAAGACATTATTGCTTTCTCCACATTGTCTTTCCCCTTTATCAACTTTGAGTAATCATCAGCTATATAAAACAGTCATAGCTACTCTTTTTTGCTTACAAATAATGAAGTGTATGTAAAACTTCCAGATTTCCTGTATTAGATATTTCACAAGATATTGTTGCTGTCTTTTGCCTATGCTCTAGACTGCTTTCTTTAAATATTTTCCTATTCTCTTCTTCAATATCTAACTTACTGTATTTGTTCTGTTCTGCAATTAGACATCATCAGTGTTCTGCTATTGTGCTATCCATTGTTCAGGTGACCTTTCAGCTTGCACTAAACACTTAAATCTTCACAGACTTTGTATCTGGTCGATCCTTTGCTACTCTTTTGGTCTGATAGAGCAGAGTGCAGAACTACTGCAGTCAGGCAGTTGTCTACTGTACAGCCATTTCTGAGACAGCAAGGTACAGAGGTAGACCCATGACTTCTGCTTTCATTCACCATAGGTTTCTTCTCTATGGGATTCTTCTACTGGTCCCATGAGTTTTGGACATGAGCACTCACTAACATAACCTCATTGTGCAACTCTGCTTTCCTCTCTCATGTGATCACTGTTCTCTCCTTATCCTCAACGCTTGAAGACAACTCCCAACAGTATGTTGGGGCAGAGATGATGAGTTCAGCTCTGCAACAATTTTAAATATATGCTTTTCAACATTTTTCTTTTAATTTTTATTTTACATGACTGCATTCAGAACAGCACATTACTGTGTGCCAGATGACAAAGTTAAGGCCGAAAAAGCTTTCTTTATTTGAAGGTTTCTGATAAAATGCATCTCATCACAGTGCCTTGCATTTAGTGTGTCTGATTTCTAAATATCCAACGTGGCCCAGTGAACTCAGATGCTCATGCACACTACTTCCTGAAATTCACAGCTTCATTTTTGTAGTTAATGGAAAATAAAGTAGTTAATGGGAAAGAACGATTAACAGAAAAGAAATGAATGTCTTATCAAGGAAAGAACTTAGAATGGTTGAACAATTTTGCTACTACCACTGCACAATGTTCAAAATTGTATCTGAAATTTTGTTGTATTTAAGGACTAAATTTTCCTAAAGTTTTGAATTCTCAAAGGACATCTTGTAAAGGGCTATGCAAAAGGGATTCGTGGTTTTGGATATGCTTCCTTTTCCAGCTTACCAAATTTGCCTAAAGCACTGACTAAGCTCTTATAAATAAGAGATGATGTAAGCAGTCCCACAAGGAAATAGAGTGAAGGGTTTTTTTCCCCATTAAAATTGCTCTTTTCTAGAAAAGAATGCATGACTATAGGCATGAAATTGGGAAAAAAAAAATTACAAATTTACAAACTTGAAAAGATTGGTTTAGCATAGCTTATAAAGTAGAATTTGTAAAGACTGGCACTTGGCTTAATGCCAGGGGCTAACTTTGTAAAGTCAGCTGTTGGTGTCAAGAGAAACATTTGTGAGTTTCTGCAGATTCTACAACTGTGATATACTAAAGATATTAACAAATGAAAATTACTAGCTGATGTGAGCAAAACCACACTAAATTATTTCAAGGCTTTCCAGTTCCCAAGTGGTAGTCCTTTTTATTTTCTAATACTCCAGTAGCATTCACTGTGCCCTTTGTTTTCAATAACATTCATTTGCCAGTGTCCATATACAACCCATCTTCAACTGAAATGTTGAGGTATGGTTTTGTCTGCCTTGTCTGAAGCACTGAATTGGAACTACCTCTACAGTCTTGCATTTTCTTTCAGTATGAATTATGGCTGTGCTTTGGCAATGCATTATTTTCAGGAGTTTGTCATGCTGCACACCACATTAGTGAACTGATTTCACTGAAAAATGACCTGAGAAAAAAAATGAGCTCTTTTAAGTGAACTCAGTCTGATTTGCTGTGAGGCCACACAAAGAGCTGTGCTGGCACAGCTTCAAAGTGGCACGCCATGCTGTGGGAACAGGGCGGTGAAGGCCCAGGAGTATTTGAAGCTGGTGTCAGCCTCCCCCCAACCACCACCATCATATTCAATGTGCTATGTAAGCACAGCCAATTCCTTTATTTTAATCAAGAAGCATTGCTCTGTGCTTTCTCTCATCTGTTCCATCTGCTCCCTCCATTGTTTACTTCCCTGACGTCTACATTTCCCTTTTATCACCTCTCCGCCCCCTTGGGTTTTCTCCCCAGAATAAATCCACTTCTATGAAATTCACTGGCTGACATCCCTATGCAAATCTCTGCAAACTCACTAAACCTATATTATTCAAATAGCCTCTGGTGCTTTTTACTGGGTTACACAGATGAAAATAGAAACAAAAAAGACAAAGAACTTATATTTGCATTAGTATTTTGCACATTCATTTGTTAAAGGCTTGGAGCTAACCATATCCAAACCATGTACAATGCACTCTCTTAGAAACTAATGGGAAGATCCCTGTGAATACTCAATTTGCCTTGCATCCATCCTTGTATCTTTGCAATTACAGGAAAGATCAGGCTCCAGAGGCATCCTCCAGAAAAGCTAAAACAAAGTCTATGCAGATTCAATAACAAGACTCTCTTCCCACACATCTTTTTATAGCTTGCTGTTGTAGATGGGGTTTTTAAAATAATTTTTTCCTCCTATGACATTTTGTTCTGATTGCTGGCTATGCACAGATGCAGAAAAGAAGAATTCATTGAAATAACATTCTATAACAACTGCTGCATTCTAGAAACGAAACTGACAACACTGATGTTTTTAAAAGCTTCTAGTGGGGCCAATTCACAAAAATACATCTGGAAACTTAACCCAAACTTTTATTTTACTGGGGTACATTTATGCTTCACTTCTTCGCATGATTTTGCTTTGAGTTCTTTGTTTCTATTAATGTTTGCCCCTGTCTGGCCCTGTGTCTGCAAACTCTGGTTGGTGAACACATTCCCAAGGTTGCTGTCAGCCTCAACTAACCTCTCTCCCTCTGTCCTAGTCAAAGCACAGAGAAACCTCTCCAGGGGTTATTTGCTGTGTGCTTGTTGCACAGCTCCAGCTCTCATCTCTGGCAGTTATCAACTTTTCTAACCTCTCCTGTCTGAATGTGAGCAAAAATGTAGTGTACTCCAGTTCAAGTTGCACTCATTGTGACAGTCACATTTCTTTTGTTTTCTATTTGTGCAATTCTCAAAGATTTACTTGCTACAGGTATGACAAAACCCAGTACAGGAAAGCTGGCTGTGATTTCTCCTGATATGTTTATGTTTCACCATAATTTAGTGTCCCTGGGAAGACTTGTTAACACTCTTCCCTTGAGTCAGTTACTTGCTGCCCTATGCACACATATAAAGAACACAATTCTTTAGCACTGATAAGCTGTTACATTCTCTCTTTCTCTGCTTTTGGTTACACAATTTGGATTTATTTAAGATTTCCTTCTCTTTTAGTGCAAGGTCGCTATCTATTCTTGTTATTGCCCCTGCTCAAACCTTCACCAGCTGTTCCAGAATTGCCTTGAAACCTGGCACTCAAACCCAAACAGAATATTGGAGCTGAAGCTGTTCCAACAAACAGCCGAGGGAATTCACACAAACTATCATGTTTATAACTGTCCTGTACAGCATTTCTGTCTCACAGCAGCACAGCATTGCTCACTTACTCTTCCTCTGCCTTTGACCCTCAGATCCTTTCCAAGAGGACCACAACTTAGCCAATGTTCCTTTTCAAGCAAAGTTCACTGCATTTGTCTCCTGTTGCGGTTTTCAGCTTCCTATTCACTCACATCATTACCATGGGCTCTCTCTTTTTCTGACCAACAGCCAGTGCTCACTAGCTCAGCCTGCACCAGGAAGGGCACAGTAATTGATGCAGTTTTCTTCTGCTTCACATAAAAGCTTCTTTAAAGTTTGCTCCATCTGCCACTGCAGGTAGGCTGAGGGGCACACTTTATGAGTGATTTGACATCAACAGTATTTGGCCTACTATATTACTATATTTAATCATTTCACCTACATAGTCAAATGTACTTCTTTGAGTGGGTGGAGGAACCTGACAGTGATTGTAAGTCAGGGTGTGTCTCAGCCTGCTCATCAGCATGCTCGTATGAAGGAGAATTCTTACTACTGCTAAGTCCCGAGAGCTAATGACTTCCATACACCTACTCCCTTAATTGAACCATTACCCTTGAAGACAACAATTGAGGTCAAACCATCTCTTGACTTGGCCCATTTTCACAAGATAACTTAGAAAGGCTCAAATTTGACCTCTCTTCTTTCCATGGGCATGGCCTAAAGCTGCTTAGAATCTAAAGGAAGGATGAAATGGACTCACATATTTAAACCTGATCTGTAGGTGAGTGACACCTACAGATGGAAAAGTAGGAAAAGCTGCACATTCACAGTGGGATAAGTGGCAGCAACAATAGCTAGAAAGAGTTTGTGGAAAGCTGGGGGAAACAGTGACAGAAATTGTAGGGGAAAAGGAGGCTGGAGAGAAAAGGCATGGAGAGGAGGAGTGAGGAAGCAAGAGACAGGAGAGAGAATAGCCTAGAAAAGGACATGCATAGGTCTCAAAATGTTTCTCTGTTGTTTTGATCTCATTGCATTTTCTGGACAAATCCTTCAGGAAAGAAACTCTGCAGGGATCTCCCTTGTAGCTTCCCTACAGCTGACCCTCCAATATAATAAATTATATTGGGAGTATAACATATCTCCAGTTAAACTCCCTGAGATATAACTGGAAGTTATACCTCACTGTCAATTTCCTACACCCTAGAAATCCAGAATCCCCAAGTAAGAAGTTAGGACCAGCCAAAATGAAGAGTTAAAAAGATTTAGCACCTGCAAACTCCAGCATCACTGGTTGTATGATGGTACAATTCTAACAGCTCCCATTTATAAGGTTAAAGAAATAATGATTCATGAGACTGGCTGAAAGCTGGAATGACTTAATCAGGCCATCTCTAACGTAAATGACATTGACTCACATTTCCAGATGTAGGTGGAACTGGCAATTGTCTTTTCCTCATAATTGTCTTAACTTGCTTTGCTAGTTAGAAATAGTTTTCTAGGTTATACTTCAAATCTGGTTATCATTAGAGGTACATTCTTTCCATAGATGTTTGCCTTTATAGTAAATGGAGACATCTAGGACAGAATTTGACCTACAAACTTAAATATATAGCAGCAGCCTAGACAGAGTAAACTGTACTTAAGTCTGAACCAGAGCTAATGTAAAATTGCTCAATAAACACATAAGTGCACAAAATTTAGACTATGGATACACTAATGTGAGCCAGTAAGATTTTTGTGTCTTTTTCTTTTCCCCTCATCCCTTAAGTATTTCTGATTGCTTCCCTTTTCATAAAATTTAATACAATGGCATTCTTACAGATAATCAAGAAAAAACTTTAAACATTATGATTTTAATAAAACTTGACATTTTCTAAACATTTTAACAGAAAATAGGATATGGAAAGGAAGAAAATCATGAAGGTACTGGGTCACTGTTTTTTCATCCAGCTATGTTTATAGCCTTTGATTTCCTCCCTACCTTTCTTCTCATCCAAAAAGTTACATATCTTTCTGGCTGTCTGCCTATTCTTTCCCCAGACACAGACTGATTCCAGACCCTTGCAATTAAACCGTGCTGTGACATTACAGCAAGACAGGCTGACTGTAGCTAAGCTGACTGCACTGGTATGTCCTGACTTTGACAACAACGATTTGACCCAGTTACAGTGACCTGACACATTTCCAATCTAGTAGATCCTGAAGTCTCAAAGTAATGGCCCCTGAGACCACTAGAGACTTACATGAAAGCAGGAAGAGAGCAGAACAAGAATGAACTAAACCCAGGAGAAAGGCAATAAAAACCCTCTAGTTTTATTATCTAGTTTGTTAACATATGCTTACTTTGCTGTATTGAGATGTCCACATGCTTAAGAAGAGATGGCTTAACAGTCCAAGAGGAAATAACTGACTATATCCTCTTTTGAATATATATTCAAACATTAGGGACGTAATGCAGTCTGTGTGCTGACTGACCAGTGTGTGGTGAAGCTCTGTCTCCTACTCCAAAGCGGTGGTAAGTCAATGTAAAGTACTTGAGCAGATCCATACAATGTTCTGCAGTTCTGCCCATCACAGCAGGGGGTTACACTGCAGTGGGTGAGACAGCTCTAGAGGAAGTTAAGTAAACATTTAACATGGTCATCTTTTGTGCTTAAGACACACATCTGCCAATCTTACACCACAGCTTTCTTTGAGGTGACTTTGCAACATTCATAATAAAAGGAACTGCTGGGTTTGGGTTTTTTCCACTTGCATAGTATCTATAGAGCAGCTTTGAAAAATCTTCTTTCCCACCCCTTTAAATACCAAAGCAACATTTGCTTGCTCCATTAGCAACACTGGGTGGAACACTGCTCTGACCTGAGACATTTGAACCTGTACATTACTGGAAGTCACAGCACTGATTCCTTGGAAGTCAAACAGGAAGTAGAAGATAAAGCAAGAAAACCCATTAAATCTCAACAAACCCAAAACCAAGTTGCCTGGAGTTGCTCATTGGCTTTGCCTGTAAAAGCTCCTGAAAGCTGGGTATAGAAACTTAGCAAGTATCATTCCAGAACAATCCAGGATCTCCTCTAGTACACTTTCTCAGCTCCATAACATGCTACACTATATTCTTGCATGGATACCATTCAGAATCCTTCATCATTTCTGGACTTGTTTTGCCATTCTGTCAGTGCCACTTCTCTGTTGGAAGTCTCCCTGACTTGGAGTATGAACAGAGGAACAGCTGTAAGAGATCACAAGAAGTCAGCTTTCTTATCCCAACACAGATTGCAGCCTGCAAGGATGCTGTAGAAGTGGGGTGTAAGAACAGGATAGAAAGATGATGTAATATTTCCCCAAAATAAGCCCTCAGTCTCTAATGTCATGGTTCAGAGACTGCTTGATTAGGTTAAAGAAAAAGGAAAAAAGTATTACCCAGTGCAGTACCAGTTACCAGCTGCCTTCCTCATTTTTCAGTCTTATAAAAGTTTGTGAGCACAGCTATTCTGCAACATATTTTTTGTCTCCTTCACTGTTGTTCACTACTATTGAGAACCAAAATTACTAAACTGAAAATAATGTGCTATTTCTAGAAAAATCTAAATATTCAAATGCAAGAATATTCCTTATAAATTTCAGCAGTTCAGTGTCTTTATCCCAAAAGAGAAGTCACAAATAACAGCATGATCAAATTTTGCAAGCCAGTATCTAGAACTAAACTTAAAGTTAACCACTTGGAGCTTATCTATGAGGCCAAATTAACCATAAGATTATTTGAAAATGTCTATCTATTCCAAGGCCATTGCTTGTGTGTAGATACAAATAATTGTGCACTATCTAGGACAGTGACTGGAGATTAAATGTACTCTGGAAAATTAGACCTGAATTCTTTTTTCTAATAAAATTCTTTGTTCTGTCAGTAAGTTCCAAGCAGTTATTTCTGCACTTTAAAAACAGCAAATGTGTTTTATCGTAGCTCTTTATTAACTATTTGTTTTCCCCAAAATATTGTCTTCTATGCTTTTGGGAGACAGAGCTACATCTCCAGTTGGTAAGTGGACTCAAATAGTTGGGTTTTATTGTAGCTACCATTCTAGTTAATCCAAAAGAGGTTCATATAGGTAAGACTCTTAACCTGACCATTCTGAAATATTCAAAATGAACATTTCAGTCTCTCTAGAAGTGACTAACATGCAAATAAGGAGAACAATGAGAACAGCACCTTCAAAGAGATTATCTCTCCCGTAAGTTTGTGGGGTGGATACAGAGGTGTGGAGTAGCTGTAGTGGAAACAAATCATGAGAGGGGCTATTACTAACTTTCAGAAGCAGATCAATGGAAAAGGCAACTCAAAACAACGTTTTCACAGAAAACATAAAAGAAACCACAGAGGCAGCAGTGGTGAAGGAGCCAGGACGCGGCTCCCAAGAGACTTTCTAGCCCGAGGGCTGGAGGGCTTGCTCCCTCTACTGGAGAATCCTAACAGACCCAAAAGAGACTTGCTAGTTCTCATGAAAACAATGCTGCCGAGATGATTACCACTGCTAGCTTACTATAGTAAGGATTTTTTTAAGGGCTGATTATTTCCTTGAATATGCATAAGAGGGCAGAGGGGAGAGAGCTATTTCATTCCTTTTGTTTTGAAAAGAAACAAAGTAAGGCATTGGGGCTGAAATGTGTTTTTCAAATCAGAATTGTATCAGATCAATCAAACTGGAACAATGGAAAAACTAAAAGACCTTCTCAGTGTTCCGTGTAATGCAGAAGAACAACTCTTGTTATATGACCCCTGCTCTAGGACAGATTACTGGCTGTCACTCCTTTGTCTGCCTGTAGAGAAAACCACCTTCCTTTTTGAACTCTATGTTCTTGTTGAGTACACCCTGGCCTTAAATACTTTGGCTTATTAATAAATTACCTTTTGCTAAAGCAAACAGAGAGTAAACTTCTCCTTAAAGTATCTTCAGAAGAATTCAGTGTCATCACTGAGTTATTTAGTGTTCCTCTTGTATCACATAAGTCATAGTAGCACAAGAAACTGTGATTCAGATGCTCACAGACACAGTCCTCTCTATTCTTGCTCACAATAGTTTGTGCCTGAGGCTCCTCTTTTGTAGTAATAGGGTCGAGACTGCACAGATTGCAGGTCCCTGCACCTTGCAGTTCAGCCTTTTGTCTGCTAAATGACAGCCTTACTCCCTTCATGCCTTCTCACAACTTAAGTTACATACCTTTGGAGTGGAATCTGCCCTGTATGTAATGCCCACTATTTTGTATAAATGCCTCCAATTCCAGATGAACCTTCTAAGATTAGTAAAATATTTGACTAAAAACCTCAACTAGACATACATTTATGGATTTTGTGGCTGCTCCAGTTTAAACAGCATCTCATTTTCCTGTTTCTTGTCATCTCAGTGAACACCTTGGTCTACAGCTGATCACCGTACAGATTCAATGGAGGAAATGGAAACCAAACTCTGTGGCACTGACAAAGAGGAAGCTTTCAAAAGAGAACTACCATACTGCATCGGAGAAATAGACTTCACAGCTTCTGGGAAGAAACGTGGAAAGGTACAACAGTGAGGAATTTTAACCCTTTAACACCATTGCTATTGTTCAGCTGTTACTTCTAGTCATTAAATGTAAAGACTGTAAAGTGAGGGTTGGGTCAGTGTGCCACAATTCAAGGCACCACACTAGACTCAAAGTAAGAGCCTCCCTTATGAGGACAGGCTGAAGGAGTTGGGGCTGTTCAGCCTGCAGAAGAGAAGGATCAGGGAGGACCTCATAGTGACTTCTCAATACCTGAAGAAGGCCTACAGAAAGGCTGGGGTAGGACTTTTCAACAGGGTACAGGATGGCAGGACTAGAAGTAATGGATGCAGACTGGAGGAGGGAAGATTCTGGCTGGATATACTGTGAGGATGGTAAGACAGTGGAACAGGTTGCCCAGAGAGGTTGTGGAAGTCCCCTCCCTGGAGGTGTTTAAGGCCAGGATGGATGAGGCATTGAGCGACATGGACTAGTGGGAGGTGTCCTTGCCCATGGCAGATGATCTTTAAGGACCCTTCCAACCCAAACCATTCTATGATTCTATGAAAAATGAATCACTATGGACTTCAACACTTCAAACACGCTTCTGATCTGTTTTGAGACTCTCTTTAATGATCTCTTTCTCTCTCTTCTGCTAATGCATAGAGAAGGATGTACAAGAACAAATCCACCTCTTCATTAGGCCCTTGCATGCATTAGTGCTGTGGCAGAAGGAATTCCTAGGATCAGAGACCCGCCTTAAGATTTTGTTTCATCAGAAAAATCTTAAGCACAAAACCAAACTACACAGAACAGAAAGAAGCAATAGATTTGCGTGGATTCATTCATCCTTGAAAATTGAGCATGAAGTCAGGCAAATATTTCAGCTAGTGCAGAAACAGGAAACCTCTAAGAGATTTGTTGGCTTTGCTAAACTGCCATGGAACTGAAGACAGTCCAAGAGGAACAGCAGCATTAGAGAGAGCAATATCTCAGTCTGCAACACACAATTAACTCATGGAACTGACGCAATTAGCCAGATGACAATTATAGAGAAGTTTGCTAAAGGCATTCTAGCATTTATTTCTCTGTCAGGACTTGCTCAAATAATTTGTTCTTGAATAACCAAGTTGATGATGAATTTCTCTCTGTATACATCATGAACAATATCTCTGCTCTATCCTACTGTCTCATTGTTATTCAGTGTTTTTTTTGTCTTGTTTGTTGAAGTTTATTAAGGTCCCAAGTACCATTCATCCTGGAATTATATTTGAAGTTCTGCTCAACAAATGGAAGCTACCCGCTCCCAATTTGGTTGTCTCTTTAGTAGGGGAAGAAGAAAATTTCCAGATGAAGCCTTGGCTACGGGACACCTTAAAAAAAGGACTTCTAAAAGCTGCTCAAAGCACAGGTTAGTTCTTTAAGCTTTAGAGAAGGTATTTATATTCCTAATGGATTCTCACTCCTAGCATCCAGTGATCTTTTAATGTCAATGGGCCAGCTCATATGATTAGTTTTGGAAGTTCAAGACTTTGTTGAATGCAGCCTACAAGCTGTACTTAAATAGTTTTGAAAATTGAAGTTCTTATATTCGAAATTGCAAAAATAAGTTATTTCAAACCCAATTACTCTCGGCAGACAGTCCTGAAATGTAAAGTTACCTGATGTTTGTCCCTCAGAGATGACAACAGAAAGACAGAGATGGAACAAATTACGCTCTCTCTTAGGTCCCATTGCAAAAGAATTCTTAGGAGAACATAGCTATTTGACTTCAACAACAGTGATTTTAGGTCAAAAATTAGAATTCTCATTTTCTCCATTCCCCCTTTTTAGCTACCTGTCAAAAAATGCTACAGCAGTTTTTATCTTTTGAAGATAGTTTTCTTCAAATCTATAAGCTGAACAGACTTTGTCTGTAATTTGCCTGAAGTTTAAACAAAAATATTTTGGTACTATTTAAGTGAGTTAGCTCACTTTTCCCCTGCCTGTTCACATGAATGACAACAGTAGTGAAAAGCATTTTGAACCAAAACCAAACAAATTAGCACCTGGAAATATGCATTTAAGGTTTTTTGGGTTTTTTTCCCATAGCTATATATACCTGCAAAATTGAGATATCTAAAAAAACCTCCAAAACTTAAATTTAGTATTGCAGTAAATTTGGCACATAAACATGTTCAAATGTAAAGAATTTATCTAATTTTTTTAATAATTTCAGGTGCCTGGATTTTTACCAGTGCTTTACGTGTGGGAATAACAAGACACTTAGTGCAAGCAGTCCGAGATCACGCACTGGCTAGTACTTCCTCCAAAGCAAGAGTGATTGCCATAGGAATAACTTCACTCAGGAAAACCCAGCACAGAGAAATTCTGGACAACACAAAGGTATTTTTCATTTATTCTACTCTCAATCCAGGATTATTCAGAAGTAAACTGAAACTAACTTTAAAATGGAAGTGGAATTTATAGTGTGGTTTAAGGGAAGAATTGTTGGATCCTAATGGTTCTCTGCCCTATGCTCTCAGTATACTGGGAAGCAATTCTGCAAATATCCAGCAGGTGACAGCATTAGACATTTGCTCAGCGACCAGCGTTAGGATGAACATCAGGAAAAAAAATCATGCCTCCTCAGGTACCTTCAACATTTTTTTCCCTTGTCCACTTACTGCAAAGGCACAATCTGTGAAGTAAAAAGTGTATTTTCTTGGAACTCAAGACTATTCAAACTATTTCAAAATAAAGTTTTCTTAAGCAGACATTTAACCAGTGTCCAATATGTAAAAATTTGCTCAAACACAGCAGGCCAAAAATACTTGACTTACAGGATTATGTCTAGTTATTGGGAGCTCTAGAGAATTCACAATTCATATTATTTGGGATAAACAAAAACAAAAATAAAAAAATGCAACTCTCATGCAAAAAGAGAGTTACTGAAAATGAGAATTCAATCATCAAATTTGTGAATTTTATTCAGGAAAATTACTTCAGTGAATGCAAACTAATTATTTCACCTTTCTCCCAGGCTAAGTGATCAAACTGCATCTGGATTTTTCCCACCTTGGAGCTAAAAAACAAGTGCACTGGCTTTTTTATTGCCTTAAGATTTTCTCCCTCTTAACTAATGCCCAAATCCTTTGTCAAGGAATATTTCACATGGAGTGTTCCTGACCCTATGACTTCTGGCACTGCTTCCACTGAAAGAGTTAATGGCCAAAATCCAGAACGTCTAAGACAAAGAAACTACAGACAAGGACGTTGATCTAAACCTAGTTCTCTTTATACTTGGCACTAACACAAGCAGCTTGTTGTATAAAATAGAGCTAACATTCCACACTAGCAAAGAGAAAAACAAGCCCTGGAATAGGTGGATCTCTCCCATCTCTTCTGTGTTAATGGCATGCTTTAAACTTCACTTCCACATTTGCAGACAATAAATAGGAAAATCCCTGAGGGACTTTTTGAATTGTTTATTGTGCCTCCAGGTTCTAATCAAAGGCCAGATCTTTGGTGGGGAGGGTTTATGTTACATGGCAGCAAAATATAGTCACGCCCTCTGTCAAAACAATCTTTGAAGGCAAATTAATTGTGTCAAAAAGCTTTCCCCAACAAATGAGAGACAGAGGTAAAAGAAATTTGCAGCACCTGTTTGTAAATTTACTGGTGTTTTTCCTGGAAAAGTACCTGATGTCCTGAAGAGCTCTTCCCAGAGCTGTTCAGAGCAAAAGAACAACCCTGATGTGCTTTAAAGGAGATTTCTTTAGTTAGACTGTTTGCACCTTAATTTCAGAAAGCACTCAAGGATCTACTATACAGCGTGCTCAACTTCTACTCACACAGTGAAGGGGCTTGTCATCTGGGTTACTGCACACAGTGAGGTTTTTTGTTGTGGTTTAATCCTAAAATGCAGCCATGTAGTAATTCCACTTCTCTCTCTGTGGGATAGGGTAGAAGAATCAGCAAAAAAAGAAATCATGTGGATTGAGAAAAAGACAGTTCAATAGAACAGTAATGGAAGAGAAGATAATATTAACAACAATGAGAAAAGAATACACAATACAACTTCTCACCACTAGATGATCAATTGCTCAACCCACCCCAAGAAGTGATCAAGGACTCCTGCACCCCCCCAGACAACCACCACTTATCTACTGAGCATGATGTCTATGCTATGGAATGTTTCTCTGTCTATGCTCCCTCTTAGTTTCCATGGAAAACTGAAAGATCCTTGATTTAATATAAGCATTATTGAGTAACAACTAAATGAGGATTTGTTATCAACAACATTCGCAAACACAGCAGCTACAAGGAAGAAAATTAACTCTATTCCAGCTGGAATCAGGGTAGTTAGTTAATGGTTTTCTACATTAGCAGTGCTACTACTGATGCATTCCCAGCATCAATCTTAGCTTTGGCTGTGGAGAACAACCTGGATAATTCCTGGATTGGTTTTCCACCAGGATTCAACTAGCCACTTGCTCTTCCTAGCAGACACTGCCAAAACCTGAAATTAAGAAAAGCTCAACATTAAGATCTGGTCTTAAAAAACAGGACATAAACCTCTCTGGCATCCCTGAATGACAGATAGGTTACTTGTGTAGCTACGTGGCTGTGTCTAGAAAGGCTTTAACACCTCTCTGTGTCTACAAAATTAGTAGAAGAAAAATGCACTGCACAGGCAGAGTAGCCAAGCTGACAGTCTGGGGTTTGTTCATCAACTCTAAGGCTGCAGGGGTTGGAAAAGAGGCATGACAGAAGGAGATGTGGATTTTAAACAATTGCTTTAATCTGGCTTACTTGAAACAGGACGGTGATTATAAAGATGAAAAAGAATAACCAGGCATTTACGTCCTGGCTTGCAGCTAGGAATATCAAAGACAATGTGCAGCAGTGGGACAGAAAGATTTATTAAGTGAGTAAGAGGAGCTTGAAAAAGTGCTTGTATCAAAGACCATAGATAGCACACTCCTTTGAACAACACTGTAACAGGGGTTTTGTTTCACCCAGACAGTCATTTCATGCAAAAATTTATTAATAAATAACTTCAAGATGTAACACTACCCACCCAAGATGAAAGATAAGAAGACTGCACTTTCTAAATTCTGCCTGTCACTCACTTTTTTAGAGTGAAATTTCTGAATTGAAAATAACTGTATGATCTCATAAAAACCTGTCAATTAAATAAAGCTGCATATAAATTGATAAGGACATACAGCATGCTAACATCTGCTGGGCTAAATATGGAGTAAATGCTACTATCATAGTAGGTTTGCCCCCATTTATATGGGCTGAGACTTCAGCCCTACAGCACAAGTCCACCCACACTTAACACACCTCATGGATGCTTTCCTTTTGTCCAACAAAAATTTCCAAAACTTTGTTCCAGAGATGAGTGATATCACTATATTTTGTAGAGCCCAAGAGCAAAAATTCAGAGACCTCAGCTTTCAATCCTGTGAAATCTGGCAGCTTTCAGAAGCAATACATTCTCCTTTTCTATCCTCTCTTCATTCTGCTTTTTTATCCTCCTCAAAACTGCTCAAGTGCCTCAGAGGTGGTGTGCTGTGTCATAGAATCTCAGAATATCAGAAACTGGAAGGGACCTTGAGAGATCATCTAGTTCAATCCCCCTGCTGGAGGAACACCTACATCAGGTCCCACAGGAAGGTGTCCAGGCAGGTTCTGAATGTCTACAGAGGAGACTCCACAACCTCTCTGGGCAGCCTGTCACCCTCACTCTGACAAAGTCTTTTCTTATATTTCTGTGGAACCACCTGTGTTCCAGCTTGCATCGATTGCTGAGAAGAGCCTTGCTCCATCCATCTGCCACTTACCCTTTACATATTTATAGATAGCAACACAAAAATGGAGATGGAGCACATAAAACCATGGCCTGTGTTCTGCAGCCAAAATTAATATCTCTCCTCCTCTCTCTAGAATGAAAGTCTTGTACACTATGAATCAGATGATAATATCCAAGGCCCACTGTATTCGCTGGACCACAACCATTCCCATTTTATTTTGGTAAATCACATAACTCCAGATGAGCCAGATGGAACTACTAAGCTACGTCTCTCCTTGGAGAAACATATTTCAGAACAGCGCACTGGATATGGTGGTAAGTAGACTATAGTGGTGTGCTCACTGATAGTACAATCATATTTAGGTGGCCCTGGCCTTATCAAAGCTGAGTGCAATTCTCAATTTGTACAATCATCTGTACAAGGGCAAAATGAAGTAAACACATTTGCCGTTATCTAAGAGGCAGAACTAAGGTTATTTTGATGTTGAGAAAGCTGCTATTTGAACCAAAAATCATTGCTTTTATCAAATCTCCTTAAACATAGCTCAAAGCTGATCTTCAAAGCATAGCTCAAATTGCCTTTAAACACAACAAATGGAAAATAAATCCAGTTTAAGTGACCTAACCAATAGCTCTAAGAGGTGGATGTTCACTGTTGCATACTATTATCCCCTCTCGCACACAGGATCTTGTATTGCTCCCACAGCAAAAGAAAAACCTTGTTCTAAAGCCCTCTGAAATACTTTAAGCCACATTTCCTTTAGGATAAATTCCAATCCTGGGTAAAGAATGTAGCATGCAATAGCCATCTAATCTATGTAACCTTTGTTTACAATGAGACCTGAGCACTAGGCAAGTGTCCTACTGCTATTTGTGGAAAAAAATTTACCTGTAGTGCTAATACAATTACTTCTACCTTCCTTTTGTTTCTGCAATACCTGCAGTGCTAGCATAGCTGAAAAAGAAGGAAAAGCTCTCTTATTTGCACTTGTAAGTATCAATGGAATATTCAATTACATAGACAGTAGCATGGTTGCACAGATGTATCTGAGAGCATGAATGCACCTGAAGAATGCTTATGTGGCAACTCAGACAGGAAAGACCACAGATTGACTGCAAATGTAGGCTGAGGCTGCAGTTTTGAGAATTAAAAAGTAGCCTCTTTATGCTTGCAAACCAAATTCAACCAAACAATTCCCAGAGGAACAATTTTCTGTCAAAATATATTGATTCACAAAGCAAATACTTCACTCAAACACACTGAATTCCATGGTATCACCTATAAACAAAGCAGTGTTGTTCATTTAAAGACCAGTGAGCAAGGCTATGTGACTTCAGTGAAGCAGAAGTGTTAAATAAGGTCATGTAGAATCTCTCTATTTTAAAAAATACCTAGAAGTCATTCAGAGGAAATTTTTGATATGTTGAATGTTCTTTTCAATTAAGGACTTCTGACATTCCCAACATAAAGGCAAAATCCTCCCCAATCCTCTGTCCCCCTCTCCCATCTAGACTTTTTCTATGGTAAATGGTGAGTATTTGAAACCACAAACACGTCTTGACAAACTTGTAGTCACAGAGGTCACTCTTCAAACTAGAACATCACATTATGGAGATACAGCAATGATATGTCATTTACTAAAACAAATTAAATTACCTACCAGTTCTGTGCTAGCTATGCCTCAGCTCTACCTTAACTCTGTAGTGAGCCAACATGTGGTAAACGTTGACCTGTACACTGCTCTGGGAGATGTACAACAAGAAACATATCAAAAAGTTGTTTGAATCAAATACATCTTTCAATGAAAAGAGGCATTCACCTCATGATGCTACTGTTCTGACTGAGCTATTTTAGAATCACAGAATCATCTTGGTTAGAAGGGACCTTTTAGGTCTCTCAGTCCAACAATTAACCTAACTTCAACTATAGTCACCTAAGTGACTAAGGATAACTGCTTCTCTGAAATCCTAACAAATAGTCTTGTCTTGCACTCTAATGCAGCTCTCTCACTGCACAGTCTTGCAGTAAATAAATGAATATATAAGTCAATGGTTCTATGACATACAAAAGTGCTAATATCCATTCTTAGCAGCTGAGGTGTACTGAGGCGAGAACAGACTGGATTGCTTGCCAGGGATCAGACAAGACATCCAAGGCAAAGCTAATTTTGTCTGAATCTAAAAGTGGGATTCTGTCTCCTAGGTCACACTGTTGTTCTCTTCATTTGCCCTTTGCTTCTGCAATTGGCTGCCTTCCACAGGCTCCAATACTGATAGGTACCAAATCAACTCATAGCAGGAGAAGTATTTTCAAAGGGGTTGCCAAAAACACATTAGTTTTTTGAAAAATTCCAACTTCTTAAAAATCAAACCATCTATTTCACAGGAACAGGCAGCATTGAGATCCCTGTGCTTTGCTTACTGGTAAATGGAAGACCAGACACACTAGAGGTAAGAGCTGTTTATAACTTCAAATAAATTAATTAACTGGGTGCTAAGTATTAATAGGAAATTTGTCCAGATGACAGACACAAGGATTGTGCACTTAACATAAAGTCATAATTCAAATCTATATATGCTATTAAGAACTGAATTCTCTTCACAGTAAATTTGCCAGCAAATTTTTTTAGCAAAAGTATTTCCTTTTGAATGGTCACCAGCTGATCATTAAAGCTTCCATTGCCAGCTCATACAGTGTGAAGAAAGAATCCAAAACTAAAACAAACCCACAGAAGCCAGTTCACAGTCTAAGGAAATAAAAATACTCTGCTATTACTCAAGAGGACATACCCCAAAAAACCTGAATCATTCAGTGTCACAAAGCAATAATGGACAACCATCTCTGTCACAGAGCTCAGGTGAAGTACAAGGCCAAACCTGGCCTTGTACTAGATACACTACTTAAAACTGAGCAAAAATACATTGTAAAAAACTGGATAATTGTCTGTTATCAATCTCATATCTTCTTCAGCAAGAGATCAGGCTTGGATTTTTCCTGAGTAGTCCTGTAACTTGAGGAACCTGATAATTAATTAGTCTTTGATTTCCATTTTAGTTTACTGACAATTTTGCTGCTCTCTTAGATAATACTCTCAGATGAAAAAGAACACTTTACAGAACCTTTAGGGAGACATTTAACCATAATTTAAACTTTGCAAGTAGTGAGTCTCTGAAACACAAACTGGCAAACTCTTTCAGAATGACTAATTTCTAGTGGCATTTTCTATTTCTGTTTCCACTCCCTCTACCTTGTCATGTCTTCATCAGCTAAAATACACACTGATATCATAGGATTAGGTCACCTCTTGAGCTTGCCTTCTAAAAGATAAATATGGCAGCATTTTCTGGATCTTGAGTGTTGAATAAAAAAATCTCACATCACAACATATAAATCCTCTTTTCAAAGTTTTAGAGAATAAAATTAATTAGAGAGCAAAGGTGACTGCCTGGAGCTGCCCTAAATTTCCATGTACTGGGAATGGATAACTGAGAGTGGTTTTTTTAAAATACTAATTTCTTAACCATAAATTGGTTAATACATACCAAGGATTACAACAAAAAACCCAAAACTGAACAAAAAAATCCCTATCTAACAAGCCATTCAATAGTTAGATTCTTAGAGTCTTATTAATTTCTTGCATAAATGTAGAGGAAGAAGTAGATTGGCAGCAAATAAACATTATTGCAATTATGGTGCCATGGCCTCTGCTTTCCCGTCTCAATAACCTGCCTGACTCATTCTAATTCCACAAGTAACCAAATTATTAGTCTTTAACCCTTGGAGTTGCTATGCTTCAGTGTTGTTGTTTTTCCTGTGTCCCAGTGTTATATTCCCACAGGCAGATTCCTGATTTTCAGAACATATCACCAGGTTTAGCAGCCAAAAAGTGCCTGCTGAGAATTTTTGTGTAGTGTTCTCCTTGCACTTGAGTGTGCTGAAACACAAACTGCCAGGGGTTGGAGGTAAATCAGGGACAAAGGAGATTGACAAAAAATTGCATAAGTTTGCTTACCTACTCAGCAGATGTGGCATGGAAAGAAGTACAGTCAGGAGCTTGTACATGGACAACCTCCAACAGAATCAGAAAAATCCTGATAGCTTAGAGGAGTCTGGACTGACTCCATAATGCACCTGGTTGAGGTACACACTAATTCCTAGTCTGCAAGAAATTCCTTTGAATGATGTTTTCTCTTCCTAAATGAATTCTAAAAAATGTACTTTTCACAGAGAATTTGCAGCGGTTTGGAAAATTCTGCTCCCTGGCTTATCTTAGCAGGGTCTGGAGGTATAGCCGACATCTTAGCTGCCATTATCAATGACCCACAGCTTATCTTGCCAGAAGCTGTTGAAAAGCAATTTAAGGAGAAATTCCCTACAGAAAACTTCTTGTGGAAGGACATTCTCCAGTGGACAGCAACAGTGAGCTCATTTGTTTGATAATTCTACTTGTATTATGTTCACAAGCTTTCTCCTACCATTTCTAGCCTCCAAAGACCATTCAGTACAAGCTTGATAAGAAGCTGCACAAAAGTTTTGGGTACTCCTGTGCACTGACACTAGGGTCATAAAATAACTCTCTAATGTTAAAATCAAGTCCTCAGTCAATCATACAAACTACTTTGTCGTAGTGATTCAGCTGAACACTCAGGGCTCTGTCCTTCCTCTATCACTTCCCCAAGTAAAAGCCTAAANCTCCTCCTGCCCTGGAGGACAGGAAGCATTATTTATACTCCACAGCTGTGGATCATGTGCAGCTGTGGTATAAGAGATCTAATTCATGATCTACAGCTGGTAAATGGAAACTTAACTGGATAAGCATGAAAAAATTCAAAAGAATGAAGTACATTTAGAAATTATCCTATCTATTGTCAGTTACGTGCATTCTTAAAAGAGAAAGACAAAATAGATTCACAGATATTCCTTGCTCTTTGTCTCGAGGTACATTTAACATATTTAAGCCTCTAAGCATTAGTTTTTAAGAAACAAAAAAAACCCCACTTTGACATAGTATTTACTAGAAGCTAGAAGAGCACATGTGCGTTTGAGGCAAACCAAGTCCACTCAACCTGACCCACTATTTATCCTTAGCTTTAAAAGTTACATATTAATTCCATTAGGGAGAACTTTGCCAGATTACTACCACAAAGGTATGGAAAGGCACCTAGAAGCAATATTGCCAGATGCTCACAGGGTCTCTGTGCGGCTCCGTTGCGAGAAAGAAAACTCAACAAATGGAGAAGGAAAGAATATGCTATGCTATATATCAATATTTCATGACTTTTACTGTAAGAAGGTTTAAAGACTATGGTTTTAAATAAACTACTCTGAGAGCAAAACTTAAATGTCAAAGCAGGCAAAGGTAAAACAAAAGCACTGGTATGCTGTCCACAGCAAAACTATGAGTCAAATAAGAATGTGAGTTAAGGAAGGATCTTTTAATTGAAGTGTTGCTCTGGTTCTAAGGATACCCGAGTTTTGATTCTTCTATCCTGCTGAGATATTTTGGAAATGGCAGTAACTCCCTCCTTGCCTTAGGACTTACTTATATATGGAAAACTAATGATGTTTGTCTTTTTGATAAACCTCAGTTTACTGTATAAGTGATCTCCACTTTGCTCTTAGGCATTAATATTCAGCAGTAGAACAATGAATAGAATTATTTTTGTTTCAATTTCCAACAGATTGAGAACATTGTTTCACACCCACATCTTCTAACTCTGCACAACTTCGAGCAAGATGGTTCAGGAGAACTAGACACAGTCATTTTAAAAGCTTTAGTAAAAGGTAAGAATAATAAAAACAGCAGTGTCATACTTATTTGACTTCTGTGCCATTAAAGTATTTCATTAATGTCCAGAGATAATTCAGCTGGTTACTGGACCATAAAATCATAGACTGGATTGGGTCAGAAGGAATCATAAAGATCATCTGGTTCCAACCCCCTTGCTATGTTGAGAGAGACCTCCCACTAGACCAGGTTGCTCAAAGCCCCATCCAACTTGAATACTCAAAGATTTGAAAGCTTCCAGGGATGGGGGATCCACAGCTTCTCTGGGCAACCTGTTCCAGTGTCTCATCACCCTCACAGTAAAGAGCTGGGATTCTGATGCAGAGTTCTGCTTGTTTATTGACAGATCAACTACAGCAGTTACCGCAGCTCTTGTAACTTTGCTTAAGACTAATGTTTGCTTTTTAATCTCATGCTATTTTATAGTACTATTTTAGCCATTCCCTTATTTCACTGCTTGCTGTACTTAGCAATAGAGGGGGAAAAAAAAGACATTCTATTCCTAATGTGTTAATTGAAACTAGGCAACAACAACAACCTACTTCTCCTCCTCCTTTTTGCAGGCAAGGATTCTTCTTAAAATTCTACAGACATTTAAACTTAATGTTCTAACATAAAATTCAGTTAGCAAAATTACTATTTTTATTTAATAGATAGGAAAAATTCCTGTGATGGGCTCCTGGTTAAGCAACACACAGAACTTCTATAGCTGCAGAAGAGCTTGTATTGCTAATCAAATCTCTATATTAAATTAAACATAATGAGCATAAAGTACAGAATTTCTTTGCATTTCCTATTTTTGCCAGCCTGCAAAAGTCACAGTCAGGAGGCTCAGGAATATCTGGATGAACTGAAGCTGGCAGTGGCCTGGAATAGAGTGGACATAGCTAAAAGTGAAATTTTTAATGGTGACGTGGAATGGAAGGTACCAGATTTTATTGCTTTAGAGAATACCTGGTGTATAAGAGAACAACTGGTGTATAATCCAACATGTACAGGACAGTGAAACATCTCACAGAAGGCTTTGGTTTTTAACACCACCTACATTCTCCACTAAGAAATCAGTTAGTGGTAGTGTGCTTCCTTTGGCTGTTTGTCTTTTGGTCCCCTACATGATAATGGCTAAAACCAGAAGAATAATTCAGTGACCACAATGTCTTTCTTGAGGTCTTTGGGTGCGATAATCTTTCCCCATTCTTTTGTACAGACAATTAAAGCAAACAAACCTGAGCTTATAAAGCAAAAGAAGTATGCAGTTATTGTTAAAGATGGCAGAAAGAATGTTTCCAACTGCTGCATAAATATTCAGTGCAATGGACAACTAACACCACCTCAGCTCCTACAGCATGCTAGCTGTATTCTTTTAACATTAATGCTTAAACAGGTATTTTGTCACATATAAATGAGGGGTACACTACTTATCTTTCACATAGTACCCACTGGTGGAAGACAATGTGTGTATGTCCTTAGGTTAAGTATTACCTCTCTTCTCATCCATTATTAACCCCAAAAACTTTTTTCTTCTTTATCAATCTAGTCCTGTGACCTGGAAGAAGTGATGATGGATGCTCTGATCAATGACAAGCCAGAATTTGTAAAATTATTTATTGACAATGGAGCAAACATGTCTGAATTCCTCACATATAGTCGCCTGCAGAGACTATACTGTTCAATTTCCCAGAAATGTCTCCTTTATGAACTTCTAATGAAGAAACATGAAGAAAGCAAGCTGACCTTGGCAGGGCTCACTGATCAACAGCAGAAGGAGACTTATCCAGTCTTCACTCTCAATGAAGTCTCTAGAGTTCTCAAGGATTTTCTCCATGATGCATGCAAAGGTTTCTATCAAGACCTGAGACAGGGAGGCAAGAAGAAATCTGTGAGTTCCATTCTTCCAGTTTAAAATTTGAAAAACAAACCCACTAAGTCTAGCCATTGGGCCAAAGGAAGATGAGAGAAACAGTAAATTTTGTTTCTCATTCCTTTTTCTGCTCATTATTACTACAGCTAAAATTGTTCCACTTTTTTAATTTCTAAATTTACAAGGAAAGAATTTATATGATACATGGGTTGTGAATGCTTTTCCTCCTCTCTGCAGGTGGGGTTTCATGGAAGGTTTTACTAAACCTTGAATTAGTGCTAAGCAGTGTCCTCTGTTTAAGATCTGAAGAGGCCCCTGTATCTCTCTCTCTCTTCTAGTGCAACTTCTACAGACCATTCCTCATTCTAGTACCTTGCAAATGGAGAACATGTTTAGAACAGATTCAATTAAAGATAAATGGGGAATGAGAAGAGATAGATTTATGTTTACTAAGGAGTTACTAGATATTTTTCACCCTGAGGGCGGTAAGACTGTGACACAACCTGTGACAGGCTGTCCAGAGAGGCCTCATTGCTGGAGACATTCAAGGCCAGGCTTGATGATTCTTTGAGCCACCTGATCTAGTACAGGTTGTCCCTGCTCATTGTAGAGGTGTTGGACTAGATGATCTTTGAAAGTCCCTTCCAACTCTATGATGCTATAGGAATATCAATCTGCATTTCTCATACAGAATTTCAAGCAGAAGTACTTGAAGGATAGTATTTTTTAGAATAAAGACAAACAAGGGATGGCGTTTTTCAGCCCCAGGTCTGAAAATGTTAAGCTTTGTATGTGAAACTATTCCTCATTTATACTGTGTAGGAGTAGACAGGATACTAATCTGCCTTTAGGTCATTATAGTCTTGTTCCTGAGTGACATAACACAGAGCAAGAAATAAGAGGAACTTTGTGAAGTGGCCCTGGCAAGAACCATGACCAACATATGACAAGGACAGTGCATGATGGCTACCACTGTGGAATGTCTATAGTGCACTGCCTGCAGTTATGCAGTAGACTTATCCTCAGTTTTGCATTTGATAGTGTAGTTAACATTGAAACTCAGAGCTACCACAGTTCTTGTAAGAACATTGGAAACAAGTTTGGACACATGATTTTGAAACAGAGGAGTACCAAGAAATTTAAGAAAGATCAGACTTCTACACAAACAGAACAATTAGACCTTTTGATATTTACCAAGTTCTAGTTTAATCTTAAAACTGCTTAAACTAAAAAATAAATGGCTCACTCAAGAGCTTGAAACCCTTTTGCTTTAATAAAGGCAAGCTAAATTAATTAGTGGCATGCAAAGCCAGACTTTAATCTAATCAGGATTTCTTTGTTCACAAACACAGACAATTTGGGGCAATACCTTTGAAGTCAGTAAGAACGCTCCAGACTTACAAATTTTACAGATATAAAGCTTCCAACCCAAACCATTCTATGATTCAAAGTCTCACTTACCTTTGTGGGATTAGGCAGTAAGAGAGCTAAAGCCTAGTGCTGAAAACAAGGCCCAATTCAGATACCAGATCACATAGTCTACTATAGGTTCTTTCCTTTTAAAACTTACTCTTGTGGCTGCCACCAGTGTCTCAGTCACTGGCAACAAGAAGAGCATCATTGTATTGGCACACCAGTGTCACTGCTGCTAAACCACGTGTTTTATTTCAAGTTAGTGGTTACAAAAGAGGATATTTTTGCCTGTAGCAACATTCCCAAAGCAATTCAGTTGATTAAACTGCTCGCTACAAACTAAAGAAAAAATCCAAACACCAACATCCTCCCCCAAATGCCATTAAAATAACTTTGAACAGAATCCTGTGCTTTGAGTGATTAAAAGAATGCATCTGCACTAAAACTTATTAAAAAAAAAAAAATCCACTCTTCTGCTTCTAATTAAAACAAAAGTTATAAAGGCAGTTTCAAAATGTATTTAAAACTCAGAACTTGACCTAAGTTCCCATACTTCCTCCAGAGTTTTTTATCAAATGCCAGAGGAATAAGCAGTGTTCTACTTAAAATACTCCCTGTGTGAGAGAGATTTCTCAAAGGAAAAGACTAAAAAGAGGGTATTGACGTACTCTATTCTTGTCCTATACAGGGTTTTTGGTGAGATTTCTTTCTGTTGAAATAAAATACCTTTAGTTCCCTTTTATCTGAAACCACGTCCTCTGCAGCAATTGAGAGGGATTCAATATAGCCAAAGGCAAGCTCGGATTAGTTAATCACAGGTTTATCTCGTATGATATTACACACCAGATGTGAAACCCTGGCCTTAATAAAGTCAATGAGGGCTTTACCATCAACTTCAATGAAGTCACAGCTTCATCCAGAACGTTCTCACACATATTGTGTTATATCTGGGACACAAGGGTCCTTTGATTTTAGTACAGAGTGAAATAATTACCTCTCTCCCCTACAGAAAAGAAAAATAAAAAGAATATGAAGTAATGAGCAGGGCCAGGAGTAGTTTAGAGCATGTCATTTGCTTGCAAAGCAGGTTTTAATTTCTACAAACCACTTTTCAGGATAGAATGAATACAAAACAAGTACCTGGGCCCTTGGATATGAACCAGAAAAGTGAAAACCCTTGGAGAGATTTGTTTGTATGGGCAGTACTTCAAAATCGGCACAAGATGGCAAACTATTTCTGGGCTAAGGTAAGCTTTGAACCATAGCTGCTTCTGCTTGAACATTGACATATTTCAAGTATACAAGATGTGGGGTTTTTTACTCAGCTTTGCAGCTCAGATAACAGATAGGTTTGTTTCTAAACTACAAGATGCGACACTTACTGAACCCTTCTTCTCTGTGTGGCTCATGCAAGCAGATGCCACAGGGCTCAATGAGAGGAGAGCAGAGAAATCAGTAGATGTAAATAAATCAGCACTGCCCAAAACTCCCCTGATTAAGCTCAGCTGCAGAATTGTCCCTCCTCTTCCTTGCTGCCAATGACACACCACTATCAGTCTCAGGGTTTGTTTCTTCTACAATATAGGTCAATAATTTGGGTTCCTGCACAATAGAAAGAGGTTGCAGTTGAGCACCCTTAGTTTGCATACATGCTCTATGCATGGGGGATGACAGCATCACATTCTCAAAAACTGAGCTTCAGGCTGGCATAAATGGCTCCTGTTTTACAATCCTCCACAACTAAGGCCCTGTCCAGTGCATCTGGACCACCCCCCACAGAGCCAGACACAGACAGCTACCACACTCCATCCCTGAGCTTCCAGACCACTGCATCTGGCACAAGGAGGGGGGTCATGGGGAGGGACAAACTGCAGCATAGCTCTTCAGCCAGTGAGTGTGTGTGCATGCAGACACATCTGCATCTTGCAGGGCCTTGTGTTTGGGGAGCTCCGCTACCAGAAGGCACGTTTCTCTGCTGTGTGCCACTTTTGTGCCTCTGCCAGCTGTGCTTCTTCCCTTCTCATATGTCCTTATGCAGGGTCTCAAAACAGCATTGTTCAAGGTATCTTCCATTACACATTTTCTCCTTGCAGTCTTTGACTGCTACCCCAAATCAAGTCAATCCAAATTAGAATTCTCCAACCTTGTAAGGCACAAGAGCTACCAATCCGTGCTTTTCAGTTCTCAGACATCTCCAAAACTGTCATTTCAATTGACATTTTAGAAATCCAAGCCTGTATTTGAGGAAAGATTCTTCAAAGAGTAGACATGCTTGAAATTTTTATAGGATTTTTTTTTCTGTTAGATGTGCTCCTAAGTGAAGTTTCCTCTATTCAGAAATACCCTCCAACATATGATAATGACAGCACTCCTTTTCAATTCTATAGGGTCAGGAGGGTGTAGCTTCAGCTCTGGCAGCCTGCAAGATCCTCAAAGAGATGTTCCACCTGGAGACAAAGACCAAAGCAGCACATATAATGAAAGAGGCCAACTATGAGCAGCTTGCTGTTGGTAAGTAACAGCATCAAAAATTTAAGAAGTAATTGCCATTGGAAGGCAAGAAAGTGAAAAAATACTGTTACAGTTGTAAAAGGCTGTCATGAATAATTTAATAACCCTGCAGTACAGGCAGTCCCAAACATTCAAATACCACAGAGAAGGACTTAAAGAAATCAATTCTTTTGGAGAAAAATTGGTGATCCAAGACTGGCCCCTGTATGGAAGAAATTTCTGTCCTGCTGCATGTTGGTATTTTATGTGTCTGATTTTAGAACAAGGTGTGTTGCAGTGATGGGGAAGAAACAATAACCAAAACATTTCCAGCCTCCCAGCAGCCTGGTTTTCCTGCAATATCAAGCCTGCTCTGTAAGGGCCACTAGAGCAACAAGTTTTAAGGCTTGTCTTTGCTGCTAAAAATAATTTGAGATTACCTCACCCAGAAGAAGGCTAACTGCACTGCAAGACTGCAGTGAGGCTCAGACTGGTTTGACAGCACACAGACTGCCCCTCCCTACAGCAGTGAGGCATCTGCAATGCTGGAACACCAAGCCTCCTCCCCTTTGCCTGGTGTCCATAACACACTCTTCTCCTTTCAGTATTTAAGAAAAAATGCCTGCACACAAGATTCTTGCTGATCCAACTTAAATTTAATCCATACCTGAAGGCAGCAGTGCTGTGAACAGTGGGCTTCAGAGCATACCACACTTGGAAATGCTTTTTCTCTCCCCTTAGAGCCAGTACCATCAAGCAGCTGAAGGCTCGTGCAAACATTAGTACATTATTTATACAAAGATCAAATTTTCCCCTCTTCTCATGGGGTAATTATTATTTACAAAAAAAATAAGTCAGGTTCTCAAGTAATTGAGTAATTTAGTCATGGAATTACAGGGCCTAATCCAATACACAGAGGTCTGCTCCCTGGCTTTGCTAAGTATTAGATCAGATCCTCAACTTCAATGTCTGGGCTGGATAACACTGTCAGTATTAAGAAGAGAAAACATTTTTAAAGAATGCTATATACCACATCAACTGCAAAAGAAGTCTGTATATTTGTTTATTTCAAGTGAACTTGATCCTTTCCTCAGCCCCTGCAGTGTAACATGGAGGTGTTGGCTGGCCTAGGAAAAGAACAGGACGGAGATAAGTGAATCAACAGAATGAAACGGACACAAGAAGTCAGATCTAGTCTAATGAGAAACACTTGACTTTTTGGACTGTTTATCCTACTTTCTGAGCTCCAAGGCCAGCTTTTTTTGAAACAAAACTACTCCACAATACTTTACCAAGTCTAATATTATGTCAACTGGCTATGTCTTAAACCCAAGGATTTGTCGGCTAGAAGCCAAAGCTGAGGAGCACTGTATGTTTAGTCTATTCAGGAGAGTGGGGGCAGCCTGGCTACTCATCCTTCAAAGAGTAAGAAGCCTCACTGAGGAGATACAGTTTTGCTTGATACTCCCTAAAGCTCTGCATGTAACAGAGCTACAAATGAGAGACTGTAACAAACACTGAATTGTTGCCAAGAAGTTGCTTATACTGTCTGTAGAGGAACCGAGAAAGAAAAATTTCTTCTGAGATCAAACAATAATAGGGGAAAAAAAAAGTCAGAAACCTCAGAATGAGAAGAGAACACGCAGATAGAGAAGTGAGAGGGAGATACTTCTCCAAGTAGTAGTAATTTTAAAATTAGTGGCTTTTTTTTTTTTCAAATCTAGTTCTGTTGCCATCTGCCCCAACACATGTAACACAAGGCCAAAGTGATTTCTTGTGTCTAGCATTGTTCCTCTCTCCCTCTTGCTCTCTCAAGCCCTTTTTGGGGAAACTTCGCCCTTGCAGAAGTTTCTGGTGAAACAAGGAGCATCTGGCAGCATTCACATTCACTTGCACATACTTGCCACTATGCTACAATATACACACGACTCTCCTGAATTATATTATTTTTATTTTTCCTTTTAAATGACAAGTTTTGTGCTTCCTTTATTTGGCAGAACTGTTCAGTGAATGCTACCACAATAGCGAGGAGAGAGCGTTTGCTCTGTTGGTGAGGAAAAACCAGTACTGGAGCAAAACCACCTGTCTTCAGCTGGCTAAAGAAGCAGATGCAAAGTCTTTCTTTGCACATGATGGTGTCCAGGTAAGTTTTACAGACCCTTCCCTCAGTACCTCTGTCCCCAGGGCCTTTAAGCACAGCACTGAATACAGAAAGGGACAGTGCTGCAACTGAACAACCACATGAAACCTATTCCCCTAAGAGATACTCTTCAGATAGAAGCCTCTTCCCTCTCCCTAGCATCATACAAAAAGTATGTTATCTCTCATCCCTGAAAAGAAACATAGATGTCCTTTTCCCTCCCTTTAATCCAGTTTAGCCTGCAAAACACTGCACTGAGAAGAATATTTAGCCCTTGTTCCATCCTGTGCTTTTTCTTCCTTCCTTGCTCACAGAGAAGTATTAGGAAAGCACTCTAAACCTGCCTCATTGAATGAAGCTGCTCCAAGAAGTGAGGTAACTCCTTGTTCGGATTCAAGGAATAGCTCACTGATACAAATTAAATCAAATTACTGTTCAGTTTTGCCCTCACAGCCCAAGTTCTTTCCACATACACATAGCTAAATTAAGACTGATGGTGCTTTTAGCTGACAGTACCTGACTTGCATTTTCTTATTACTACATATGTTGCTTAATTCCACTTGCTGTTCTTTCCACTGTCCTCTTTGTAACTCTTTGCATACTCAACAGCATCTGCAGAAGGACTCAGAGTGCCTGTTTGACCTGAAGTTCTGCCTGCTCTTTAGATTTTTAGAGCATTCACTGTCTTAGGAACCATGGAATATAGGTGCTTCATCTGTAAATATGACTTTAAGATGCTAAAACTGTCTCTTCTTTTCTTGACTTTTAGGCCTTTCTAACAAAAATATGGTGGGGAGACATGTCTACAAGCACACAGATCCTGAAGTTAATCTGTGGATTCTGGTGTCCTTTCCTAATCTACACAAATTTAATATCATTCAGGTACAGCCATGAAATAAAGCATAAAAAATACTAAGTTTCAAAATTTTGCACCTAAGTGATAAAACAAGTAACAATGCTTGAGAGTGTGAGCAGGACTACACCACTATTAACCAAATAAATTTTGTATGGGACAGAGTGCTTTGTGTCTGCTGTGCTAGTATCTGTTCTAATTATTGATCAACACAATTTCACATAGATCACTTCTATTTTGCATTAAAATGTTTGTTAGATTTCTTTTAGCTGCAGACTCTACACAGTAGTGTGAATTATATCTCTGGGTATAGCACCATCTATTTCTAGATTTGGAGATGCCTGGTTTATACCTCTGTGTCCTACCTAGGAAAACAGTTATCATAAAGCAGTATCATCAGCTACAGCCCTTGCATCTTATCAAGGAATACAGCCAACATAAAGTGGTATTATCAGCCACAAGCCTTGATAGCCATAAGTCAAACATAAAAATGTTGGACTGACATGAAAACAATTAATTAAGATCTCTTCCTTAATCTTCTGTAGGCATAGCTTTGGGTATCTGTCATTTTCAGAATTTTTGTCATAGTGAAGATGGCAGAATCCAAGGCTTTCTTAAAAACATAAATCATAACTAAAAAAACCTCCAAAAAACAGAAAGGAAAAGAAAAAGCAGTCAAGATGCTCAGGCAGTCAAGAGAACACAGAAACTGAAAATCTAAACCAATCTTCTTAATATTGTGAGAATCACATACAAATAATCAGATTTGGCATTATGGAATGACATGCTATTATGAAACAAATGTTTCTCAACTGTTAAACTACTTAAAAAGCAAGAGGAAATCTTGTCTGGCACTGCTGACTTCAGACTTTCCCTCTGCCAGTATCACTAAAGACAACTTTCTTGTCAGAAGCTGCCAGATTCACATATTCAAGTAATTTACTGTGAAATTCTGGCTAAGTTTTGATGGAAAGGTTTACATTATGATTCATAATCAAAGAATATATTTCCAAATTTGCTCTGTTGAGGAAATTCTTTGCCTACTTTCAATGGAAATACAAGATTTGAGACTGTGTTCCCTACTGCTTCTGTCATTTCCACCCTTAATTGCTACTAAGAGTAACCAGGAATAGAGCACTGGGGTATTGTCCTTCAAGGACTGACTGAAGGATTTATTTCTGCTCAAATTCTAAGTAATTTGAGGAAACTGAACATCCTGCTCTATTTTTGTGAAGCACAACAATTAGCACTTCTCTGAATCTTGTGGGTGACTTCATCCTTCTCCTTACAAATAAACAGAATTTGTGGAGGTAAGGATTATGCCTAATTTCATAGCTTCTCTGTGGAGCAAGTTCAACATAATTACACTTTGGCAGTTCTGTATGAATGCCAATTTAGCAGTGAAAAATGGCTAGCCATCATCTTTAAACTAATGAGTTTATTTCCTTACAGTGAGGAAAAACAATCGAACAATGAGTCAGAGCCATTTAGAGAGCTGGATGGTTTAGATACAGAGAGAACTCCATTTTTTTCCAAAGAGGAAGACAGGTAAGTTTAAAATAATGAGTTAATGTAACTTTGGTGACAACAATCAAGGGACAGTAAAATTCTTGTGCATTGGTGATCAGCTAATGATCTAAGGATCAATTGGATCTAAGGGGCAGATGAGGGACCAAGAAAGTCATTCCTCCTCAGAAAGCATTCTACCCTCTGATTACTGCTGGTTTTGCTCTCAAAGGACTACAGAAAATAAACCAGGATACACCACTGCTTTAAGGGGATACAGCTTTAGGTGTTCTGAGTAGGTGATTTCTATAGAACAAGGAATCTGGCAAATACCTGGGGAATCAAAGCATTTCCTGAGATTCCATTCAGCTCACGACAGCTGATACACATTTAAGATTTAGGAATTAAGCCCCTGTCAAATTACTGAGCTGAGCAGAAAGAAGGTTCTCAGCAAAAACCTTCCATTATTTGAGTGCCTCACTACATACTTTACTACAAAGGCAGCAACAGAAGTACTTGGGAATTTTATATTGAGTCAGCTTCCCACCACACTAGTGCTCTTCATTTATATTTTAAAAGATGGGCCCCGAGGAACCTGAAGTACAAACAAACTTATGAGTTAGAGGGGACACTCAGGGAGGAGTCAGTTGCTCATGGTCATTCATAGATCTGTGATTCAGAACTTCATAATTCTACCCTGTAGCCCTACCACACACTCACTGCCAGAAACTAGAAAGTCACAAGGACTTAGGTCAGGATAAGGATACTTCTAATACCACAAAGTCCTCTCAATGGCTAAATAGCCACATTTATTAATCATGTGCTTTTCAATGCTGTAAAAAGAACTTCAGAAATAGGTGAATAATGGTAGCGAGGAAGCATCATCTGCATCTGGATTAGGAGTAATGGCTGTAAGTTGGAAGAGGGTAGATTTAAGCTGGATATAAGGAAGAAGTTCTTGACTGTGAGGGTGATGAGACACTGGAAGAGGTTGCGCAGAGGTTGTGGATGCCCCCTCCCTGGAGGTGTTTAAGGCCAGGCTGGATGAGGCATTGAGCAACCTGGTCTAGTGGGAAGTGTCCCTGCCCATGGCAGATGATCTTTAAGGACCCTTCCAACCCAAACTATTCTATCTACCTCTGGCTTTTAATTGTCACTATATTGGAGAAAAACCTCAGTTCTTCCCTCTCCTTCCTTAACCTATAGTATTAGTGTAAAAGCATAGCTCTTGGGAGCTATTTTTAAGCAACATCATAAAGCACTTCAATATCCTGACTGAGGCATCATTTGGTCACTACATCATCCATTCCAATTACTATTACCTTTGCAATTTAATTTAATGAAGAGGCTTGCTTATCTCACAGATCTATTGCAGCATCTTACCATAAAGTTGCAATTTCATTTATGGTATTAGCCTGTCACAGTGGAACTGGATCTTATAATGTAATAAATTGAGAAGTAGTGCAAAATAGAATCATAGAATGGTTTGGGTTGGAAGGGACCTTAAAGATCACCTTCCAACCCCCCTGCCATGGGCAGGGGCACCTCCCACTAGACCAGATTCCTCAATGCCTCATCCAGCATGGCGTTAAACACTTCGAGGGATGGTCAGGTTCATATAAAAGACTGGCTGTGAGGAGAAACTTTTCCTTGTAAGAAATTTATTTAACAATTAGCAATAACACCAGGGGAAATTTAAAAACCAGTGGAGTAGTTCTTTGTGAGGTGAAATTGAAAACCTACCCTTTGGTATGTTTTGCACATCCTTTGGTAGAGATCACACCTCTCAAGAGTCAGAATCAAAAGATTAAAGATCTAGTAATATCCCTCACTTACCCAGGAGAGCAATTTATAGGGAAACAAAACCACACACTAAGAGCAGATTGCTATCTAAATACAGTAAACTTGCTTTTCCTGCACAGGATAATTTCCATTGTCAATAGATAGCATTTCATGCTCCAAAACACAGCAAGAACAATTGTAAAAGTACAGGTCCAATTTCCCCTCAGTTATCAAAACATTTGCATAATTTCCCAATAATCTAAGGCTACCTCAAAAAATAAATTATGAGGCCACCTTATTTTTGGTAAAAAGGCTTCTATATTCCTTTTTCTGCAATTTAACTGTAAAGGGCAAGATGCCAGTGCTTGAGTAAAGGACTAAACTATTCCTTCAGTATTTCTCTCAGACTTCAGCAAGGATAGGGAAGAAATATCCTTACTGTGATCTAGCACTTTCGAGACAGAAAGAAAAATTGTTTGAAGTCACAGCAAACCCCAGAAGTGCTTGCAAACTCTGCAAGAAAATTTTGCAGACAAAATAACTAAGAACTGACTCGGAAACCACACTGGCCATCAGGTTTTCTTTCCCATTAATTAGGTTGATGAAGAGCAATTAGCCCACTTCCTCTTCTCCTTGTATATTTGCACAGTGTTTGTATTACCTGCAGGAACTCAGTGAAGTCATGGAGCAAATTAACACAACAAAACTAAAATAACAAGAATATACACTTAAATCTGATGCAAATTTGTTTTTCAAAGCCACCTTTTTGACTTAAAACATTCCTGCTATGGTAATATGACTGCTCTAACTTCTGTAGCCTTCCCTCCTTGCCACTCCCAGTCTGCTCCTTTCTTACTAGAAGCTTAATACAGAATAACAGTGAGCCTATTCCCACGAATTAATTCTAGGAAATTGTCACCAAGCCTATATTCTTCTTCTTTCGCAGAGGAAATGGTAAATTAGAAAAGCAGAACCCTTCTTCAGCATGGGCGACATTCATGTTTACTCGATGGAGAAAATTCTGGAGTGCTCCTGTCACTGTATTTATGGGGAATGTTATAATGTACTTTGCTTTTCTGTTCCTATTTACTTATGTCCTATTACTGGACTTCAAACCACCTCCACCCGAGGGTCCATCTGCCAAAGAATTCATACTTTATTTCTGGGTTTTTACCTTGGTCTTGGAAGAAATCCGACAGGTCAGTAACTTAAAACACCTTACTATTAGCAGTAAAATTTGAGGAAGTATTTGAATAGATCTATAGTCTGTATAACTGTACAAACTTGAAGATTTACAGTATCAAGTGAAGTTTTGCACAGGAGAGAAATACAGAACTTACCTTATTTAGAACACTCTTTCAGAGCAAGTTCTTCCTCCACCTTATCAACCAGTAGCTCCACTTGCTTCTCTGGCCTGCTCCAGCCCTAACCAAGTCGGGTGCACTGCTAAGATTCAGGTGTCCTTCACTTTGCAAAGTATCTCTCTGATTCACTCACCAAAACTAGTTCCTCCTTCCACAAGTAATAGAAATAGCAAGTTATGTTCTGCTCCTGGAAAGGCAGCAGGCAACTCTACATCAGCAGGAGACACTGTTTTAAAACAGAAGAAAATTAATTCAGATTATCTCTGGTTTTCCTAAAATACTTTTCAACTTAAAATAGTAACAGATCTCCCTTTAATTTGCTTTTCTTAAACAAACAAAGCAACAGAAAAATAAACCAAAATGCAACCCTAAACTTCTCCATTACTCTCCCAGTCACTGTTTTTGGAATGTCTCCAGCTCAACAACTGAAATAATGTGTGAACAATGGCTCTAGTGTGCTGCCAGCAGTGGGTGCATAAAGCCATCCTCTTAAAATGACAAAAAACAGTTATAAACATTTACCCTGGAAGAACAAATAGATGTTCATTATTTAAGATGGTGAAGGGGATGCCAGTCTGTAACAAACTTACTTGAAAATATGCAGCAAGGCCATAACCAGAGCAGGTCATGGAAAATATTTGTACCAAAGAGCATTTCATAATAAAACTGCAAAATATGAAGAGTGCCAGGCTAAAACCCAATTAAGAAAACCAAACCTTTGCCTAGATAATTGAATGTGTACTCATTGACACCTCCAGTATACAAATTCCAAATGTGTTCATGCTGTTTCATGTCTGAAAACTGAGCTTTGACTGGAAATTTGATTGTTTAACAGCTCAAATGCTGGCAAAATCTTAAATCAGGCCTCAAAAATTTTTAAGGCTATTATTACAAAATCAAAAAGATTTGGGTTTTTTCTTTTTTCACCTAACTTTTGTGCTTTAAAACAGTAAACCAAGCTGAAGTTTTCAATCTTTTCTTCTCTGTTACTCTAGGAATTTGGTTTTGCTGTTTGCAACAAAAAGGGGAATTATGGGTATTACACCAAAACTTCCAACAAAACAGTGAAACGATATTGATGATTATTTCTCTTTTTCAGAGTTTCTATACAGATGAAGACACAAATTTATGGAAAAAATTTAAACTGTATGTGGAGGATAACTGGAATAAATGTGATATGGTGACCATCTTCCTCTTCATCATTGGGGTAACCTGCAGGTATGTATCTGTTCCACTTGACATGGTCAGCAGCAGCAGCAAGGGCTGTGAATGTCAATTGATAGGAGAGTCTCATAAGCAAATTAAGGACAGGATGTAACATTTACAAGCTTTGAGACATGTTTCTGCAATAAAAGCCTCTAAACTTCTGTGGAATCATAGAAGTTTCTCCAGAGACTGCAGAAGATACATTTGGCATATTCAAACACAAGTACAGAAGAGTTCTCCTGCTTTTTTTGCTTTGGTTTTGGCAATCACTTTTAGCTGGTGTAGAATATCTTTTCCTAAACAAAAAAACCTCAATTCATTGAAGCCAAGACAGAGAATAAAGTTTTCCTCCATCTTTTGTCTATTTCTCATCAGTGTACTAACATTATGTTACATTCATTTTACATTACTCATGCAAGCACAGCCCTGGAGCACTTGGCTTTTCCTAACCAGGCTATGCCTGGAAACTGAGTGTGATATTTGAGAAAATACTTCTCAGCCACACATGCTGAGATCTGACATTTCATTTCATACTTTGTGCAGGACATGCTGAGATCTGACATTTCATTTCATACCTTGTGCAGGATGCTGAACTCAACTTTTCAAGCTGGCCGTACAATCCTTGCCATTGACTTTATGGTGTTTACACTTAGACTTATACATATTTTTGCAATTCACAAGCAACTTGGACCAAAGATCATAATTGTGGAAAGAATGGTAAGTGTGCAGTCTCTTTCACATAAATGCTTGTGCTTTCTGAACAATGGTGAGTAGGAAAACTTCTCTTTACAAAATAAATCAGTTTACAACCTATCTTCACTTTTATATTTTTAAGGCTTGTAGTTTTGCATATATTCACAAGTATTAGATGCAATAAGTTTGCAAGAGATTCTACTATCCATACAGTATTGTGTTGGTCCCAATTTACTAATCCTTGTACTTCACCTAATAATTTATTCTCAGATCTGGCAAATGATGAGTAGAACATCTTTGACTTAACTGCTGCTCCTCGTGCTTCATAAGCTGCGTGCATTCACAGCAAAGAACTGACAGACAACAGGCCATTTGCATTAGGGCAGAGCATTTACTGAATGATTCTGCTCCACTTAGGGAAATAGATTATGTTATTTGCAAGTGTGAAAAAAACTCTGTGAAAAAGAACAGTTACAAGTTTCCCACAGGAATTATTCTTACTTGCACTTTGTAGCTCCCAGTTACAATGAAAGCATATTAGCACTTTGCGAGCATATGTTGGAAGATGTTGATAAAAGATTTTTATTAATTACCACTCTCCTGCAGGAAACTAGCCATTAAGACTGCAGTTACTGTGCTTAGGTATGTGTTGGTATACTGAAGGAGCTTTCTATTTAGGCATGTCAATCCGCTAGGCCAGTTAGTTCATGGCAACTGATTACTAGGAGTTCATCTAATTGTAAGTGCTATTACACAATCTACAAATATTTGATCTATGACTTGCAGCAGAACTCAGTAAAAGCCTTACAATCTAAACAAACCTATACATTGAATAAACATAATTACCAAGGTATATGGATTTGCCTACAAATTAAGTAATTGGAACTCTGACATGACATTTTCTCGGAGTAGCAAAAGGGTAAATGGCAAATAAATATTTGTTCTTAAACATTATCTGGCTTTCAGCATTACCAGAACAGGGCCAATCTACAGCTCCTAACCCTTCTTTGCTGCACACCAAGCTCAGACAGGGTCTTAAACACATACAGTGATATGTTTACTAAATTCATATTAGATAACATAGAGACAAAGAAGCAGCAAACAGGAACATAAACAGCAGCCAAGACTAAACCATAAAATGTCACCTTTAGTATTCCCCAAAACACAAGTTTTGGTAATTCAATGCTTGTTGAATTAAATGAAAGAACAGTGAAAGTTACTTTAGAAAATTGTACCTTCCTAAAAGGTTCATCAAGTAGAGTCAAGCAAGATAATTTCCCTGTATTTAAACAGAGAAAGAATTCAAGATTGTCTCTTACTGTCTTTCTCCTTTTTAACCTTGCTACAGAACTGCTGAAACGAGTCTGGTAGCTGCTAAAACAGCAGTTCAATACCAGAACAAGACCCTTTTGCAGAAAGACTGCAGATTGGAAAAAAAATATTCCCAAACTTGTCACTTCTCTCTCTTAGCTGTGACACCATTAGAGTCCTGCAGTGTTGTTAAATTTTAAAACATCCAGAAAACTAAGTAGAATGGTTAAAGTCAGAGATGTCAACTATGTCTTGTCTGGTTTAGATATTTCTTAAGAAAACTCCAAGTAAAACACCTTTGCTTTTGGATAACTGCACAATCCAATAATCTAATTGAAATTAATCTAAAGTCCCTAATGAACTCTGCAGATTAGATGGGAAGAGGATGAAGTGTTCCTTTTCCACCAGGGAAAAATTATGGCACTTGAAATACATACTAATTTTTTTTTTTTTTAAGTAAGTGGTTTAGGATTCAATTACTTATGTTTAGGTAGAAAAACACAAAGTTTAAAAGCATTAAGTCCTGAATAGAATCCCCCAGATGTATTATTTAGCTTGCAAATCCAAGACAGAGGATACCTGATCCTTGCAGCTTTCAGTGTCTGCTGCATTCACCAATGAACACTGGCTGCTACCAGGGTTCACTGCTGCAGAACTCTCATAATTCAGAGTAAAAATGGTCCTGTGAGATCTCACAGAAAATCTGTATTTAGAAGGTGCTTAAAAAAAAAAAAGTATTCAATATTTAAGCTGATTGAAAAGCGAGGTTTTCATTTAAAACATGCCTTTATCTAAATGAGCTATTTAATTTGAGCTATTTAATTTAAGACATATCTTTATCTAAATTGTTTGTAATAGGACAAGAACAATAGATACAGCAAGGTCAAGAGAGGAATTCTGTGCATGGGACCATATCCTATTACATCTCCTTTAACCAAAGCAAGCTTGTAAAGAAACAAGATTATTTGAGCCACTTTCATAAAAAAGGCTATCATTCTTTAACTATTGAGTTACAGCCACTTTTCTTCCTTTTCTTTCCCCTTCCACTTCTTTTTTAGATGAAGGATGTTTTCTTCTTTCTGTTTTTCTTGAGTGTGTGGCTCATTGCCTACGGTGTGACAACTCAAGCTCTACTTCATCCCAATGACAGCCGAGCGGAATGGATATTCAGGAGGGTGCTATATCGTCCTTACCTTCAGATATTTGGCCAGATTCCACTGGATGAAATAGACAGTGAGGAAATTTCTTTCCCTCTTCACTTGCCCAGTTTTGAATGCACGTTTCTGATTAGAGCATGGAATTCCTTCCTAGTATTGTCTTTTTTTTTTTTTTTCCTCTCTTTTAATCTTTGTCCTGCAGGCCAAAGCTTTCACATTACTATGATATAAATAGTGTACTTGCAAAGAGATAATGTGCACTGTGGAATTATATTCGAGCACAAAGGCTAGCCCTATTTAGACAAGATGTCTGAAGCATTCACATGAGGATCTGCAACTTAAAAGGCAGACATACCCTCTTCCACTTCAGTCCATTTCCATTCAGTTTAGTCTGGACTCAGATAACCTTGTGTAAAATGAACTAATATAGCACCTCCATATGTTTTGGTCGTAGTTTAATGTGACACTGCTAAAGCAGTACAGTGTTGCCCATAAGCAAACACTTCTGCTTTAGAATAAATATTGCTCCAGAGCTTTTATTGACTCTGGAGGTAAAGCTGCCCAAATCAAATATAGCTAGGAATTGTCTATGTGCAACATTTCAAACAAAACAACAGAAAAATAATCACAAAACACAAAAATACTCAGATATAAAAGTTCAAAGGCAACATTTCTGATAGGTAAACGGTTAAACACAGAAAAGAGAATCTCTCAAAGCAGTCTGAATTAATGCCACAACATTTAGCCAGAATAACCATGCTATAAATGTCAGTGGCAATACTGAAATACAATTCCAACTTGAGGCCATATAGATGAAACCAAAATAATCCCAAAGACAGGAACAAACCAGCCCATTAGAGTCCTCTGCAACTCTGCTTTATCAAAAGAAGAAAAGCCAAATAGTCTGAATGAGTCAAGAAAGCAGAGGTTTGTATGCATCTCATTCAACTTCAAATCACGTGTAAGCATGCTCAGCACAACCAGATACTCTTATTTCCATTAAAGCAATTGGAGAGAATAAAGCATTTCTGGAATGGGATTAATTTAGAAATAGGTCAGATGTAGCATTCTCTAGCAATGTGTTTCTCTCCATTGAGACTCCAAAGGGTATCTCCACTTGGATAAATAACTAGTTAAAAGACACAGAAGAAAGTAATTAATTACATAGGCAACATTCAGAAGGGAGTCATTTGTCCAGGGGATCCCTGGGGCTTATTCTGTTTAACATATTTATGAAACACAGGGGTAATGAGTGGGACCAAATTTGCTGACAAAACTATATTGCTGGGTAGTAAAGACTAAAGCCGACACCTAGGAGATGCAGAGGACCCTCGTGAGTGCTAAATCATCAAATGCAATTCAGTCTGGATAAATATAAAGTAATGCATTTTGGTGAAAGCAGTCCCACCTGCAGTAAGCTTTGATATGACTGTATGCTCCAAGGAATATGATTATGGCATTATCCATAGCATTGGGGGAAAGAATTCTTAGTGGAAAAAATGAAGAATAAAATAGCAAATATCACTATACCTCTCTAAATTTGTGTATTTAATTCATAGTTGGAGACAGGTTACAGGGCTGGACCTCTTTTCTGTGGAACCATTCTTACCAACCTAGACTGCAAGCTCAGTTATACAAAGCAGTTTAAATTTAGAATGTAGCACACCATTCCCAGATTTTACTGAATTTTCTCCTCTAACATGCACACTAGCATGAGAACTGTGAAGACACATATGTGGGAGAACAGAACTGCTAAAAACTCAAACTCAGTTTCAGTTTGGGAACTCAAAACGATAGACTTTTGAATACCATCCCCCTTTCCTGAACACCACTGAAAAGCCAGCAGTGACAGCCATCTAGCTCCTGGTGGGCTGTTTTTGTCCTAGGGTTGCAAAACATTTTGCATGCTAAAGCGCCGTCTCCTCATGTACACAACATGATCATATTTTCACAAAAATAAAGTCACTGGATAGCAGTCCACACAAGTGATCTTTTAACTGCAGCAGTTAGCTCAGTGGCTCACACAGTCAAAGAACTGTCTTTTTAAGTTTTAAGAGAGCCTATTTATGGTCCTGCTAGTAGATAACAGGGGCAGTACAAAAACGCTACCACAGCACTGGGATTAAGAATTTTATGACTGTAGAATATTCATACCAAAATATGCTGCTGCTTATGTGGAGCCAAGCTTTCATCTCATTTTAGTCATCAATACCATCATTGTCCATGATCTGTATCTTAACAGTAAGGGGACTAAAGAATGCTTCACCCATGTCACTTGTTCAGAGGTTTTAATTCCATTTTTGTTTGCATTGAAATAGCAATGAAATGCATTATATCTGACCTCAGTCTTTAGTTCCTGTCATTCTTTGTTGAAAGTCAGAGATTGTGCCCACCAAAATGCCAAGCTTTTGTCTCCACTCTAAGGAATACACGTGGCATTAAGATTTGCCAAAGCTGTTGCTTTAATTTCTCTGTCTTTCTCTGCAGCATCTCGAATGCACCCCAGGAACTGTACACTTAATCCACTGCAGATTCTGCAGGACAACTCACCATCGTGTCCTAACAGCTATGCCAACTGGCTTGTCATCCTACTCTTGGTAATCTTCCTGCTGGTCACAAATGTTCTCCTTATGAATCTTCTGATTGCTATGTTCAGGTAAAAGCAATTTCAATAAGCAACAAGATAGGGGCTGCAAAGGTTTAAGTGAATGCCCCCATTTCCTATATAGCTGTTGCCCATTCATTTTGGAATATATGAGTAATTTTCCTAATTAATATTTGGGTATTAATAGATGGACTTCTGTGACCATGCAGTTCTTCAGTGCTCATCATCCTTAAGCTAGGCACATTAAAGACAAGAAGAAAAGAAGTTTCTTGTACTGCTAAAAATTCTATTAAACATGCAGTGAAGGGTCTGGATCTCCTGCTGTGCTGCAGCACAAGTCTGCAGGTGCAAAACAGCCATAAATTTGTCAGACTTAACAGTGGATAATCAGCACGTAGGGGAAATGCTTGATGTCAACACAGCTAATAATGATTCATTTTGTTAAAGAACTGATTTGGCACGTTTGCTGATCTTGCCTAGCAGTGGAATTACCTTCCTTTTTAAAAAAAATCTGATCTATTTTTTAACATTTGCAACTGCAATTATTTTAATATCTAGGCATTTGCACAAACTTTAGATTACATTTTCCCTACATGCTGAGCTTGCTGTTCCCTGTAAATGAAAAACAACATTTTGTAATAATAAGCTTTAGCTTGCTGTAGGAAAAACAGTTTTAATGCTATTTTTCTCCTAATACAGCTACACTTTTCAAGTTGTTCAAGGCAATGCAGACATCTTCTGGAAAATTCAGCGCTACAACCTGATTGTTGAATATCATGGCCGGCCTGCTTTAGCACCACCATTTATCATCATTAACCACATCACTCTGGTTTTCAGAAGAATCTTCAACAAAATGAAACATAGAAAAGAACATCTGGGTGAGTCGTTAACAAACATCCAGCAACTGGGGACCCTGACATCCTCCTAGAACATGCTGCTTAGGCAAAACAGAAAAGCAATTAAGGTTTCCTTAAGCCAAGAGCTGGAATTTATTTTTTTAAAAAAGTGTCAGGAGATTCCACATGGAAAAACGAAGGCTCATAATGTATCCTTCACTAAAAAGTTTAGCACTAAGAACTTCCTTATGCACTACATTTATATCAGCAAGTTTCAATATAAAACTACTTAAAGGGATTTGATTTCCAAAGAGATGACAATGGATAGGTTTAATGAATAGTTATTTCTCTTGCTCCTGAATTTTAGTAATTATTAAGTACAGACAACTCTAAAAACCAAAGGTAAAACTCTACTAGTATCAGTGAGGTTCCCAGTACAAAGACATGGAGAGAAGGCAAGTATGCTTTGAGAAATGGTGGTAACTTAAAAGTTATCATTGAAAAGACAGATGAAGTTCAGTTAATTACAGAAGGCATTTGGGGGCTTTTTATAGTCATGGCAAACTTTGGCCCATCTAGTTTAATAGTGTCTGATAGTAAGCCTATTTAGTCCTCGTGCACAAGTGGATAATGGGCTTTGGAGCAGAACTGATGTCAAACGGGACTGATTCAGAGTCCTTTGACTAACCACCCTTTCCGATATGCTCCTTCTGGCCATCAAAGCAGACTGGTGAAGATTCTTCAAAAACAAATTTAAAAAAAATATTCTTTTTGTTCCCCTGAGAAAGTGAGAGATTGAATGCTCAGGTTATAAATTCAGTAGTGTCTGTTGCATGTAGCAAGTGTGGTCTTTTACCAAAATTTAGGAACATACTAAGCTTCAAAATATGCCTCTGAAATTGAGGTTTGTTGTCAGCTGGGATTCTTAATAACAAGCTTAATACTTCAAGGTAACGGGATTTAGTCACAGTTTGTCTTCCTAATCTAACAAATAAGCCTGGATGATTAAGTGCATCTGAACACAGAGCTGCAGACATTGAATACTTTGGGGCTAAAATGTGTTAGAAGTCCAGTAAGATTGTAAATAAACTTAATCATAGAATTGCCTTGGTTGGAAGGGACCTTTCAGATTGAGTCCAACCATCAATCTAACTCTGACAAGAGCCATCACTAACCTAAAGCATAGTTCTAATCACTATTCTTGCATTATTAACATAAAATAACATTAGCAAAACATTGAACAGTATGAGGAATCCCACAAGATACACCCCAAACAGTGAGAGTGAAATCTGCAGGAATGTCTAAAACAACAGTGCTCCTTTCTGCATCACCCTGTATCTGTGAGCAGATGCACATCACAAAAACCATTCTTGCACAGAGAGTTTGTCTAAGGGAAAAGTAAAACAAATACCTACAAACAGAACCAGAGAAATTGGTCCATGCTTTCCTTTAGAAAACCCAGGAGTCTTATTCAACTGCAAAACAGCCTTCCATCACAAGAAATAAGCAAACAAATCAAACAAAAAAAGAATAATATACTTATTTTACACTTAATTTTCATCACACAAGACTCCTGCAGTGGGAAGACTTAATTTTCTCCTACAGCAGCTTTCCATTACTTGCATATAAGAAAAGGGAGCAAAATATAATTAAATATTTTTTTCCCTACAGGAAGAGATTTTCCAGTTGGCTTAGATCAAAAAATCATAACATGGGAACTGGTTCAAAAAGAAAATTATCTTGTAAACGTTGAACAAGAAAGGAAAGAAAGCAATGAAGAAAGGCTGAAGGCTACATCTAACAAGTATGTTATTCTGTTCTACCATAAGTGAACCTTGCAAGCTTTCAGCTTTAAGTGAGATAAATATTCAGGTGCTTATAAAGCTTCTATGAGGAATCCAAATAGAATGCAGTTAGGAAATACACAGTCCATCAAAAAAACATGAGAAGCATGCATCACTAGTGTAATAGAAGATTTTTTGGCACTCTTGAAGTACCTCCAATTACAGGCCTGTAAGCTCCAGCCGAATCTGCAGTCAAACTCAATGAAAATCATACACCTGAAGAAATGGTGGAAGAATAGTTCCTTTGCCATGTTTCAGTGCATGTACTTCCATCCCCTTTTGAATTATACTTTTCAATGGCTTAGCCTTTTGAATGGAAGTTTAAGGTATCTTGAATTACCCCAGGCCACAGGCGCAGAACTGTGACTTTATGACATGAGACTACAGTTTTTTGTAAGAAATCAATGATACTGGCTCTGAAATTGGATTTAACTGAGTCTCCATCTAAATACTTCTCTAAATCATCTCCCCATTACGAATATTAAAAATGGTTTAGTATACTGAAGAAAGAAAGTGATAAAATTATTTTTCAGAGGTTTACAAGGAATGAGTAAATGTTTACTTTGTGTCTTTAAGTGAAAGACAAAGTAACTACATGTAGGGAAATCTGAAACATCTAAGGCAATACTGAAAGCCAGAAGGGTTTCCTTAAAGCTTTTAATGCCTTTTCAGCTGTTTCCTCTTACGAAGAGACTGACTTCTAATAGAGGCACAAGGGGCATGAAAGATATCAAGTAAGAAAGTTCCATTAAATGCTTTTTTGCAATTTTATTTCTGTGCTGTCTTTTGCAACAAGCCTCCAACTCATAGAATAGCTGGAATCCAGAACAGCATACCAGAGTATGTCCTCTTCCTCCTCTGATCGACATAGACTCCTAATTCATCATTTAGAATTATTCTGTTGGTTTAAACTTCATTATCATAAGCAGATCACTGACAAACCCTAGGAATGAGAGTTCAGTGGTTGAGACCAAGCAATAAATACCTTTCAAACGAAGGGCACAATGATATTCTTTCCGCCTTGAAAGATAGAAAGCTTTACAGATGGTATATTGTAGGTGGTAGTGCTTGGAGGAGAAAGGTAAGAATTAGTTCGACTTCACAGTATTCCAGATATAGTAGTCAGAAAGAGACTGGAAAAGGCTCATGTGAACACCATTCAATACATGGCTTTTAATCTTTGGTCTAGGTTGGCAGCAGCACATATTTGAAAGATTATGAAAGCCTCAGAAAGTGATTCTTTGACCTTTGCATTGAACCAATCCCAAAATGCACCAAGCCCATGCAGATGAATCTTTTTATGCACAGACCTGGATGGAATGTAACATGCTAGAGGAAACTTTGCAATAGAAATTAGGACAATGCTCTGAAGAGCCTATAGGAAATCAGACACTAAGAACATGGAAATTATGGGAGAAGAAATGAGGGGATGCAGAAAATATGGGGACAGTATGATTTGGAGCCACTATCTTTACACTATCCCTTTGTACTGCATGGAAAAGGGGACTTGAATGTCCACTCAGTTTACAGAATGAAACCTCATATAAATTTAAAGTGGCTCATCTCCCCCATATTGATAGAGAATGTTGTGGCCTCAGCTCTCAAACCAGGATCAATTTATGTTTTGTACAGGTGGGATGTAAGTGGCTGAAAGGACAGAGTTGAACTTAGGGTTCCTTTTTGCTGTCCCAGGTTCCCACAGCAGCTGGGTAAGTTTATGAGTCCCTGAGCACCAGGTGCATGAGAAAGTTTCAGAAATTCTGATCTGTTAAATAAATACATGCGGGAACACCTCAAAAGGACAAAACTTTGCAGGGATCTGGGATTTCTCAGCAGCACAGAATTGTCAGTGAGAGGCCTTGGCTCTAGTAAAGTTACATGGGTTTTGTGGTTTAGGATTTATTCTGAGACTTTTCCTATCTGCTCAGTGTGTCTGCTTTGTTTCCATAGGGTCGACAATTTGTCTAAATATTTTAATGGATTGAAAGAACATGAAAAGAGGTTTAAAGTTATGGAAGCCCAGGTAAGTAATATTTTTATAGGCATTTCTATCAGCTTTAGGATTTCACCATGTTTCTCTCATTTAATGCTGGCTTGGCACACCTTATTTAGGGTTACGGGCAGGAGAAACTGATCTGTATTTTGATTTCACTTGCCTTACTGTTTTCTCTCTGGTGATATATATTCCTAAAGAAACATTTCTGACCCTTGGAAGTCAGGGGAAAACAGCATTCCTTGCTATTCTACTTCAGAAGCATTTGCTTCCCTTATTAAGGAGGCTGCTGGAAGGAAATGCTTCATCTTCACCCTCCATTCTTGCCTTTCACTGAAACTGACAACTAAGAAAATACCCATATTCTGTTTCATTTGACCTAGACTAATCTTGGACAACAAATTTGCTTAGATACTTCAAAGGGAAGCATCTACCATACAAATGTGAAACACAAATAATAGAAGGAAACCCTGTCTTGAGGTTTTGATGACAAACTCTTGAAATATAAACAAACGTATTTAAACAATCTGAAAAGGCTCAGCTTTACCATGTGCCACACAGCACAACTATGACTGTTTTCTTTTTCCCAGAACTCTTTGGTGCAATTTTGGCCTCGCTGAAAGTTCCTTATCTTAATACTCCCAATGCAGTTTCCCTCCCCTTTCTTATCCATTTTATGGCTTCCTGAAAAGTCATGAAAAAAAATGAACAATGGTGACACCAAATACAGGTCCAATGGGAACACACAAGAAATGCTTTAGCAAGTTTGTGTCAGCTCAAGATAATACAATATACTCATAAAAAAGGGAAGCTATTTAATACAAATCTTACTCCAAGACTCAGTCTGCTGCCCAGACTATTTTTTCCTGCAAACTTAAGCACAGACAAAGTACTAGTACTACAAAAATTAGCTGATGTAGAAATCTCTACCTGTTTTGTAGATTTGCTACTGTACATCTGTAGTTTCCTCAATGGCAGAGCTTTTAACCAAAACCAACCTCTTGTGCAATCAGCCAGCTCCAAACTATACATGTAAGTATTGAAAACAATCACAGAAAAGCTAATATGGATGAATAATTTAGTTTGTAAAAAATGCAAGGAAAAAATATTGGAAAAGAACAACATAAGGTGATTGAAAAGGAGTACACCTAGAGGCAATATGAATATAAACAAAGAGGAGAATGTTGGTACTTCAGAATGCAAAAACTATCTTTTGCAAATTATATTTAAAAGCTCTGGGGAAAGGACCCTCACTTTGTGCAGGTTGGAATGATCTCACACAGCTTTAAGCACATAAATAAGTATCTATTTGCCACAGAGTTTCTTGAGAAGATTGTTTCTCAGGGGTTTCTTGAGTCAATGAAATAGTACTACCAAAGTATTACCAAAACAATTAATATGGAAAATAATAGTCTTAAAAATTCAGCCAACCTCCTACTTAGTTTTAATCAAAACTGCTCATTTGCCTTCACAGCTGCAACTGTTTCTGTCAGTTAAGGATTTTGTCCTGTGTCCCAGGCCTCCACTGTTTGGAGTTTAAAACAATAAAGACAGGAAGAGGCTATTTCTCAGGCACCATGGGACATGCAGTGTAATAAAGATTTTGGATCTTCTCCTTAAAGATCTGTTTCAATATCCACCTATTTCTCACTATTAGACAAGAAGCTCTCCAAAATCCATCAACTGAACATGTATATACATGTATATACTGGTTTCCAAGTGGAAACCAGTGACGAGTGGTGTTCCCCAAGGATCAGTACTGGGACCAGTGCTATTTAACATCTTCATAGGAGATATGGACAGTGGGATCGAGTGCACCCTCAGCAAATTTGCAGATGACACCAAGCTGTGTGGTGCAGTTGATACACCTGAAGGAAGGGATGCCATCCAGAGGGACCTTGACAGGCTTGAGAGGTGGGCCCAAGCCAACCTCATGAAGTTCAACAAGGCCAAGTGCAAGGTCCTGCACCTGGGTGGAAGCAATCCCAAGCACAGATACAGGCTGGGTGGAGAGTGGCTTGAGTGCAGCTCTGTAGAGAAAGACTTGGGTGTGTCAGTTGATGACAAACTCAACATGAGCCAACAGTGTGCACTCGCAGCCAAGAAGGCCAACCAAATCCTGGGTTGCATCAAGAGGAGTGTGACCAGCAGGTCAAGAGAGGTGATTTTACCCCTCTACTCGGCACTGGTGAGACCCCACCTGGAGTATTGCGTCCAGTTCTGGAGCCCTCAACACAGGAAGGACATTGAGCTGTTGGAGAGGGTCCAGAGAAGGGCCACGAAGATGATCAAAGGGTTGGAGCAACTGCCCTATGAGGACAGGCTGAAGGAGTTGGGGTTGTTCAGCCTGGAGAAGAGAAGGCTCAGAGGGGACCTCATAGTAACTTATCAGTACCTGAGGGGGTCCTACAGAAAGGCAGGGGAAGGAATTTTTAACATAATATCGGATGGGAGGACTAGAAACAATAGATATAAATTAGAGGGGGATAGATTTAGACTAGACATAAGAAAGAAATTCTTTACAGTGAGGGTGGTGAAATACTGGAACAGGTTGCCCAGGGAGGTTGTGGATGCCCCCTCTCTGGAGGTGTTCAAGACTAGGCTGGAAAGGGCACTGGGCAGCCTGGTCTAGTGGGAGGTGTCCCTGCCTATGGCAGGGGGGTTGGAACTCGATGATCTTTAAGGTCCCTTCCAACCCAAACTATTCTATGATTCTATACTCAATGGGGGAAAAACGTAGCTGGAAACTAAGCACAGTCATGACAAGACAAGGCTTCACATCACTTAGACTCAAACTAACCTCAAACTTGACTTCCTTCTGTTAGAAGCTTATAAAACAGCTATGTAAATTTCTTCATTATCAACATTCCAGTAAGAAAAAAACATCCTGTAGCATGTTCCCATTTTAATATTGTACCTGCATAAAAATCAGAAACTTAAATAGCTGAAAAATACAGAACCCCATTTTCATCATTTACTGAGCCAATGCAAAGTAAGAGAATCTACAGTATCTTTTTATTGTGGATTATTTTAAACATTTTAAGGTTTCTTAAGCAATTACTATTATATGCTTCTCGTCTTAAAACTCTTTTTATTGTTTTTGCAATCCTATTAGGTGCAATGAGTGCCAATACAGAAGTGCCTTTCCCACAAAGAAGTGAAAGAGAAGAGCATGCAGATCAATCCCAGGCTGATATAACATACATTGATAATTAAATTTTACTCTAATTTCATCAGATTAAACCTTTTTCTACTGATCTACTATATTAGAAAAATCTTAATCTCATGAAGGCCTCAGGCCCAACTCTCAAAGCTTTTATGCCAAGCCCTGTCAATGTTTGACAGTCCAGAAGATTTATTCTTCCTCCAATTATTTGGTCTTTCTTTCCTCCTGCTTTTTCCAAAACTCCATTTCACAAACCACACTAAACCACTCTGGGATGAATCCATCACCTGATTTCCTAAATACAATCTGCCTTCTGTTTCCAGATACCCTCAACCTGACATTGTTGCTATTTTATGTGTTTCTCTGTTCAAGGGAGTCTCCCTTTTGAACGGTGATCATTTACATCCCAGCCACTTCCCAGGCCAAGCAAGCAAGCTCTTATTTCTGAGCTGCTCAGAAAGGAAATCAAGCAATAGTTTCCACAGGAAAGGGGTTGGGATATTGAACTATTACAATCCTGGAGTTCTTACAACCCTCAAACAATCACACTCACCATCTTCCCAGGCTGGCTCCAGTGAAGCATTCCTTTGATGATGTTCCTTATTGAGGGCTCCTCATGCCTCCAGAATGTGAAATCTCCTCACGTGGTCCTCAAAGGTGGAGTGGCTTGCAGTTGCTTCCTAAACACAAGAGGGTAGTCCTCCTGCAGACAGACCCCTCAGCTGCTTGTGTTTCTCTTCTAAAAGGTTGTGGCTGCTGTCAGCTTGCTGCTATTAAAGGAGACTTTGCCTTTCTGTATCACACCACACAGAATGCTGCCTCTACACCCGAGTGCATTTCTGACTTCGTTTTATCTTTCTCTCTTGAAGGTCAGGGGAAAAAAATAAAATCAATTACAGACCTTAAAGCAAGAACATGTTAAAAAAACCTTCCTTTTAAAATAGGCATTTGAACTGCATGGGGTTTTTTTCATTATTTAAACTGGCCTGTATGCTTCTGGGATACAAGAAGTTAGTTGGCTTTATTAGACTTTCATATGAGAGATACACCAAGAAAATTAATATTGCTACTGTCCTTTAGAATTTATTTGGAATAATATAAGCAGCATCAGAAGGGGAAAGTAATGGGTTGTGGTCTTTCTTAAGTAATCTTCAACTGACCTCAATTTCTTGAGTAACACTGCTTCTATGGAACATAAATGTAGTTCGTGCAAAAGCTTTCACTGTTACTGGAGATGGAAAAAAAAATCTGATAAAAATACCTTCCTGACATAAGTCATTTATTAATGGATAATCTGTCTTCATAAAACAGGGATTTGTCCAGTTTGTTCAGCTGCACCCTAGATCTCAGCAGTCCAATTAATAGTGATGGAATTTTGGTACTGTCCCACCAGTTCTTCATCCTAGACAAGCAAAAGGTATTTAAGCCACATTTTATTTTAAGAAGTAATGCATATCTTTTAACAAGCATGCCCTGTCCTGACAGCAACTGCAATCTGAAAGGGCTGCTATTTTAATTGTGTTCAGTACATTAATTATCCACTAGAAACTTCTGTTTGGAAATGTTGCCATCTTCCACTGACATGCACTAGAACAACTGAAGTATTTAGCAATGACCCATTAATTAATATGCATCAAAAACATATGCTCATTCTGCTTTTAGAATTATCAGGTGAATTTCAAAAGATGGAGGAATGTTACTCATTTTACATTATTTTCTGCTCCTGCTGCCAAATGATGGTTCAATCACAAAGGCACAAATCATTTGTGCCTACCAGACAATTTCTGGTAAGATGCTGATAGTTCCACAGATTAATTATCCTCCAGAGTTTGAGCAAAATGAGTCTAGCAAGAAAGATCAAACATTCTAAAGAAATCTTTCACTATATGGATACAAATACTAACATCGGGGCTGGTTAATTTAAAATCTAAGCAAGGAAATGTCATCCCAAACTGACCTGAACCAATTTGAGTTTCAAAGAACTTAATCTTTCAAGATTAGTTGTAAGATTTATTAACATTATGTATACTATATATGACACTCATTACATTGTGTGAGTTGATTCATACTATGAGGTGAATCTGTATTTTACAGAATGATTGGAAATGTTAAATATATGATTTCTAGAATCCAAAATCTAAGACTTGAGGGAGAAGTTAGAAGACGATAAAGTTACAGTAACGCTCCAGAAGGTTTTTGAGACAATTCTCAAAACAAATTAACAGTATTTGTTAAAATCCATGTAGCTGCATTAACAAAGAAAACAAGGTACAACTCAAAGTTTATTGAATCCCAAAAAACAAAAAAAGAAAAACATCCAGTTTGGTATAAATTCCTCATTCCCACCAAATCCATACACAGAATCAATGTAGAAGTCACTTGGAAAAGACATACAGGCCAAGAATTTTCACATCATAGCATACCAGGAAGAGGAAAACATACTGCCCAACTGAACACCTCAAGCTGCTACAAGTTCTGACCTACACTCAGTGTGGCAAGACTACTGTAGTCACCCTGTGCATGTCTTCAACAGGATGTATCCAGAGATGTACCTTTCCACAAGAAATAATACTGTGTTTAAAATCTTTATCATGTAACACTAAGGTAAATAATGAGCCAAATAATAATGGGCCGGGCACTACTGAGGTTTCACTCTCTAACTGGTAATGAATGAAGGATGCATTTTAGAAAAAGTTTTCCTCACTCACTGGGACATGTTGAAGAGAAATCACATCTAGTGGAAGATCGGGTTTTATTTTCATTCTTTAAAAAACTCTAAATGGTGAGCTCATCATCTCTGTTCCAGGATCTGACAGGATTTGGGAATAGCACTGAATCTGGGGGTTAGTAGGAAGCCCTGCAGCCTTTTAGCTAACACATCTTCTTTGGCACTTCCTTCAACTCCACAGCAAGCCCCAGGGAACTGCTCAAGCAAACAAAGCACGCTTTGTTCTCTCCTGCTAAGGTTCAACTATCCTGTGCCCACTGACTTCTCACAGACCAGAAGTCTGGAGTATATTTTAGGTAACTTAACTTTTAACAATATAAAATGTTCTTGCTGGATACAGAGCAAAAAGCTATCACATGGCTTCCAGATCAGAGAAAAAAAAAGAAACAAAAAAACCCAAACATGTCCAAAGACAATACAAGTCCTCAGATGTCTTTCGTGTGCTCTACTCTTTAGGACTCCTCCTCATCCCCTTCATCATCTACTTTAGGTCGGAAATTATTCCTATTCTTCTTCTTACTGCAATGGAATCCAACTGTTTCAACAACTGACTCTTCATTTGCACCAAGACTGACCTGGGTATTCTCATCCCCTGGCATCATGCACTCTTCCTCCTCTGTGGCCTTTCCACTTCTGCTACCTAAGTGCCCCAGTTCTACTTTATCCTCCTCTCTTGAATCAGTCTTTTTAATAGATTTTCCTTTCAGATCCGTTTCCATATGTTTGTTATGATCCTCCCCTGGTGTATTCTTTTCCAGTCCATCAACACCCTTTTTCATTGGTTTGGTGAAGACAATCCTCCCAGCTCCACAGCTGGAAGAGTCCTGGTTGAAGTATGGAGTGCAGTTATCTTGGGTAGCTGAGCTTTGCTCCTTCCCTCTTTTCTTCAGGCCCTCTAGAAATTCCATGGCCACTGCCCTGTTAGTCTTGTCAGTAGAATCTGAAACTCCATCTAGGCTGTATTTGGTCCAGCGCTCTGGGTGTGTCACATAGTCAGGCACTGCAGGAGAATTTCTGGGAGCCTGCACTGTTTTGGCTTGCTTTCCCAGGCTTTCTGGAAACACGTTACTTGAAACTCTGGCTGGAGACAATGGACGCTTAAACCTTCCACCAACATTATCTTCAGACACTGAGGGCACAGACAACTTGGCAGCATCTTCCAGGCAATCAAAAATGCTCTGGCTACGGAGAGAGAAAGTGTAACTCATGCCTTTCAGATGGAAAGGCTGGACAGGAGATTTGTGACTCCTATTTGAAGAGTCAGGGGTCTCCCCTGAACTGCAATCCCTGTCATCTACAGACGCCTCCTCAGGAGATATTGTATCGACTTCTCCTTCAGCTGCTAACCCCAAATCATCAGAATCAGAATCACTAAGTGACACTGTGTCTGACGGCAAAACTCCTTCATAGTCTGTGGCATCACCAGCCACTATCCCCAGAAAGGGTTCACCTTTATCCTCATCTCCCATCTTCGAGCTATCCCTCACTGAGGTCTTTCACGTAGGTCCAGGTACAGCTGTAAATACGGTTTTCCAAATGCCCAGGGAATTTAATGCCTAGAACACAAAGGAGCATAAAAATACAACTGTGCAGTGACAGGCACGCATGAGACTATCATTCTGTGCCCTACAAAATAGTTATGACTGCAGTATCACAGGCAGGGATTCCTAAGCAATTTTGCTTGACCAAAACCCACTATTTAAGGAATGAACACACATTAAAATTAAATACTTGTACAAGACTCAATACAAGAATATGAAGCAATTCAAAATCATACTGCACACACAATTTCATTAAAGATTGCAGAAGGTCCAATTAGTAAAAGATGAGTGTAGGCTTTCTGAACAAGTTTGAATAGCTCCTAGCTGCCTCAATACATCGTCCAAGAGAAAGCAATCACCTCTCCAAATACAGCCTACATCTATCATACTGGGCAAATCCAGAAAACCACATCCCAATCCCTCACACTTTCTTTTGGCTATTATCCTTAAAAGCACTTCCTGCTTTACTTCCTATCCCAATTATCACGTTCTGCCTGTTAGAAAGGACACTATCACTGATAGCAAAGTCGCAATATCAGGGCAACTCTGGAAGGAGAGTTAGATTTCTGGAAGATGCTTCCAACCCCTACCATTCTGTGATTGCTTTAAAGTAACATAAAATACAAGCTCCACTCCTTTGGCGGCATGGAGCTCTCCTGTCATTACTAGATACCCGGAATCACAAAACAAACCAGGTCAAGAAATCAATCTCACTGGATTAAGATATCAAATTGTACATGACATGCACATGGAAACAAGGAGAAGGTGCAACCAAGGGTCTGCAAGAATTGGCCCTACAATTACTAAATGATTGCGTGATCTGAAGACTGACTTCCAGTAGCAGCTGGAATACCCAATTCACTCTGACACCTGTTTGAATGGAACCTTCAGAACTGAGGCGGGTGATAAACATGCTGCTGCTTGCCAGGAATCAGAAATGGAGCTGAAAAACATGCACCTCAGTCCAGCTTGCAAAAATGTAAATAACAGATCAGGTTTAATATATTATTAGAATAAGCTCAGCTGCCTAATTACAGGTTCTTTCTGAAACGATGCAGAAAACAGACATGGAAAGTCTGTAGTCACTCACTTTCTCTTGAGACTGAGTCAGCTTCCCCTCTTGAGGGTCAGTTAAAGCCACCAAAGATCTTAGCACTTCCACCCTAGAAAATAAACATTTCCATCAAGATACTGGAAATGTAGTTTTGAAATGCAGTTTTAAAAATAATTCTTTCCCCCCGAATCATCCAAAGCTGGAGATCAGAGTTCTAAATCTGACACAAGCTCATGCTAACATAAAAGTCTGTAGATATTCCTGGATTTCTGGCAGAAGAGCAACACACAGCTTAATAATAAGGCAGGCACTACTATATTTACTCAGTCTCCACATTCACACTGTCAACTTATTCTGCAGAACAGCTGAGAGGTTTTAGGAAAAATAAACCTTAATTTGCATGTGCAGTAAACTATTACTATAGAAACAGTATTAAACACAGCCAAGAAATTATAAAAATTATAGTTTTGGTATACACAATTACTAAATGCTGCAAAAAAAAGACCATGAAAACACAGAGTTGTGTTTTCGTAAAAAGGTCATGTTCACAGTTAGGGCCAAATTTTGATGAGGCATTAAAACAGAGAGAAACTTCTGAAGAATTCAACAGACCGAGTGCTGTGTTCCATGTAGTCTTCTGTCTCTAACTAAAGGAATGTGATGACTGCTTTTGAAAACATCTCCCTTGGTGTAATTTTAATCATCAGCATAAGGATACTGAGCTGTTGNACACTGGAACAGGTTCCCCAGAGAGGCTGTGGATGCCCCTTCTCTGCAAGTTTTTAAGGCCAGGCTGGATGAGACACTGAGCAACCTGGTGTAGTGGAAGGTGTCCCTGTCTATGGCAGGAGGGTTGGAACTAGATTATCTTGAAGGTCCCTTCCAACCCAAACCATTCTGTGATTCTGTGTGAAAATCACATATCCTTCTTCTTAGTTTTAAAACAAACCAATCCAAAAGAGATATTGCAGTGCATAAATCAATTCTAAAAAAAAAAAAACCAAAAAAACCAAAAGAAAACCAAAACATTTTCAGACTGCTGTGCGTTTGTCACAGCATGTGAATCAGGATATCCTTTGTCTAAAGGGTGTTACACACAGTGGAAAAAATACACTCCTAGTGAGTTGTTTTGGCCTTTGTAGCCAAACATAGTGCTGCTTACAGCACAGCACACAGACTTACAGGCTTGTTATGGTGATGTGATCACAGCACAACTTGGCCAGGATGGTGTCTCTCTGGAAAAGAAGGACCTCATTGGACTCTTTCATCCTCATCTTACTCAGGCTCCACATATCCTTCTACAAACTGAGAGGAAAAAGAGAGAAGGAACTGGATCACGTCTGGGCCCTGAAATTGGAGAATTTGCACCATCATTGTCCAAGAACTTCGATGAAGACACCATAACCTTGAAATGGACTTCTCTTGGTCTCCTCTGGAAACCCGGGGAGATGGATTCCATCCGGATGGACCCACCACCTCCCATCACTACCATCTCCCATCACTTCCATCTCCACCCATCAAGCCTTTTGCTGATGGATATTCCTCCACCCTGGCAGACCTCAAGGAAGCCCAGGAGATGCCAAACCACAGCCAAGGGCCTATTCCCATGGCAGACAGCACGGCAGCCAAGCATGCCGGCAATACTCTGGCAATCCTAGCACAGGGCAGTGCCCACAGAACCTCCTCCAGAATCAGCAACACGGAGGCAGCCCCCGGTTCACACCTTCAGTGGCCACCCCATCGCGAGAGGGGTCAACGACATAGCCCAGGCGTTCGCCCACCACCACCCCAGCCTCCTGGCCGCCCGCTCCCACCCAGCTCCCTTGCCCGGCACCCCTATCCGCCTCGCAGGTGCATCCCCACTACAGCCCCATCACCCTCCTCAACACGACACCCGGGCGCCCGGAGCCCACCTTCTGTCACTCTCCGCTATCGCTCGGCGCCTCGCCACCACCAGGAAGACACGGGGATCGGCGGCGAAGAGTGAGGAGAAGCACACCGTACCCACACACAGCACAGGCCTAGGTC